>JAWWEQ010000033.1:169245-249882 GCA_035583055.1 Torymus tubicola
TGCCGATCATCAAAAAAGCCACTCCATTTTTTTACCTATTTAATGTTCGAATAATGTGGAAAAAAGCGTTTCACCGGCAGCTAATAACTAGACAAGAAAAGTGCCCATTTTATGGCCAAGTCTAAAATAAATAGTCAGTTATTGGGTAAAAAATGTTTTGGATTTCCACCAGGGTATGTAATCAATATAACTACTTTTTTCCGAAATAACCATATACGTGCACTGTTTTCATTCAATACTTCCGAAGATTAATTCCATTCCAAACTGAGAACATTAAAATATCGGTACCTCACAAATCTTTCGAACATTTATGGCGAATTTAGATTATAAACAAATAAAAAATATGAGTTTGCGAAATATATATGCGCTATTGCGAAACAGTTACGATTAGCATATGAATTTGGACACTTTATATAATTATAAAATATTTTAAGTACAAAGTAATCTATAAGTATATTTTGATGGTATTATTATATTAGTTAAAATTTCATAATAAATAATAAGGAATGAAAAGTCACTGATGAAAATCTAAATACAATTAAATGAAAAACCACATAACTAAATTTTTTTTTCGACTTCTTAGCATAACCATATAAATAAAAGCTGCCTTTTTAGATATGGCCACTAATTGGTTTAGTAACTTTGGTAATAAATGTGTTATTTATATATGAAATCATACAGCAGTGTTACATTTAATATTATTTGTCTTGATTTCAGTTACCAAGACAAATGTAAAAACTCGATTTTCTCGAAATCATAAAAAATGCAGGTATATGGTTATTCCGGAAAGCTACAGATATAAATCGAGTCCGTAACCAGACTTTGGCGAGGTCTTACATGAAGGAAACTAAAAAGATTGATTAGCAAAATGTATTAAAGTTTCCGAGAGGTTCACACTATACTACGACAATTCATAGCCACTAATTTATCTTCCCTACCTACGTTCTTTACATCGGTATCCTTGTTCCTCAAGGTTCGTGCAAAACTGGCGCGTGGCTTAATTAAGACCTCATTATGGCGATCGCGCCCCGCGACTCATTCACCATCGGACTATCACACAATGCATCCGATTTAATGGCCCTGCACGTAAATCAAACCGCCTCACGGTTGTACGCTACTTCTCTCATTCGTTCTCTCCCGCTCTTTCGCTCTCTTCGCTTTCTACCCCCTGTGCATTCGTTTCTCCCGCATGCCTTCTCTTTCGGTTTCTTCTTCGTACTCTTGCGGCTCCCTTGGGCATCATTTTTTCTTCCTCACCTTCCTACATTCTTGCTTGGAAGTCTCGGCTTTCTTTTTGAATTTCTTCTTGTGTTTGCACTCATCACGCTTCCATCTTTTTATGTAACTTTTTGTGCGTTAAAGGTTTCGAATTCTTCTCTATGATACTTTATGATACTTTAGACTTTCGGGATGTTTTTCAAAAACCAAAGCAAAAATTATTTTTTTAATAAGTTTTACTGCTCTTAAAATTAATTCCTGTATTTCTTTTGGAAATCCACATATTTAGATCTCGGAGAAAAATTAGAAACGTAATTTAAAGTTGGCCTTGAAGTAAATAAAATTCATTGAACGTTGTCATCACGTGGGGAGCGGCGGAATATCTTAAAAATTTAACAAAATATTGTCTTAAATGAATTCAATAACTAGGTAGTTTAGATTTTGACTAAATTGATCAATTGAATATTTGTTTTGCCCATGCATCCTTTTTACGCAAGGAACACGTTTCGTGGACATAAAAACATGATTCAAGATATCTCAAAAACCTTATATCTCAGATATCACAAAATTAAAACTTGGTAAACTAATTTTGATTTTTTACAAAGTCATTGAGACATTGAAGGTTTAGTCTCTAGCAGATATCATTTATTATTTTTGATGCCCTGTCCAATTCACTTGAGACCCTGCAAGTATATTTGATAATTTTTAAAAATTTTATTTTTTATTTTTATTCGCATTATACAAACTTAGACCAGCGTTAAAGTTGTTGAAGATTTATTTTTGTATATAATAAGTTAAAATCATGGGATGAAAGAAATGAAGTAAGCCTTCAATCAAAATTATAATTCACTATACAATAATTCTTTATTTACATGAATGAATATTAGTAAAGACGTAGTTGCAGCTATACTATTTTATCATTATCATACTCTAAAAATATGACTGCGCAGTGGCCTTCACAATCCGACAAACTTCAAGGTTCGCAGAGGGACTTTCTCGTGAGTTGTCAGAGGGCTAGCGACATTCTCACGCCTGTAATTATCACCTCTCTCTCTCTTTCGTCCGGTCACAACGGTGGCGAAGCTTCGTCCCGATAAAGGCCCATCTCCGCGCCGGCGCGCGTGTCGCGCGAGCCAACAATTGCCCGTGGATCATTGGCTCCTTCGAGGGGCAAGAAAGCCCCTCTCTCTTTCTCCTCCCGTGCAAGAGAGCGAGAGTGTCGTCGCAGCTAATTAGGAAAGCTGCCAAGTGTCGAGTCAAGGCTCTCGGGCTTAAGTATCTTTCCTTGTTTCACGGCCCGCTGGATGCCGCGCGCCGTCAGTATACTGACTGTATACCTACATATACTCTTTTCGACCAAGTACGAGCGGCTTAACACCTCTTTTATTAGCGCGCTGGGAGGCAGTGGGTTAGCGATGTTAAACGCTCACGGATTTTTTATTTGGGTTTGACATTTTGGTAAAACGTAGTTTTGTGCTTTAAAGTGCATGAACCGCCAGAGTTTCAAATGCTTGTAATAGACGTTTAGCTTGATTCTATATGAGGATTAAAATGAGTAGCTTGAATGTTCAAGACGAAAATAAAGTGGTCTGGCAAGTGCGTTGCCAGGCTGCATGGCATACCGGCGCATCAGCTATGGAGGAATGTGGTCAACTTAAACATTTGTGCAATATATTTTATTACAGAAAATTTAATCAACTTGCGGAGTAAATGAGACCTACGATAATATCTAAATAAATCGTTGATTTATATTTGTCTTCATTATAATCAGTCTTATGAAACACGTGTCCCATTGGCATTTCTACTGTCAGATTAGTTATACATTTAGATTATTTTTCTGTAATTTTGATAATTTTTCTATAATTGTGATAAAGTCGTTAAATGTTGATGTTTTTTGCTTGAGAGCTGTTAGATCTTGGAGCGGTTAAATACCTGCGAAGTAGTGATTTCTGTAGTTGACAGGGAGCATTTGGTTCCGATCAAGTTTTACCAGTTTTGTGCACGTTAACTATGTAGATATTGCCACTCGCCATTCCACTCAGTATCTGCAAATGTTAAAATTAAAATTTTTCAAAGGCTTCATTCAACTTCTGTATAATTTTGGTACCGATTTAAGAATAAATGTATAACGTTAATAGATAATGACGAAAAGAGTCGGGAAACTTGTTCTTTATTTGTACTATGTCCCTTGCATTCCTTATACTTCGATCACCAATAGCTTAGCCTCAGAAAGATTGCATTGTTCAACGCCTCGTCGGAACGACTCCCTCGCCAGTGTCGCACTCTTCCTTACACGAATCCTTACTCGACGAATCGAGATTATCGGCGCGGCCCCCGACTCTTTCTCGCAAACGGACTCTCGTCGCTCCCTGGCCTCTCTCTTTAATACACCTCGCCATATCGGCTCCTCTCTTGGACACCTCTCTCTCTCTCTCTCTCTCTCTCTCTTCCCACACGTGGTCGTCGCCGCCGCACACACGCCTACATATCGTTTCGCGCACTCTCGAGCCAAATCGACTCTCGCTTTCGATCCGCGCGTCCGACACGCCCCGGGCGGTTCCCATTGCCTCTCTCGCTCTCCTTTCCTCCTTTCTTCCTTCTCTCTCTCTCTCTCTCTCTTCTCATATACGCACACGTACCTCGGGGACGAGATTGGCCCCCGTCGCCGCCGCCGCTGAGCGCGGCTCAAAGAACAATCACAACATAACCACCGACGCCCCATTATTCTCTCTTTCTCTCAGCGGCGGCGAATTCCGCGGATGCTTCGGGGCTGCGGCAGACGTTCATTGACTAGCCCGCGATTTATTTGCGAACGAGAGGGAGAGGAGGGAGAAGGAGAGGAGAGGGAGGCCCTGTTTTACGAGCGACCTGTCGCAGTCCCGCTGTATATGTGTACGGCGCGCAGGTAGAGCCAAGCAGGAGAGATATATAAGCGTGCGAGCTGTTTTTCGAGGGAGATAAGAGGATGACGTGGGAGGGAGGGGAGGAAGGAGTTCGTTATGTTTTATAAGGAGGGGGGAGCCGCGTGACGTTTATTTTTGAATATTGATTTGTTGGCTGCTCTGCAAGCGTGCGCACTCGGTGCAGTGACGTTATAGGTGTGAGAGGGGCTCGCGCTATTTCGCGGAAGTTTATGGCCGCGGGATTTAATGGGGATGCTCGCGTCGAGCTTCGACGTGGCAGTTATGTGATGTTCGATTTTGTGTTTTAAGGGCCGATTTCATAGATAAGTGAGAGGGGATTGGCCTCGTACTCTATATAAAATCATGCTTGCGTTATTTCACTTTGTGGTTCAGTGAGATTGCATTTTTTCAATCTCGTATGATCATTGCTTTGTTTATTCTACTTAAAACTATGTATATCATTTATATTTAATCGAACACTGTATTTATCTTTCCCTGTATAAATTGAAAAGAAATTTGAAAAAATTGTAAACATCATAGGTTACTTTATAATTTGCATATAATATAAGAAAACTTTATCGACAGATAGTTATTATACTTAATTTTAAAAAAGTGTTACCCTAATTTCGAATGCGCGATAAAACTTAATTAAGCATAGTATATTGTTTTATCACTCTATTTGTATAGAAATAACTATTATCATAAAGATTAATCTCGAAGGTGATCAAAGATCCGTTGAAGAATTCGAAGGCTTGCAAGAAGCATGTACTGAAAGAAAGTACCGAAATAATTAGCGTTGTATTTCCACCCCCACGTATCGAAGCCTCGCATACACGCACTCATATCAGACTCGTTCTCCCACGGATCGATGAAAAACCTTCCCCCTCGCGCTGGTTGTTTATCATTCCCCAATACGATAGCATCGCACGGACGCTCGCGCGCACCCGGGCAAACACGGTGGTATTGTTTCAAATAAAGCACGCCGCGGCATAAAGTATAAAATTGAGCCGCCGTGAATCAACTTACTCTCTCTCTTTCTCTTCCTCTTGTACGCATACCTTACCTCGAGACGGCGATCCTGCGCGAAAACCTCCGGCTCCGTCCGCTCTCTCTCTCTCTCTTGGGTCCCTCGCAGACCTTTAATCCAATCTTGGCATGCGCGTATATACATATATATAGCTGGTGCAGTCGTATACTGGCCTTTAAAAAAGCACCTCTTCGGACGCGCGTGCATATAGCCACTGCTCTCGGCTCCTTTCGGCTCTACCTCCACCTTCAGCTTCGCGGCGCTCTTCTTTTTCGTCCCGCTGCTTTTTTCCATCTCGGCTCTCGCGCGTTCTTTTGCGCTGGACTTCTTTTTCTGCGAGCCGCGCGGTGGCATGCACGTACACACACATACACGAGGAGGAGGAGAGAGAGAGAGGGAGCACCCTTGAAAAATTCCCCTCTGTAATTCGAAGACTATCCGGCAAGAAAGCGCGCGCGCGGCTTGTGAATGAAATTACTCGAGCATTAGGAGGCGTTGCTAATTTTGGCTTTCGCGGCTGATAAATAAGAATTTGATGAACTATCTTAGCTCTCTGAGGTACTCGGCTTATAGGTACCTATTTTTAAAAGCTACGGGCTGTAGTTTCCGATGAGTGCTGGTCGCCGGTTTATGTACTGAAAACGACTGGAGTCACTGAAATCTTGAGATTTTAAAAATAATAGCTCTCCGTAGTTTTGCAGGAGTTTTTTTAAATTAGCTTAAATTGGAAACGTAAAGTATAAATAGTCGAATGTTGAAATTTTAAAAATTAGTCTTTAGACACATTTTATTTTTATAGACAGCTAATATTTTACTGTTTAATTTTATAAAGGATCAGTTAGATTGAGTATAACGTATCAAGCAATAAACGTATAAATGTTTCATAATTTTTCAAATAATTTCATCTCCTCGCACATAAAAATATGTTTAATTAGGTAGGTTTCGCTATGGATTGAAGAAATAAAATCTTACGGTTGTTAATTATAAGTAGAAGAATTCAGCGAGCATTTTGAAGCGACACTTCTGAGAATCCGCCCGACACCCAGCGAGGGCCAAACCTCATCTCATCGGCTGACTAATTAAACTATTAAATGCAGAACAGGAATAAGTTGAGCGCGTCCAGGGATTAGCATACATCTCAACATTTTATATAATCAGCCGGAGTCCTTCGACCGCACTCGGCCTGGCTAACGATTTCATTATCAACTAGTTCGGCTGGCTAAATATGCAAATCTCCCAAATTGGCGGTGACCATTCCCACTGCGGCCCCTCTTAGCCGTTGCTGGCCAAACGACCACGGCGATCCAATTTCATTTTCCATCGTCGCCCAATATAACCCCGGTCGAGACAAGCCATCACTTATCGGCGGAATCGACATTACCGGTACGTTGCCGCGGGTTTAGTTACGTCTGAGTCCACCTCTAACTCAAATTGCTGTGATGCGGTACACCGGGATTAGGCTGGAGCCGCGCGAGACTCGCGCAGAGTGAAAGACTGTGGTGAAGAAGAAAAGAGGAGAGAGAGAGCGAGAGAAAAAAGAGAAAAAGATCGCTGCCGAGAGTAGCTGAGGTCCGACTGGGCTGAACCTCAAATCATGTTCGAGACCCACCGCGCTATAGGATGCTCCCTCTCTCTCCCTCCCTCCCTTTCTTTCTCTTCGTTTACCTTCCCGTTCCTTCCTTCCTCGCGCCTCTCTCGTCTTGCTCCCGCGTGGCGATTCCATTGTCCCTCTCTCTTGTTTCGGCTGGGGAGCAGCATCCTTTAATATCCTCTCTCTCGTTCTCTCTCTCTCTCTCTGCCGGGGCCCACTCCCGATAGCATCTTGATGGAATGTCCTGAGTAGGGAGGGAGGGCTGTACCTGTCGTTTTGTCGGCGATTGTGCGTGTGTTGTCTGGACTTATATATATATATATATGTGTACGCGCGCAGGCTCCGGCGCTTCTCTCACGCGTCCGTTCTCGGGGTGTTGCTGACGTTGCTGATAGTGTTGCTGAACATCCTCTCTCGCTCTCTCGCTTCGTTCGCCCCCCCCCCCCACCTATCGCGATCCTTTTTCTTTCTCGCCGCAGCTTGTTTCGTCGGAGGTATAGAGAGAAAAGGGTAGGATGTTGTTAGTGCGGTTTTGCATGGTTTTCACGATGACTGTCATTTTGTCGTTTGCGTCATTAGGATCAGAGCTCCGATCCTCCTGTTTATTGCTTCCTTTTTTGCGTCTCGTTTCGCTTTTACACGCCGCATGAAGGGAGGGAAATTCTTTAGCTGCGGGGGCAGCAACGCCTTTGGTTAATCGGTAAGTAGGGTTGCTCAATCTTTTCTGCTATCCAATTAAATTATCTTTTGTTTCTTTTGCCATTACTGATACAGTGTAAATATGATAAAGTTTGTTACGAAAAAGGTGTTTAACGTTTGCTCACTATGCAAGAATATTTTCATTTTTTATACTTTCATACCAGACAGGAATAACTTGTAGTAATAGTTAGAGGATTAACTTAAATTTACAAAATAATAGTCTAAATCATTAAATTAATTTAATCGCAGAGATTGCATTGCCAGTTAATGAAATATATGACTTACGAAGTCATAAAATCTAAATACGAAAGATAGTGATTTGCCATAAATCGCAGATTTTATTGCGACGAAATTAGCATAATTTTATGCTCATATAAAGTGTCTATTTCCTTTAATATTATTGCTAACTTTATTTCATCTATGATCTATTAATAATGTTAAGAAAATATTGGACGTGGACATCGATATTGGATTATAATAATCGAACTCAAATATCAATTCCCAATCAATACTGAATTAATCGTATCGGAGCCGGACATTAATGCTTATCAAGACATATTAGACTTCCTTATGAAATTCGACCTACAGATATGACCACACCCTAATATAAACAAAATGTAAATAAGATAATGTAAATAAATACAATAAGGAAAATGAAATATGTAACATATGTAAAGCTATAGTGTAGCCGAAATAACTATGTACGGTTGAAAGGCTTAAATAGAAAAAAATACACATTACAATATAGATACGAAATTAATTGGAATTTCTACGCATCGAACAAGTCATCAAGTACTAATACAACACACTTCATCATTACTTTAAACAAGTTCGATACTCTAATCCTTAATGCAAGTTCCCATGCGAATCAGTAAAGAGATATCTTTTCTGCCCAGTGACTTTGCACAATTCATGCACGTCGGGTCCATTGTATCGTTAATCCCAAGCCAAGGTTCTCATAACATATAAGAACTAAATTCTTTAAGCTTTTGCATTTCTATTTTTTATTCAAAATCCATATCCATTTACAATCTTTATCAGGCTATGAGATTATTTCTGAAAAAGCTTTGCTTGTTATTGACATTCATTGTTCCATTGCTCATGCAAAATACAGTGCTAATGATATAATTTACCATGTGTACCAAATGATCGTTATGGGTAAAATATCATTCCAGTCAAAACAAAAAGCACAGGGATTCCCCGAGCATTCCGAAATAAGAAACTCACTAACGTGGCGATAGCGAGGCAGCCAGACTCGTCGATGCTCCGTCCACGCCGTTCTATCTCGGACTGCGCCGGATGGACCGAGCGTGTATATACATGGATGAAATTCCGTTCTTTCGACGCGAGTCACCGCCGCCATATTGCTTTTCCCGCGAGTTATACATATATACACGTGCCACATTGTCGCATCTCCCCATGCGGGTGGGCGGGAAGAGCCGCCCGCCTCCGCTTGCAATATCGCCCTTTCTCATCCCCATTTTCCCGGCCGCAGCGCTGGGAACAAGAGCGTGTGTCTGTGCAAGTATACTTTGACGGTTCGCTGATGCTCATAATATAGGGGTCTAGTCTCGAATAGATTTTCATTGGGGATTTCGAGGGTTAAAGGTAATAAAGTCAATTTGCTCTTGTTGTGTAGGATCCAGGGAAAATTAATATGTACTTTGTTTTTACTTGGCTCAACAGATAAAATGGATATTTTCAGCTTAAGTATATTAATGTAGTTGCAACTTAAAACGACACTGATGTTCGATCGGTAGCAGTGTCTTAAAATGCTTTCCCATACATCTGTAGGTTAAGAATCATTAATTGAAGTACATAATTTTTCTCTAGTTTTGTACTTTCTTTATTCGATTAGAGCAAACAAAAGGCAGTAATAGTTTTCCAACGGCATATATCATAATGCTGTTTCGCAGGGGACCAGGACCACCAGCAGCCAGAGAATCAAGCCCGGTCCGAGCGGTTCACATCCAGCCATGCATGCAGATAGACGATCACATGTGGGCGGCTTTGGGAGGCCACAGTTCCAGCCGCAAGAATGGCAAAGGGCCTGCCTCACGCACTCGCGAGCCTTTCGATTTCGGGCGCGCTAGTGTGTATGCGCTTTGCTGCCGGCGGCCGATCTAATCAGCGGCTACGACGGCCGCGTGTGGGTGTGTTCGCCGTGATGAATGCATCTGCGATCCGCGCGGATTAGCTCCGCCGATTTTTCTTGCCGCGCTGCCAGCCGCGGCGTAGCCAGCTCGGACCTCGGAATGCGCTCGTTATGGCTTTTCATTTCGCCGCGCACGCGCCGCTCTTCTGACGCGCCGAAACTCGATCTGGTTTTATGGGCGCGAGGTGTTTTTTTTCTCGCTGCCTCGGCGAACGCGCGTGTGGAGCGTTGTGTGTGATGGTTTCATTTTTGCTGCGCAGAAGATTTTCGTGCATGCCCGACCGTTTATTTAACGAGTCGATTTAAACCTTTTTTATGACAACCATCGTCTCGTAAACGTGTCGATGTACTTTCATAAATTACCTCGAATTTATTAGAAATTATTTGGAAATTTTCTTCTTTTGTCGGAAATAATTTGGCTGAAAATGTGCGTGAAAAAATTATATCAAACAGAATCTTCACATTTCTCTTATTTTAGAGTTATTTTGAATTTTTTTTTACAAGTTGGTTCGTTCTGTCAAATTAGAAGGCTATCTGTTTATCATTTCTGCCTAATGATAGGCCACATGCGTAATGTTATTTTTGTCATTGTGAGAAGTAGATAACTTTATTAAAAAAACTGTATACCTCTTGATTTTTACGAAATGGAAATGGCTAATTCGTTATATTGATACTACTTGAAAAATATAAAAAAATGGAACAAAATTATTTGAATAACGTTTTGTCCAACATATAATTCATAATAACAAACATAATAAATTATCGCATAATATTTGAGTTGGCTCTGAAACGATTGTAAAATATAGCAGCCCTGATGGCACAACCCATTATAACCGTAATAAGAAAAATAGCCAAGTCCAGAAAAACTTTTTCTGCTTAATCCTTCGAAACGAGCAAAAGAACATATTCGGCCACCCCATAGGCAGTGAAGCAATTAAGATCCTCCGAAAAATTCAGATTCCACCTGCAGCCTGGGCATTGAAAGAAAGAGATTCCTATATCGATGAACATACACATACACAGAGGGCTACTCCTGCGAAGATAAATAATCGCGGCTGGGGCGCTTGCAAAAGTCCACGTCCTTGGCCGCAAGGTGATCCCCGGATTAATAACTGCGCGCGTATATATATGCGCGTCTACCTCGACTCGGAAGACAAATCATCATGGAGCGAGCTACGGCGGCTAACGAATGACATGTGTGGCAGCGGCAGTTGGCCCTAACCCCCCGCGAGACCGCATTCCTTTCGCAAAGATCGAAAAGGCCGCGAAGGAGAGACGGAGAGAGGAACAGAGAGAAAGAGAGAGTGAGTCCTTCGCGCGCGCATAGCAGCTCGGTTTGATATCTTCATTTCGTCCGCGATCGTATAATTCAAACGAGCCTAGGGCTCTCGGTGTGCAGTGTGCGTGCCTGAGACGATGTCGGCTTAAAGACGTCCAAGTGGCGTTGGACGTGTGAAATTTGGGATTTTTAGGGGTTTTTTAAAGGCCAAGAATGCAGAAATCTTGTTTACGCTTATTTTAAGGTCTGGGGAAGGCCGAGCTTAGGAATGTTTGCATACGGTTGGATCTTGTCAGGTGTGCAGTGTTTGGACAAGAAAGGTTAATTCTGAGGAAAATATTTTTGTACGTGCTGCTGTAAAACTTTCTTTGTAATATTAAGCTGAAACAATGCGGTAAGATTTTCTGTAATTAATAAATTCTCGTAATCGACGTCTTTAATCTCGTTGAATACGTAAAAACGGCGAATTTCAAATTTTTATTGACGCTCAATCACCATTAATTTCCCATAAATTAATCTCTACAAAGCAACTCAGCGCGCAACATACCACCTCCCATCCGAATTAACATGTAAGACTCAGGGCCAAAGCGTCGGATTAATATTTTTCATGGCACAGCGTTCGCACGAGAGAGAGAATCGTTAAACGAAAACCGCCTCTGCCGTACCTGCTCACACGCGAGGCAAATTCGGTCTGAGAGGCAATATCGGGACCGTCGCCGTGAACATAACATTGATTTAAGCTCTGCACGCGGAGCCTTTCGCTGCGCGTATAGCGTTGATTATACGGCGGGTAGGAAACGCCGAAAAATGAGTTGGCAATAGAGAGGGAGAGAAAGAGAGAACAAAGAATGAAAGAGAAGGGATGGGAGAAGGAAGTTGAAAAATTAGGAGGAAAAGTAGGGGTGGAGGCTGATTGAGAAAGAGGAGATGAAACGATATGGTTGACCGCTAAGTGAGTTTATTATGAATCCTTTGAAGGTGTAATCGAACATTAATAAGAGCGTTAGTCAGTTGTGTAGAAAGGACATGGTGTATTTCAATAGTTCAATACTTATAAAATAGATATCGATAATAATCGTTACAAGAATATAAATGTCAAAAAACTCATCTATAAGTTACAATTATAAAATTATCGTTTGCTGAAACAATCTGTTAACACGAAACTAATATCCTCCATCTTTCGAGGTAAAAGCTTTGCCACAGCATATCATGTTATAATTTACACTCAAAATCCTTAATGAATCTTTCAGGTTTCGGCATCCTCTCAATGTCAGCTGATTTATTTACAACTTTATAAATTCTCACGTTGCGCAAAAGTGTGCACCGCTATTATGGCCTCTGATTTAAATGAAAATGAACTTGCATCCCGAATCTTTCGTTGAACACATCGCTAAAGGCTGGGCCTACGTCTCTCTCTCTCTCTCTCTCTCTGTCCCCCGCGGTCGGACAAAGCATGGAGAGGGACTACTTGGCTGAGACTTGGACGAGGCGAGAGCCATTGATTCAAGTATAAGAGAAGAGGGGCGCCGCTGGGGTTGTAAATCCTGGCGCTGATTAGAGGTCGGCGCGCTGTGCCGAGGCCCGCGCTCGCCCTTCTCTCTCTTAGTCTCTCTCGCTCGCTCTCCTGTCTCGTTACCGCAGCGCCACGCAGGAGAGACCGGGGGAAAGAGGGAGTAAAAGTAACGAGGAAAACGATTACACACTCGCCACGCGCGAATTCCTGCAATGCTCTCTCTCCCTTTCTCGCGCCTTCTTTCACGCAGTGAGAGTACTTAGGCGCGGTTATTAGGCCTTATTAGTCAGAAAATTGATTGTTAAGTGCGAGCGGAGAGAGAAAGAGAAAGAAATTTACTCAAGCGAAGGAGGAGGAAGTGGATCGTCGTTCTGCCTGCAAGTGTGGCTTGTTTTTCGCGGCTTTTTGCCGAGAGATACAGACTGGTAGATGAGGAACTCAAGTGTTGGCTTTGACGCTATATGCACGAGTGTTGTTTAGGCACGTGCGTCTTGCGAACGTGCCGTAATTCTTCGACGCACAATTTGCCTTTTGAGGGCCCTCAAAAGGGGTTTTCGAAGGAGCCTGAGTGATTTTGATGATTTGATGGGGCTAGCCGAGCTGTTGCGAACTTCTTTTTAAAGTTGATTATTGATGCAGAAAAAAATTCGAAACATATATTTAATACTTTACTGTTATTATTATTATTATTTTTATTTAAACCGATGACGTGTTTAGTTGAGGAGTTCAAAAAACATAACAAGTAATAATACATTGTAATGGAGATATTATATATATATATTTTCATTTGTTGAAGTGTAAAGGAAAAAAAACGAGTAAAATATGGAAATTGTCTATGAAATTACTCAAATATGTTAGCTTAAAATTTTATCAAGTTTAATACTTCATCACTCTTGTTTTTTTTAATAAATATAATTATTTCTGGAAAGACTCTTGAATCAGTGAGTCACGCAGCGTACGTAAATAGTACGGTACAATTCGACAAAAACATTGCACTAATCCCTCTATGCCTATGGCGACACTCGTCGACAAAAATGCTATGGGCGGCACATTCTCAGACGCGATGCGCTTAGCTTTCGCGATCGGGTTACTTCTAGTCTCACTCGCGTAGTATATATACACACACACACGCACACACTTATGACACGTGCACTAGACTTTTCTGCGCACTTGGCAAATATCCGTGCCGCAAGTGAATCTTGCCCCATTGCGCCAATCGCCAATTGCGTAATTTTGCGATCAATGGCCATTTAAATTGTCGAATGTATAGACTTGGAAAATGCATCGGGAAGCAGAGTATGCGCATGTTTGACGTATCTGTTGCAGTAATTTGACGCCGGGGGTGCAAAGACTTGGCATTTAAATTTCGCAAGGCAGAGGTCGTCGTGCCGTGCATATTTGTAGACAACTTTGTTGATAAATATAGAGGTGAAGGCAATTTCCACCTTCAAAAGCTTCAATTTCGAGAGATAATTTAAAATAGCTTCAAATGAGAATTCAAATTATTTTCTAAAATCTTTTTACCGAATTAATTTTTTTTTGGAGTAATTAATTTTTTTTTTGGTCGATAGAAAGTAAAGTTATAAAATAATACAATAGCATGTTAGAAAATGATACGGTTCCAGCGTAAAGCTTCTCACCTATTTCATCCAAGATATACGAGAAGTACCTTTTAAGCTCTAAATATCAAGTGATTTAAAGGTTAAAAAAACCGGAGAAAACCTTTTCTATTCCGCTTTAGTGGGAGATTTAATAAATAATGTTTATTATACTGCGAATTTGCATTCTAAACAAGCTTCAAAGGAAATATTTTTTTTCACTTCCTTTTCCTCTCCTCCTGTGGCCCATCCACTCTCAATAATCCCTGCCACTTACGCCTGCTGGCAGCATTGTTTGCTCGCGTCTCGTTTCATATTAGCCCTCACGTTTATGTATATAATATATACCTAGACGTGTTCCACTGCGAGACGGTTTCCTTCGGGTTTTCTGTTTGGCTTCGAGAGGCGCCGCATGACCCTTTAAATCCCTGCCGGATACCTTTTGGGAGGTGCATCTGAAAGTCGTATGGAAATTGGTCCTGTGGAGATGCTAACTGTTTTAGGGGATGTATATAGAAGACTTCTGTAGTGCCGCTAGATCTCTGAATAGAAATGTGCCGTAAGGAATTTTTTGGGCCTGGTAAATTGTGGAGGGATGATGCGTCTCTCCGATCTTTCCTTTCATCGTTAAAGTTTCAAATTGCTTTATTTTATAACGACGGCACATACCTGACATAATGTTTATTTTTCTAAATCTATTTTATTTAAACTACGTATATATCGTTATCAAATTTACTGTAATAGTAAGCAATTTAATAAATTATAATAATATTATGTATGCTAACGATGCTAGTTTTACATCTATTTTTTAATTTTCATAAATTTTCATTTTTTATGTATATTTCTGAGCTAACAGTATACTTATATTAATGATGTTCAGCTTTACAGCGATATTTATTTCGTATTTATTAGCAAAAGCAGTATTTTGTATTAATAGTTTTATGCAGGTTTCCATGAAGATTTAGACAATGCAGAAGAGAAGAAACTGTCCACTCAGCAAAAAGAACAACTAACTCACGATAGGTACATTCGTGATGACAGCACCACATTGGCGTTGCGGTTGAGAGTACGAGACTACAAACTGCGTACGCAACAATAGGTTTCATCTTAAAAATAAAAATTGCGATGAAAATATTTTCCTATGTCTTATTATACTTATGTATTCGTTAAAATTGAAGTTTTATATGCTGCAAGATTCCAAAGATAAAATGTATCAAGTAAAAAACCTTTTTATGTCTTACAATTGTTGGAGTAAAACATTTTCATGCATTCTTAAATTTTCTAAGTAGTCAGATTTGTTCGAGGTACAGTCTGATATAAGTTAACAAATATATTTATTTATAAATTTCCGAAATGATGGAGGTATTTGAAATGAAAAATTTAGATATTCTTTATGTATTATATTTTATGAAATTAATTTCTATGTCAATTTTTAAAAAAGCACTCTCTTGACCAATATCTTCAAATAACATTGGTAAAATATTAGGTGGTAGTAAAATAAGTATATTAAAGTTTATAAACTACAGGTTCAACAGCCAGCTTGTTTGTCATAAGCTTATTACGATAAAGTAAAACAATAAAGTCTGCCTATAGGCAGAACCATGTATCTACAATATTATTAAAAAAATAATAAAAAATGTATCTAATTAAATAAAAGTAAATCGAAAATAATTACAGATTGTATATTATTTCAATAGTCACTCGATTTTATAAACTTTGAATTTATTTATAGTATAATTTGTATGTTTATTCACCCTGATAAATACGTAAGTTATGAGTTCCTAATGTAAATACAGGAAGCTATTTTTCTCATTATATACTGTTCCGGAATTCACCGTTAAGGCGGAAACTCGCACCTTTTCCAAAGCGAGTATCCACCCTCCATTATCCGATCATCCGGTCAGCGCAGTATAGAATCGTGAAATTGAAGTTACGTGTACACATACACACTATAGAGAGACGCACCCTGGACTGCCGCCTCGTAAATATTCGAGTGTTTAGAAAGGACTCGTAACTTTTTGGATGTGCTCCTCGGAAAAGCCCTGACGGCCCTCCTTCGTTCAAACACGGTGCGGCCAGTTGCCTCTGTGCTCAAGCGGCAAATTTATCTTCTACGATTATACCATAAATATTGTACAATGCAGCGTCGTAAAAAGTAAATAAAGTGCGTTTTATTGAAATTCGGTGGACGCCTTATAACGCCCATCGGTGGAACATCATTGGGAAAATCAAGAGCTAATTGAGATTGGTTGTAATATTTTTTTACAGAGTTGATGCTTTCGCGTTATTTACTACAGCTATGATAGCTTCTAAACTACTATTTAGAAAACCGTTGAAATCCTCAAATTTTATAAAGGACTTTACCAGTATCTACATAAAATTGTTCAACATTTTAACTAGTTTTTCATGTTTTTAAAAATATTTATTTAATTAAATATCTTCTCTTTGTAATGAGGTAAAAAACTAACGATAATACAAAAAACTATGAAAAATAAAAAGTGACGAAAAATAAAATGGAAAATAAGAACGCGACTATGCATGATACAAAAATTATAACGGAGAAATATTATGAAATACCTTAAAAAAATAATACAAAACGTAAGCTATTCGAAGTTATTTTCAATTCTAAAATTGCAAAAATCAGAGTTTAAACGATGGCCAAATCTTTTAGTCACTACTTTAAGAGTTGCACATGAATTTTTATTTTAGGAATTATACAAAAATCTAATATTAATTTTTTCAATATTAAGTTTTCTGATGTTTTTCTAGAATTATTTAAACAATCAATACCCACCGTCAAACGAAACAGTGGCAAAAGAAAACTGCTATGAAAAATTTATTTTTTCAAAAGGACTGAAAAAGAAACACATCCATCATAATATATCCTCAAAATCTATAATAACCTAGAAAATTGCAAAAAAATTTCTATGATTTCACGAAAATCAAAGAAAAACACGCTCTTCTGGACTATACAACCGTCTCGCACGTGAAAATTCTCTCTCAACACCTAATGAAAATAAATCTTCATTAAACCAACAACACGACCCTTCGACAGTCGTAGTTCGTCATCCCGTTCTGAAAAAACTCTCACCGAATTTTTCAAAAGATAGGCACTCCCCAATTTGAGAAAAAAAGAAAACAGAGTAAGAGCGAAAAAAGCCGAGTCGTTGCGTGCACCCTAAAGACTCACTTTTTCACGTTTAATAACTATTAGGCCGATAGCGAGCGAGAGAGAGAGAGCGCGCACACTGTCGAAGGGTGCAGCGACACAGCAGATGTTTTCTCATTGTCATGCTAAGGCGCGCGCGGACCGTGTCTCCAGGCCGTCGCCGCCGTCGCGCCGTCCGTTTCTCGACCCCCGAGGAACGATATAACGTCTTTTACAAATGTGTATGTATGTGTACGTGCGTGTGCTCAGACGAGAGCAGCAACGTATATATATATATATACGTATGAGAGAGCCGTCTGGCAATTAAGCTGCCCGGGGGTAAGGCTAAGAAGGGGGCGAAGTTTGTGGCGAATGAAGTTGAAGGGCGTCGAGTATATATACGTTTCGGCGGTTCAATGCTTGTTGCACGGGGTCCAGATGGATTTGAAAATACGCGCCGTTTGGCTTCTCAAGTTCCGCGTTTTTCAATTGTTATTTGACTATCGAATAGGTACCAAGAAATTTTTAGCTGCAAATTTACGATAGACAAATATTCTTTTAAAGTTGATTAAAATTTTTACAATTGATTATGATTCACGCGATAAGTACACTTAATAGGTATACGAATAATAAATTTTGAAAGTAAATTAATTTTATTTGTACAACTTGTAATATCACGAAAATGAATGAAGAGTGTTATCAATAAATATATATCGACAGATAGATATTGATAGATTACCCGTCATGCTGAGGTAATTTCAACAGTTTTTTGAAAACGCAGACATGCAATTGTGGTTACGATTTTTTTTTAATGAAACAGAAATCGATCTGTAATGATGGTGTAATAGGAAAAATATTAGATTCTAGATGTGATTCATTACTTTTTTTCGATGCAATGACAGATGATTGATTTTAAATAACTCAAATGAAAGTCACATATACATCGAACGTTTAGTGCTTACTGTCGATACAAGTTGAGGGGAGTTGACACATGACACTTTGATTGAAATGCAGTAAAAAACATGTAACTTTTTTGGATTGGATTTCACATTTCACGTTATTGATATAGTCTGAAAAAGAATCTAAAATTGATTTTCGGAAAAGAGATATAAATTGTGTATTATTCCAATTAAATTTTTATTTTTAAGAACATCTTATCCATAGCCAAAACACATTTTATTGTATTACATCTGTAGCTTCAAAGCATAACTACATACGTTCACTTTTTTGAAATGCAAAATAATGTCGGATTTTGAATCTTCAAATAGGCCTTTTTCATTTGACACTTTCAGTAGTAGGAACAATATTGCCATAAATATATACCTATGATATATCCAAAACATAATTCTAATGATTTATCGTAGTTGTAATTTATTTTATCTATTCTAATTGAATATGAATGTGATGGCATTTATATATTTACCTGTTATAAGACAATTTTACTCTCGTAATGGTTGAACATATAAAACTCATTTTTTGTATTTTTCAATTTTTGCGTTTTTGTTAATAACAAAAGAACCGTAGTAGCTAAAAAATTAATTTTTTTAGAAAATATAGGCAATTTAATTCTCTTTCGAATACTATACATCCCATTCAGATACATAGAGCCGTTCTTGAGAAATTACGATTTAAAACAAAAGTAAAAGAAATTTTAATCTCAAATATCTCCGAAATTTAGGAATCAACCCTTTTGCTCAAAGAACTGTCTCGATTCGTATACAAAATCTACCCCTATAAAGAATTTCAAAGTGATTAACTCAATCGTACTCTAATTATGCAACGACAAAAAAAATCACTTTTTTTATAAATTATTTTTTTTCCAAAAATAATGAAGAAAAAACCTAAAAATTTAGTAAGTTATATAGTACTCAATATTTTTTATACCCAAAAAAATATTCATGGTAATATCTTTTTTTAATTTCGAAATACAATCTATTTACAAAATATTACGTTTTCATATCAATAACTTGTGACGAAATCTAGTCATCGACTTTTTTTTTTAAGTTGTAGAAAATTTTATTCTGCATATAGAGAAGTCATAATATACTAATAATATTTGGTCTAAATATTAAGAAAATCGAAAATAAAAATTTTGAATATTCAAAAATGGCTATAAAAAAAATAAAATTAATTTCTAAAAAAATGATCACTGAATCGTTAAAATCGGTTGAGTAGATCATGAGATATCAGCATACGGACATACATACACACACATCCATACGGACATTTTCTAAAAATAGTGTATTTCAATTCCAAATTTTATAAATAACATTCCTAACACATTATCTAAAAAAAATTCCTCAAAAAGGAAGCAAAATTCGTGCACACTTTTATGTTATAAACATTTTAAAATTTTACAATATTAGACGGCGATCATCCATGCGATTTAACATGTGCAGTATGCTAAAGGGTCGTAAACTTATTATTAATGTTACGAAAATAGGAATATTCTTGATTGGGTAATAATAATTTGTTGAACAATTTCTAATTTTGTAATTTATTCATCTATTTCATAATTAAATTAAAAAATACGCTCCAAAATAAACGCGAACATCATTATTAAATAAGTCGGTAGTTTCCGGCATAACGACATAAGTCCATACTTTTTTGAGTTTTTATTGCATCAGAAAATGTATAATCTGCTCAAACGACCTTGTAAATATTTGTTCTGCATGTGTCAAGTGACTAGTCAAGTATCTCGACTCACCTTGTTGCTTCCGGTTTTACATATAAGTTTGAGCATTAAAACACTTTTTTCTCAGAAATTTGAAAAGTGGACTTATGTAGTTATGCCTCGAAGCCACAAATATAAGATGTATTATGTTTCCTAACTCGCGGTAAATAATGCTATTTTTTGCCGTTGATGTTCGGTCAAGTTGAAATAACCGTATAGCCAATCGTAAAATTTATAAGTGAAATTAATAATCTTTTGTATCGGTAAATATATACAATGTACTATATGTTACATGTTACATGTTACATTCCAGTAAAGTTATTTTTATGTGGCACTCTTTTGAAGAGAAATCGAACGTAGAAAATCGGAACGAGAATGAAGCTGGCAACGCCGTCAACTAGATCCGCAAGCCACGAAAAATTAAATCCAATTTCCCCAGCGCCGTAAAAGTGAGCGATAAACTCTGCCGCGACAATGCCGCGACGGTATAAAGTGTCTCAGGCTGAAAGAAGCGGCAACTACCTGGTACACAGCCGCGAGCAAATGACCGTGACATTGAATAATGAGGTGAAAAGCCTCTGTATCGGCTTTCGGGCGTGTATGTAGCCACCCTCGCACGGCTGACAACCGATCTCCTCCTTAAGCCCCGGAAGAACGGCCGCTTGATTCGCGCTTGCGCACATGCCGCTTTTCGAAATCCGTGCGTACACGCGGATATCCTCTATTTGCAGCTTGACTGCGGCCTGTCGGGGGCTGAAATAAGTAAGTCGCTCGCGCGCGTCGAATAAAAATCGGCTTGCGCTTGCGCGACGGCGCAGCTGCCGTCTCGTTTCCTTCCTCTCTCTCTCGCTTGCGCTCCTGCAGATGATAGACCAGGGAGGAGAGGCATTGTGCGTTAAAGGGCACGGGCCAGACTTTTGTCTCGCGGCGGTCCATTGTCGTCGCGCGGAGTAGACGCTTGCGTCTGGTGCAGCGGGTGACTTTTTTCTTCGGGGGAGAGCCACAGGGGATGAAGAGAGAGAAAGAGAGAGGGAGTATATGGAAGAAGGAGAAGGCGCACAGAGGGTACAAGTACGAAATTGGGTATGGCTTGGACCTCTGACTCGACGCCTCGAATTAAAAGTCATCTGATCGCCGGAGAGGGCGAATTTTTTCTTTGCCGACGGTACAGACCGATATATACATGGGTAGCCATAACTTATATATATAGAGTACGGCCGAACGATATATTGTGCGTGTGCCGGAGGTATGAGTTTTTCGGGGGAAGGTTTTGTTAGGTAAGTATACGAGTCTCGGGGGGTTCCTTTTGACTTTCTTCCTTTCTTTCGATCTTTTCTTTCTCTTTCTTTCTCTCCTTTTTTTTAAGGACTGTTTGCTTAGTGACTTTTCAATGCGGCGGCGATGAAGTCGGGTGCACGCGACGTAAGCTTCGTATGCATAAACGCGTGCGCGCGCCCAGCGTATAATTTATTTTGAAGGAGGTGACTGACTTACGTTTTTCTAACGGAAAAGTAAAACTTTGTCGACCGTTGCACGATGGACAGGCAGTATTTTTTTGGGTCTTGAATATCATTTGTATTGATATTTTTAGGAAATACAAATCTCTTGGCTATGCGGGTCATCTGGACGTTATAATATACATAGAAAATGTATAAAAAAAATAAAACGTCGGTGATCATCGTATAGTAACATCTGATATTTAGTAGCAGTTGAACTTGTTAGTGTATGCGAAATATATTCAAAGTAACTTTGTTGTCGACATGTGGCTTGCGTATGAGCGTCCTAAGTAAATTATACGTTAACTCAGTTTAAGTCAGTTGCAGTCGTGTATAGATATAGAATTATATCGTTAATTTTTTTACAGGGGGGTTTTATTTCCGCGCATTGCTACCAGCTAATTGAATGTTTTTCCTCAATCAGTCTATCGTCAAACGGGAATCCATAATTTCAGCAACACTAACGAATTGAAGATAACTTAATTGAATTTTCTGTATAAATAATAAAAATCCGTCGGTCATAAAATCTGTGATTGAATCTTAGAAGGAGCCATAAAATGTAGAAAACTCGAATCCAACCTCCCAATAAATACTTGGCGATTGCACCTCCGTGCGCCTCCGACACGAGCGATCCCCCCAATTCGGAGGAAAAGCAGCCGCTCCTTCATAAAGCCGAAAAATCCATATCTCCCCCACACCTAGGCCGCATCATCATCGCAGGTAATAATGATCTATCGTGCGTCGCGCGTCTCCCTTTCGTCCCCCTCCTTCCAAGACACGCGTCGTCCACTCCCCCCTCACCTTGGCAAGACGCGCATATGTCACAGGAGACGCGTGGCTCACGCGCGCGCACACACACCTGCGCTCGGTAGCACGCTCAAGAATCTTACTTTCTCCTTCCTCCTCCCTTGCCAGAACACCTGGTGTCTTGCGTATATACGCACGTGCGAGATGAAGTGTCCTCGTCGTACGGGGCCGCCTGCGTTTGGATAATAATGTACAAGGAGAGAGAGAGAGAGAGAAAGAGAGAGAGAGAGAGAGCGAAGCGAAGGAAGAAATTGAATAGATGATCGAAGGGTGCGGCTGCGCGCAGGGTCAAGGCGCGCGCGCTCCTCGGAGTCATTAAATCGCCGGGATCGCTACCGAGCGACACCTGGCACACGCCGCGCGTCGTCTCTCTACGTGTGTATATATAACGGCTATTGAGATCTTGAAATGCATTACGAAAACAGCCAGGCGGCGATCTTCTTACACGTATTGTCCAGTGTACGCTCGCTCATTTCCCGGGACGCCGGTGTGGCAGTGCGGCTGCTGACTCGAGAAATTTTCCGAGTTATCCGATGGTCAGTTCCGCGCGATTAAGCTCTTTCGCCGGGAGATTTACGGCGCCAAGCTCGGTTAATGATAATAACGCCTCAATCGAGCGTCGCTTTAGCGTTTTATTTATTGCGCCCAGAGTACATTGTGCGTTAGAGAGAGAGGGACAGAGCTTTTACGAGCGACGATTATATAACGTCGAGCGACACGCGCGTATACAAGAGAGGTTTTCCCGTAACGAGTTTTCCTTGGAGGTGCGAGGTTACGCTGTAACGCGGAGACAGTGTCGTCGTCGGTTTACGCGCGTGCACGCAGGTTTTATTACTTATTTGGTAGTTGTAAAAATTGAGGAGTAGCGTATGATTTAGATAGAGCAATGTTTTGATTGTTCGGCAGTTAGCCGAGTAATAAAAGATTTTTACGACGCGGATTCAGTTCGTTTTGAGTGATTGTAAATAGACCTTGAGTTATTCAGATTCTTAACTTCATTTAAATTATTTTGGAAAAAGTTAAACCGATAAATATTTTTAAAAAATTTTAAATTATTTTTAATAAACAGTAGCGATATTGATAGGTAGAAAATATTTGTTTTTTAACAGCAAAGTAAATGATATTTTAAAATATAGCTATATAAAAAAAAATTGCAAGTGAAATCAATTTACTACTAAAGTAAATTTCGTTGAAAAACTTAAATAAGGCGATTTAAGTAAAATTTACTCAAGTCTATTTTTAATTTTTGCAGTTTAATAATATATTCGTATTACCGTTTTAAAAAAGCTATGCTTATAAATAATTAGATTAAATAATTCTTTTTTTCTTCAACTTATAATTTTCACACATAATTTCGATTTATTAAATTTAATTATAAATGATAGAATCTGCTTAAAGGTTATCGGTACGACAATTGACTTATATTATATAGCAAAATTAGATCAAGTTTTTCAATAAAGTTTCCTTAAATCTTACTTAATAAGTGCTACTAAATTCTTTTAACGATTTTTTTATATCTATTTATATTTTAATTTTATCAATAGAATTTTTATAATGATAGTCGCAAAGAAGAATGAAACATTTCCAACGATAAATATCAGCTTACAAAATGGTGTGATATAAAAAGTAGATTTGTAACCGTTATGATTCTAACCGATTTATCATAAAATCTTTTTTGTAGAAAAATTGTGCTCATTACCGGTACACACCCGAAAACAAACACAAGGTAATCTTGTACATAACTTGTCCTTACTAGCCAATAAGGAAGAAAAAAGCTAATGTGCAAGACGTATAAAATTTTTTTCTCACTGCACTGACGCACCCTCCTCGCTACATCGACCTAGAAAAAGCTTTTTTCCCTCAAAAAACGTGTAAAAATATCGATATGTCCCCCGCGAGCGCCACGTAATCACTCCACATCTCCGTGGGACGAGCGGCATACCCCTGACAATCCGACTCTCTTCCCTCGCGCACGGACCCATAACTCATCGTCCTGGTGTGGCCTGCACGTGCGCTCTACACCGAGGGGCATTTAAAAAATTTTTCACGAGCTTCAACAGCTTCGTGCCTCGGTCCCAACGTACTTTTAATCGCTGGCTGTGTGCAACAGGCCGCGTCTGCGCAAGGAAGATCGCGCTTGCTTCCATTATATTCGCCGCTCCCCTTCTCTCTCACTTCATCTCGGAGAAGCGCCCTACTATACGTATCGATCGTCGCCGAGCGCAACCGTTGACTTTCCGTTGAAGAACCGCTCGCTCTTGTGCATATACATACTCGTGCAACGGGCCGACGCGCGCGCGCGTGTGTATACAGCAAGCCACCCCTCATGCCCGTAACCGTCTTGAACATAAGGCGCTCCTGCTCCTTAGCGCGTTTCATTATACGCTCAACCGGTAGGCACGCGTGCAGCACGCGTCTTCTTCCTCCCGGGCTCGGCTTTTTTTCCGGAATTCTTGATGCGCGGGGTAGCTGTACGCGCATACACGCGTGGCCAGCGCGTGCCCGACTATCGGGGGAGATGTTAACTGCGATGTTAATGGGGAGGTAATTTGCATTTTCCTCGTGCCACGCGGCGCGAGCAAGCGAGGAGGAGGCCGTTCAATGGGCCCCTCCCTGCAGCCCTTTTTCACCTCGTAACGCCGCCGAATGAATTTTCCTCCTGTGCTTTCATTGCCTCTTTAAAGAATGAAGTGTGTTACGTTTCTTCAGTAACGGCTGAAATATGTTTACTTTGGGAGAGTAATAAAAAAGTCGTGAAAACTGATGAGTTGTGAAGTACAATCGTTAAAAGTATAATACGTAAATATTAATTGAATATTTGAATATTGAATTTATTAAAAAAAAACAAACTATTTGTAAAATGTCAGTGACATGTATGCATCGTCAATACTCGATGCAAATAAATATATGTCCGATTTTCAGGTAGAAAGATTATAAGGGTACCTATACATATAATGTCCTAGACACTTGGTGTACCGGATCGAATTACTGATCCTGCGGGACTCGAATCGAGTCAAGTTCGTTACTCAACTCTGTACAAGTGTTCAACGAGTATTGATTACTCGAATGACTTGGAATTTATCTCAAGTATTCAACTGCTCTACTTCAATATATCGAGTTCCAGCATCCTAAATTATTTAAACAATTAATTCAAATGAGCAAAAATTATCGATCTTCCACAAAATGCTCATGAAGCTTGACAAACGTGATTCCATGCAAAAAATCTCCAAGCGAACAAGAATCCTGATTGATTTCCTTGATTAATCAGCTACGAACCGCGTCCATCGCTGTACATACATACAAGCCCAGCCATCAATCAGGCTCCCCTTAAAACCATACACTCCCCAACTAAAGCCTCCGTGTGTCCGCGACGAAGTACTTCCAATACCCCAAAAAAGCGCCGTCCATAAATCGAGTATACCGAAACTGACCATCCGCCGTTTTTCCTCGTTCTCTCTCTTTCTCTCTTTCTCTCGCCGTATAGCGGTTGCGCGGCGCGTTAGCGCTCAAGGGCCCGGAACGCGCACCGCCACGGACCGTTGACTAAGGCGCGCGGGGCAGTTTTGTCGCCGAAAGGGAGCGAAGGTTTATTGGCTATTTTAACTTTACGGCCCGTTATCGTTGGGGGCGCGCGCTTTTCGAGTAATGGAATTTTATTAGCAAGGCGCCACAGTATCTTGATGCTCAGAATAGGCGGCTGAGAGTTTGATTATAAACGTTTCCGAGTTGCTTTATTCTTAGACGTAATATAAATCATTTTGAATTGTAAAGATTATATCATTAGATCATATAATTCATTATATTAATGCAATAAATATTTTTAAAGATAGAGTAAAAAAGTTAACGAGTATACCGTTACTTGCCGTTTGGAGGGGTCGGAAAATATACCTAATTTTTCTTCGAGGAAACAAGGGGAGTGAAATACGGATAGTGCGATAGGGATATTGCACTTTTTAGCTTGTGCTGCACAATGATGCATAAAAATTTTATTACTCTGGCGCCATTTTTCGGGTAATAAACTTTTTTCACAAACAGATAAACACCTTCTCCGCACATCATAAAATATCATTAAAGTGCCAAGTAATAATACGTTTGTTTGAAACAGAAGCTCTTGGGGATAAACTTGCTTTTACATGACTTGACAAACGCTTTCTAAAAAGCTATGCGAAATATATTAATTCAACTAATAAGTTACGAATTTTCTACAAGATAACTAGTAGAATAGATGATAAGAAAAGTAGTATATAATTTCTTGGTATGGCATATTATGATCGAACTGTTTGCAATATATCGAACTAAATAAGTCAACAGAAATTTTTCGACAATTTATTTTTTTAGTAAATTCTTTTTATTATTTTCGACCAAATTTATTTAAAATTTATTGCTCATTTACATAATTTACAAGAAGAAACATCGAAAATAATGATTAAAATTAGTTAGAAAAGAATGATTTCTTAAAAAAAGTTTGTCCTCTTAAATATCTGAAGAAGAATTTCCCAAAGCTATTTTCGGCGAGGTTTAAACGTGGAACATGACACCCTGTTACCAGAGCCATACTAATTTTCACTCCTCCCTTGCCTAGTAACAAGTGCTCCTCCAAACTCCCATCACATTGACACAGTTTTATTAAACGCGTTTGACTTCTCTTGACTCTCTCGTAATCAGCATACCGATCAACTTCCATAGCCCGTTTCTCGCAAAACTCAGAACAACGGCGCAATAACAAGCTCTCTGCGCACATTCGAAGAAAGCAATCCGCTTCCTCGCGTGCGTTTCTCACGAGCTACGCGCGCGCGCATACCGAGGCCATCGCCGTCGTCGCCACTGGCTGCTGAGACCGTGCCGAGGTCTTATATTTAATGTCGATAAGGCGGAATACCGATAACGCCTCGTGGAAAGTGCAACCGACTCTGCAGCCCTGCCTCTGCATTCATGCACACATCATATTATACGCGCCTTGTACATGCCGAGAGCCTTTGTCGACTGCACGCCTATATAATGTGTATAGCGA
Source organism: Torymus tubicola (assembly GCA_035583055.1). Classification (NCBI taxonomy): domain Eukaryota; kingdom Metazoa; phylum Arthropoda; class Insecta; order Hymenoptera; family Torymidae; genus Torymus; species Torymus tubicola. The sequence goes on from JAWWEQ010000033.1 coordinate 196,365, forward strand.
GAGTCAATTTATTGAGAAGCGAGAGGATTTTTTTCAACAATCTAGAGAGAGAGAGAGCCACTTTTTGCTTTTTTTCGAAGAGCGGCCATTTTTAAAGCTCTCACGAGCTCTTGTTGCTGTACCGAGAAATTTTCGCTGGTGGGGAGAAAGTGAGTGCATCTCCCACGCTTATCTACGAGAGTTCCAAGCCGAGAGGCGCTGCACCGCCATCCATCAAACCGACGCATTGCTTCCTGGGCGGGAGGATGCGAGATCGGTTGTTGGTCTAGGCGGGGAGTTTTTTTAAATCAGACCTACCTCGAAGCTCGGCGCTGATTTTTAAATGCCACAGCGTTTCAAAACTATGGGCATTTAAACTTTTTTTATCATTCATTCTAGTTACTTTATTGGTACTTCTCTATGCCTGTGATAAGAAGCTCCGCAATATCTAATCTCGTTTGTCTTAAGGCCATGCGTCTTTTGATCTAGTAAAATAACGAAAAGTAATTTTCTATATTTTCATTTCGAATTAAAATACATGAAGGTTATGCGCGAGCGAAGCTTAGACTGAATTTTTACTATGTACGGTAGATATTAAATCACGCCTTTTTCAGTCATGTGAACTTTATTAAAAATCGTAGAGAAATTTAGTTTTCCCTGATGACAGCTTAATTTAGTTGCTGGCTTGGAATCCGAGCCCAGGCTCTCCAATTACGGCTCAAAATCTTAAGCTAGAGGACAAGTGTAAGACATTACAAATCAAGAGCTATTTTTATATTTATCAGATTATAACATACTGAGTTAATTTTAAAACCGTTTTTTTAGTTTATTATATACAAATAAATAATTAATTGAAAATGATCATTTACATGTTACGAATGATATTCAAACTCTAACTAATGAATACATAACATTCAAAAGTACGTTTGATTTTACGTCTTTTCTGTACCAATGTTTTATAAATTCATAACATATTTTATTAGACCACATTATTGGTTAATGAAGCCAGCTTTTCTAAAATTAAATAGTAGGAATTATTGTAAAAAATATAAATAAATAATTATTTTAAATGTTGTAAGGTCGAAGGTATAATACAATTCCGTTTCTATTCATGTACATGGAAGTATATATATATATATATACACTAAAAAATTCTAATCTCCCAGAGTACACTTATATATCCAAGATAACTCCTGCCGCACACGTAGACCTACGCGATTCCTGAATGAAACTCGCTTCATGAAAGAACCTACGCATTCTTTGATATACACACACGGAATTGCATGATCGTGAGCGCGGGAGGCGGAAAGGCATATATAACGACGAGAAGTAAAAAGAAGCGAAACCTCGCTGACACGCACGCACATAGAGAGAGAGAGAGACTCCTTTTTCTCTCTTTCTCTCCCACTCTCTGCTCGCGCGCGGAGACTTGAATGAACTTATCCTTATGAACGAACGGACGGACGTCGATCGTCACATGAGAGGACGTTATATTTGCCAGTTCCGCTCGCGAGGCGCGTTTATACACTCGCATATGTGTATACATATGAATGTGTACGCGCCGCCGCCCTTATCACACGGACTCAGCTGTTTGGCGGCGGCAGCGTCGTCGGCGTTGATTCTCGGAAGGTCACCATAAAAATATCGCCCAGGATGCAGACTAAGCGCGCGCTCGCTCTACATGCACGCGCGTTTTTGCCGGGCTCGTTTGGATCTTATTGGAATGCGCCAGCTGCGCGGAATTTCGGGTGGCGAATATTAGGCGGATGCTCTTTTTGCGCGCTCTCTCCGTATAATGATAATGATTGTGTGTATACGGTGATAAATTTTAATTAGAGCCGCGCGGCCGTTTTACGACTTTGTTTGCAGCGGCCTCGTTAGCTGTCGCAACGATAGAATGGACGCACTGTGCGCGACTATGGGTTATATGCGATACGGAGGTGGCATTGGGAGTTTTGGGAAGCGTTAGGGTATATATCGAGGGCTTGAGTCGGAGATTGGCGCGGGAGAGAAGAGACATGTACGGCCATTGGGATGCAGTCGGCCACGAGCTCAGGGCGCCCTCATAAATCATATTTCGGTGCGGCTAAATTTTCGAGCGCGCACGGCCCTAAAGAATATCGATCATCTCTGTGACATCGCTGATGTTTGATTTAACCAAAATTTTGCCATTTTGAGGTTACTAATTCGACATATTTGTATGGTGGAACGTGTCGGAAAGATCAAAATATAAAAAAAAAGGTGGAGTGGAGAGACTTTCCCAGAAGTCGATGGTCTTGATAAAACCGAAAAAGAGGAAGAAGTTGCTAGTCTTCGTTACTGAAAATCAGGCTATTTCAAAAAATGGGTAAATTAATATTAATATGATAAGTAAAATCTAGAAGTAACTTTCTTTCACAATTCGATAAGTTTAGTTTTTACATGTCCACTAAGATAATTGAGATTACGGATCCGTGGGAAGAACGTATCTCTCTTCCTGCCTTGCTTATCCTAGGGAAATTTAGAAATGTCAAATACTTTTATCCTCACATCAAAATCATCCTAAAGAAAATCAATTTTAAAGTCATTGTAAAATAAAAAAAAATCATTTTAAATCAAATATATAACGCGTTTTGAAACGCGAGCTAAACAATTCCCCCGTACTTTCTAGAAATACTTACATGCTCTTCTTACCTCTCTTCACAAAAGCGCGCTGAAAGAAGAAAGAGCGAGCCTGTATATAATATATAGAATCGAAAGAAAGACGGAGAAGAAATAAAGTGAGGGAGAAAGGAGTCGAAACCGCAAATTCCCCGCGGTTAGCCTGTATACTCTCCCTCGTATGTATATCCATGCGCGCACGTGCACGCGGCGTTGTTCTAACTCGCGGAGGCAATCGCACCCCATACCTGTATATATGAATATGCGAGTATTATACGGCGTATGCGCGATGGCCGTGCAGGACGAGACGTATTAAAAGCGAGCGTTTTTTCATCGTTAAACTTGCACACTCCCATAAACATTGGCCACAAAAACTGCGTCGCGGTTTGGCAGCGCACCCCTGTCGGTTCAGGCGTAACGCGCGCGCGCCTAACGGCCCGGAGAACTTTCACCACGAGAATTCGTCAGGTGGAGCGAGAATGCGGCTATTAATTGGATTATGAGGATGTACGTAAAGTGTAAAGCTGTCGATGTGATTTTTTCGAATTTCATTAAGTGTATAAATTGTTACTTTGGCTTTTATTATATTTGCAGAGGTTTTTGATTAATCATTGGGATGATCAAATATTATCCAATTTTTTTTTCAAATTATATATCAAATAATTTGTAGATAGAAGAATTCTTAAGAAATTTAATAATAAGGATTGTAATAATAAGAATTAAAGCGATTATATTGTTAATTTTTTCGTTATCTATAACATTTTTTCTTTTAGATTATCTGTATGATTTAGTCAACTTTTGGATGTTCATTATAATCGTTATTAAATTAAAATGTCTTTTGGTCAAAGTAGTTTGATTAACATAATTTTCACATTATATACTTTATAATTTTCTCTTCAATTATTTTAATATTTGAATGCAAACGTTTGCGAAAAAAATGTTAGCTTGTACTGTACTACCAAATTAGTATATCTATGCAGTTAGCTGTATCGAGTTTTATCCGTAAATACATCAAATTATTAGTATTACATATCTACAGATTTGTCCTGAAGGAAAAATAAATTTAATACATTTGAATATTTTATACATTTCATATGTTTATATTTTAATTAAAGATACAGTTAATTGCTACACATTGCTTAAAGTGGTAACACTCTTGATGAAGATATTCCACTCATAACAAACAAAGAAAGCGAGAATCGCAAATCCGTAATGATTCGCACTAAAAGAACCCCGCCTTGTTTGAGCCTCGCTGCAAAAAGAAAGCTCAAGGAGGATCCTCTCGTTAATTCGTGCGCGTCGTCGCCGTCGCCGGGGCTCATCCGTATTAACGCCGTTCTAATGCCTGAGTTTTGTAAACAGGAAGCAACGGTCATTCATCAAAGAAACGAAGGAAGAGGAGCGAGAGAGTAGGAGAAGCGACGAGAGGAACGGACGAAGAGAAGCAAACTTCGCGGGGAGAGGCCCACGGCAACACAACGACCTGCAGGAATATATGGAGAGGGGGGCGGCCCCAAGGACAGATTAAAAATCGCGCGCTCGCTGGCGCAGGTTGTCGGGACCATTGACTCTAAGGGATTCCAGATCTCGAGTCGCTCTTCTCGGAAGGGATCTAAGGCCCGCGACTCGCGTTGCCTAAACCTCGAGGAGTTAGAGAGAGAGGAAGAAAGAGGGAGTGAGAGAGAGAGAGAGAGAAAGACAAAGAGAAAACGGAGAATTATATACGGGACATAAAGGGAATAAGACGGGAGGGCTCAGAGATATATATATATATATATACACGCGAGGAGGAAGAGAGAGAAAGGGAGGACAATTAGAAGTAAAAGAATCGCGAACTAGCTGGTAACCGGCCGATGGGCTCGTGTTGGATGTTTTGGGATTCCGAGCCTTGGTCCTGGCAAGGGTAGGCCTGTGCTGGAGGTGGTCGAGGACAGCCTATGGAGAAATTGTAGAGGAATTTATAGAGTGAATTGACCATGGATGGATAGTTTGCAGTTGCCTGGATTCGTTAGAGGTTGATAGCCTTGCTTTGGCAATCGGTGTTATATTTGATCTCGGTCATGAAGAATTTCTGCTCCTTAGCTTTTGCGTTATGTGTAGGAAGTAATAACAGGATGTGCTGTACAATAACGATCATACCTACTGATGTGTATCTTTTAGTGAAGAAACTTTACATGATGTCGAAATAAATTCTCTTCTTTATAGATATATAAATTAAATCCCTAAAATTAGAGAGATGTGAAATGGTGATTATAAATTATTTTCTGTACTGTTTAGGAAAACACATTTCCATAATTGGATGGAAAAAATTGAATGAATCAAATGACTTGAATTTTAATCGAGTCGTTCTCATACGATTGCAGAAAGCAGTGAAGCCCTTTTTACTAATTATAGTAAATAAATAAAATGACGTGGCAGGTATGGTAGAGGCGAAGGCACAGCTCTTTTACATCCTCGTAAACAAACAAGATCATTAAAATGTCAATGATTACTCACTTACATCGACAGATCTCACAGTGCATATTGTAATTATATAGTTGGAGTGAATAAATTGCATAAATTACCGCTTGACTGCGAAAGTCTTATCTACTTGCAATTATCCGCGCAATAATTCACCTCCCTTTTAATTATCTTCTCAGCCAGCTGCTGAAATCCCTTTTCCCTATTAACTTGGACATCTCGCAGGCGTGAACCACCTATAAACAAACGACAGCCTCTTCGCCTCCCCCTTCGCAATTAATTCCGTTTCATGCGCATTTATTGCGGGCAATTAGTCGGGGCAAAATTTAAAGAGGCTGCGCCGCCAAGAAGCAGACTATGGGACGCACATACAGAGAGAGAGAAAGCGAATCGTGGAAAGAGAGAAAAGGCTACTACTCGGCGGCCAGTACCTCGCGCATGCGCGCTCTTTGATGCATGGGCTCCGCGGCGCGCAGACAATGTGGAGCGAGTTCCATTGAGACAATTGGTAATTTTCGACGCCGAATATCCGTCGGAAGTGTGTAGCGCCCACGATTTTTTCTCCCTCTCTCGCTCTCTTCCTTCGTTGCGCTCGCGCGCTTATTATCTAGTCTCTCGCTCTCTCTCCTTTCTTTATCTCCTCGACCGGGGCTTAGCCAATTGCCTCCAACAATTGCAAGCATGCAGCGACGTATGTGCGCGCATCTGTAATGGCACTTGATTGCAGAAATATAGACGTTGTCCGCTCTTCGCTTCACCCTCTTTCTAATCGAGCCCGAGATGAGCATGAGGCGTCTGCGGCTCAATATTAGAAGTTGTGTGTCGTGGACAATTGAACCGGAGAGTTCTATTGGATTATTTGAACTTTGTATCAGCATCCTCACCGTTGACAGTCGAATTAAATATTTAAAGTCTAATTTTTTTAAAGCCACATACGTTATGCACAAAGAGGTTGTTATGTATCATTTTGTACTTGAAATTTCGCTAAACATACCAACGATGAAATACCAGATAATCACATAAATCCCAACAAACACCGCTAATAATTTATTTAGAAAAATAAATATGTTGATTAATTATACGTGAATTGAGGGCCATCAACGAGCACCTCTTCCCCGTCACCCCTTCTGTCAAGCCCTCGACCACCCAACCAAAACGCGCTACCCCCCTCGAAAGAGCCCCAAAGTCACACGTATAATTACGCTCGCACGCTTATGCGCCGCGTGACACGGGCAGCTTTTTAAAATGCTCTCTCTCTCTCTCGCTCGTAAAAAAATATGTGCGCGCCGGCAGACGTCGGAGAGTGAGAGAGAAGTATACAGGACCGCACGCAGTAACATTACGCTCGGTCGCCGCAGACGAATTCATTGGCCACCAGCTGTCTGCTCGCGCGAGCGAGCGAGCGTCTTCCGTTCACAGGCAGAACACTTGTGACGATTTGGCGATTTGACCGTCCTTATCGTTTCGTGCGAACCTTCGCCCTCTCCTTCGCCCTCTTCTTCGTCGCGCGGAGCCAGTCGAGGCTTTTACAGGCTGACGTGGCAACGGCGGCGTACACTGTAGCTTTTTTGTCTGCTCGGGAGTATATGAAGTAGGCCAACGCATTCCGCTTCGTTTTTTTTTCTTAACAGGGACGAGCTTATGTAGCCGCACGCGGCTATGTGTGCTCAATGATATGTAAAACTCAAAAGCGGATGTTGCCTTCTACACAGTCGGACGTATTTGTCAAAGATTATATTTACGACGATTTTTAATACGTATCCATCATTTTTTTTTCAACTTTTAATTCTACTCGAGATTTTTTTCTAATTATCATTTACGTGACATATATACATTTAAATTGAATTTTTGATAAATTACTGTTTATTAAATGAATCATTTAATTTGTTTGATTCAAAAGATAAATTCGTCACCTTATTTGACTGATTTGGTACTGATTTACTTAATCCAGCAAATAAATAAAATTAAAATGTGAATTTTAATGATTTGAAAATATTTTTTCTAACATTATATGAATATTTATAAATTTGTGATAGTTTCTTTATTTGGAAATAATAAATTGGCATGACTGAGAAACTGAATCGTCATTTATTTTTAAACTTCATGAGACTACGAATAAATTTTCAATTTCTATGACAGAAAAATCAAATTGTCATTATATTATGTTAATTTATACTTATTAAATTCTCGTTTATTTTTATACTTAATTTCTGTAGTTGATTTGATCGGATTCTTAAGTGTTTGGCACATCTCTGATTCAAATTTATCGCAATTTAAAAATGTTACATAAAATAGTTATTGATAATATCATCGTTTATTTGGACTTTTTACGTAGTTTGGCCCGAAAAATACGTTACTTCTTTAATTATAGCTTCCATGGGCCCAAAATATAGTTCAATTTTCATATAAAATATGACAGAATTGTGAAATTCCTATACTGAATTACTAGAATATTAATTATAATCGAACTAATGGCCTCTCATCACATGCACGCTTCATTATAATGTGTTTTTAATTCTACAACCGCAACGAGCCCACAAATTGGAGTCATCGTCTGAATTTATACAAAAAAGGAGTATCCCTTTAAACCGTTGAGTAAAAACAGCCGAATTTCACGTTCAACCGGATGTTTCATTAAATTCAAGAGACACCCGGGAATATGGCATTGAAAAGCAGCTGATGCGCGCGAGTATATAGGGACACTCCCACACGCATACCGTGACGTTTCCAGGTCTAGATGAGCAAATAAACACAGACGCGCTTTCGATGCGCGCATCTTCACAGTAATTCACCCGCGCAAATCGTTCGACAACATAGGAATATTCAAAAGCTTGGTATTATTGCGTGCCGCAGCCCCATGTGACAGTATGCATGCCTTCGTTATCAAAACAATGATCCTCGAATCGCTTCCCACGCGAAGAATTACGTGCGACATAGAGGAAGAGGTCGACTTGTACCACCTGGACTCGGCTCGATTTCATTAGCGAATTCAGGCTGCACTCCCAAGGGAAGCTCACTTGTAAGGGCTCAACGGTGTGAAAAATGCGGAGAGTCCCTTCATTGCAGGGGTTCACTTCACGGGAGCGCCGTTCAGTGAATGAAAGCTGCGCTGTAAGAAAAAATAAATCCAACGTGAAATCTTATGTAATTCGACGCAAAAAAGTAAATGTTGCGAATTGACTGTCAATCTTTGATTGATTATGATGGAAAACATCGGTAGCACTTAATCAAAGAAGTGTATGTGCTGCATCATTGTAAGTGTGTCATCAAAGTGCATTGCAAAGGAATAAACAATTAAGCCTATATGAAGAATATAATTTTAAAAAGTGAATGTTAAAATATTATACATATATATGCATGAGGAAGGGTGCGAAGGAAGTAAACGGTTACGCGGCCTTACACCCCGATCTAAAGAACATTTGCAAAGGTAAACAGACGGCAATTATCTGTATTCAACGGGAGGTTAAAAGCTCACCTATATATTAGTAGCAATAATTTTTAGAGCGCGTGATCTCGAATCTTAAAAAGCGCGATTCATCGATTGAAATTGAACGTAGTGGCGAGAGTGCAGCAGCTGCTTAATTACGAGCGGGCTCGTATCTTTGGTCGGTGGCACGCTTACGCCACGCGGGCGTAGTCCAGCTCCCTCCTCGGACAACGGCATAAGTCTAATATACATACGTAGCGCATACCCTCCTGAGGACAGGTGCGAGAAAGACAGACGCACACCGCGGGCGCTCCAATTGACTCGTCGACGCCCGTGTACGCGTTGGTTGTCCCTTGACGAAAAAGTGAATTCTCATGGGCTCTGTCTCTCTCGCTCTCCCCGAGGTCTTATCTCGATCTCGATTTTCTCATCTCTCCCTAGGCGCGCGCGCCGACGCATAGACACGCACATGCACACCTTACCAAAGGGACGCCGCAAGGAGCGAGCCCATTAGAAAGCATCTGTCCTACCAGCATACGGCCCACTCGATGCGAGCATTACCAAGGGGCTTACACATACACGTAAGCGTATACACTCGCGTCTCACTCTTGTGGGAACGCGAATTTTGCGTGTGCTGGCATCTGGGGCTTCGTTCTCGGCGAGGCTTGTGTCCGAGAATGTGGATTGACCAGAGACTGGACATCATGCAGACGTGCCTGGGGTGGAGCAACTTTGCGTTCAAGATTAGATGGATTACCTCATTTATTTTCGCCTGTAGTTTTGAATTATGGGCTGACCTGTGTGGCTATGTTCGAAATTGCGCGGTCTGTTTTGTTGAGATTTGAAATATTTTCTCTTTCAACTGTATCAAATCAATTGTCATCCGAAACATTTGATTTATTAGAATGATTTCTATTTTAGAGTGAGTGAAAAGTGTATGAAAAGCAGCGTAAGGTGGTTGAAGGATTATTTCGGGATATTTCTAACTGAAAAAAAAATTATAAATTACCCTGTAAGAGAAATCAGATGTCTGCGCCGAGTTATATTATACGGATAAGAATCGGTGACTTGCGAATATGATATGATATGGTGTCACGTTACGCTTGATTTATTGTCAGTGTTAGTCAGTCAGTGTGCCTCCAGATATTTAAAAAAATAATCGTTAAATTATGACGGTTTAATGCTTAGATTTGCCAGGTAGACGATGACGAAGTTTTTCTGCAGACTCATCGAGTTCCTTCTGAATAGGTGTAAAATTACGTTACTTTTACTGATGACAGTTTGCATCTGTTGCGCGTTGTCGGGTTCACGCATTTGACTAATGAAAGTCGTCAGTATTGATGGAAAGTTTCGCGTGGATGAAGCGAATCTTATTTCTATAAGAAATTTATTTCTGAGTATTCTTTTTGAATTTTCAATTTTCAAAAAGAAGTATTGCTAAACGTTATTTCCAACAGTTTTTTTTAACGATGTTTGTGACGGTTTGTATAGAACAACTTGATAAACAGTAACGCTTTCTGCCATATGTCATAAATGTGGAAGTGGACACTATTAACTTCTGACTAACCCTTGCCTAACGTGTGAATTGATCATATCAATACTTAATTCGCTTTTAAGTAACGTTTCGACTTTTCGATAACAATTTACTAGAAAAGAAAATTTTTTGATATTATCTTTTAGTTATTTCCCACAATAAACGGTTGTAGAAAAATAACAATTTTTTGGCGTTATTGAAAGGAAATTCAATGGAAATTGCACAAATTATGGAACGAACGAGGTTTTTCTTTTTTTTTTAGTTCTGTACATTAACAATCTTTTTATAAATAATTAAATATATCAAAATTAAGGGTTTTATATTTCGTATAAAAATGCATAAATATCAGGATTTTTTAAAAAAGCTCATCATGATGCTGTTAGTTCTGTATAAGGAAGAAGTGCATACAATGAAACTTGATTCGTAACCGAAAAGAATTACTCAGAGAATAATGATACAGAAATCAGTAAGGATTTTAACTGAATTTTTTATCACTTCAAATTCTAATCCACACTCAGCCAAACCGTTATTACATCTAACCTATAATCTCCATCGCTAATTCGCAGCTACCATCGTTACCCAAACATCGCCTCAACGGCAAAGCAATATCCAGCAAAAGAGGATTAAACCACACTCGCCGCCTCGTGCAAAGACAAATCGGTGTTTCCCTTTAAAATTAAACGTCTCGTGGTATCGGGGAGCAGCGTATAAACACACAGCCGGCGTGTTACGAAGCCGCTGCAGCGTACAGAGGGAAGTGCGCGCCATCGGCGAGGAAGCCCCGCGTTCGCTCGTGCGTTATACCTCCAAGGGATTCGGTAATCGCTGCATCCCCTTTCGCGCGTGCGCGCATACCGACGCACACCCCAAAAGGCGCGTCTCAGATCTCAGGAGCGTGAGAGCGGTGATTTTCATAAGGGGAGCAGTACTGCCTGCCTGTGCGCGCCGCTGTCCCTCTCTCTCTCTCTTCTTTGGAGACGCCCAGATTCTTGATGCGCGCTTCTGCTGCTGTGGGTTCCCAGGGCGAGTTTTCGTCTTTCGTGGCCGATTTCACGGCTATAGGTGACCTTTTTTCAGTCCAAGGGTTCGATTGGGGCGGGACTGATTGGGAGTTTTCCGGGTTGAGGAAAATTAATGCGCTGTTTGCGTGCGAATCGCCGTGTAAGATATTTCCGGGTTTCGACGCTGATTATGGGAGGAAGTTAATTCGATGGGGTTGTTTGTTTACTGCTTTGACTGAGTGAAGATTTTCTATCATTGGTAAAAAATATTTGGTGAAAGGTTTAAGCTAGTTGTTGAGTGATTTATTTGTCTTTGGGTTTACTACTTTGTCAATGGAAAACCCTTTTTAGGGATTAATCTTGAATGTTATGAGAGGGTCTTTTTAAAATGAAATTAATCAAAAAGAAATCTACTTGTTATTGAACAGATATCTGTACAATACTTCATTAAATTTGTCAAGATCTAGTAAGGGCTAAAATTAATCGTTTTTTTTATCTTCTGCATAAAAGGGTTAATAAAGTAATTATTTTGTTTTTTCACTTCTGAAGTTATTCATATTATTCACTTCTTGTTATTGAGTAATTAAAATGATTAGCAAAAAATATAACTTCAAAACAAATAAACAAGTTTATACATTTTTCTTTTTTGCCACAAATACACTTAATATTTAACTAAAATATACATACTCTAAAAAATATTTTTGACTTAATATTTAAATTCATTTTTTTATCTGTATAATAAATTAGATATTTTGAAAAGTGGATGCACTCTTAGTACTAGGCAGTACTAGAATTCACAAAATTCTTCGAGAAATAGATGTTTACTCCAACAATGCAACGCCCAAACTACAATGCATACTAAAAGTTCAATAGTAGTTTCCTAGTTGTGCGGCGCGTGCATTTTGTCCACCGGAAAAGCTTTCACGCAAATGGACAAGACGCAGCCGCGCATACCTCCCATGCAGTCGAACCTTCAGCACACAACTCCTCCTCAGCAGAAAGACGAAAGTCCGCGTACACGCGTAAGGTATACGAGCACGCGACGATGGGCAATCAATCTCGTCGGATCGATCCTCCATGCGTCGGAGAAAAAGAGACGCAATGAAAGAGAGAGAGAGAGAGAGAGCGCGCGCGGAATGTGCGCGAGGACGCGCGAAGAAAAGCAAAAGCCAGCGTGCGCGCGCTTATTCCGAGGACTCTCTCAAGCTCTGGGAGCGCCACATCCGGTCCAATCAACTCGGCCCGCGCCGCCGTGCGTCATTATATGCAGATTGTGGTCGCCCCATAAAAATTCATGCGTGCTGCAGTCCCGAACTTCTTTGCGTGTATGTGCGCTCTTGCGAGAGTGAACGAGGGAGAAAGAAAGAGAGAGATTGACAAACGGAATTCGCAAGCTTCATGTAGAATGAAAAGTCTAGTCGTTGATTTTTGTTCGCGGCCGGTCGGCAGTTAATAATACAAGAAATAGGAACCGCAGCTGTTTTACCGGTAAGAATGATGTAAAACGCATCGTATATTAGTGACGAAAGAGCACTTATTTTCGCCGAAATCGAGGATATATGAACGTATGACTCTCGTGTTTGATTTATATATGTTGGTCCCGGTTGGGGATGCATATCAAGTCCGTCGTTGTCACAGCGAATTCGTGAACAAGAGGCGCGTTTACTAAGTAGAGCGCTGCATCACGATGCACCTCTGCGTATTGAAGATGTAATGGTGTATTAATTTCGCGAAGAGAAATCGATAAATCAGCGATACTTGTCGGTTATTTGAACCAGTGTGATGTTAAATTAATTTTCAATGTTCGGCGGTTCAAAGAAAAAGACGAATGTTTATTCGTAACGTTCTTATTAGTAAGTATATGATACATATAAAATATAACAAAGTTATAATTTATTTTGAAATTTTGTTTTTGTTTATTGATTATAGTGGTATTATTATCAAAGTTATATAATCATAATATATGTAATACATCCTATACGGAAGAAATTTACCTTTTCAGCACTTCCTTTATATTTGCGAAGGTAGGAAGAAGGTAATGGGAAAAATCATAACACGTGAAAATCGTCTTGAGTTTCTCCTGGGAAAGAAATTGTTCTGTTCGATCTACAGACAAGATGCGTGAATTTCTCATGAAATCTCTATTCCCACGCGCTTTTCGGTCTTCAATGTGAGCAGGCGCACACTCGCCGGACGCAAACTGTTGTCGTCGCATTCTCGTTGCATCGAAGACTGCGTCACGAGGCTTCGCTCAGTCACATATAAACAATTTTAAAAGACCAGCGATAAATGAATGAATGCGTTAGCAAGGGGTGAAATTAAAAATTTATAGTATTTTGCTCGAATAGAATTCGTGAATATCTTCTGAATAACAATAATACTTATTGAATATTTATTTATTTATTTATGTAAGAAATATATACGGGCAGATGCCCATAATACAAAAGCGAAGTGATTAAATCGTCGTATACAAACATAAGTAATAACAGGTAAAATAAAATTCGTAACGCTAGTAACATTGAAGCAGATGTAATGTTGCGCAAGTTTTGAACGCAGTAATGTTTACAATTGAAGTAATGTGAGATGGTAGAGTATTCCACAAACGAAGCAGCCTGGCAATTACAAAGTTAAAAGAGAAATTATTACTTGCTTGTCGTTCTTTAAGAATGCACGGGTTTCTAATTTCGTACGTAGTATTATGGAAGGTAAACAGATTCAATAATTGGGGGCAAGAGATATTGGCTCGAAGAATTTTAAAGCTAAGAAGTACATCAATAGAGTCGAAAAAAGAGTTTATAGTTGGAATATTGAACTTAGATGAGATGGGAGAGTAATTGTGGTTAAATATAGTCATTGACGAATCAGATTTAAAAGCTAAATATCTCAGAAATTTCCTTTGAATTACTTCAATTTTATTTATCTGAGTGGAAGCGGAAGGCCTCCAGACCGATGAAGCATAAGTTAGAATAGGAAATACTAGAGTTTTAAATAGCGTTATTAAAGAATACGGATTTTTAAAGTCTTTTGTGGAACGAATTATGAAGCCAACGGATTTACTAGCACGTGAAATAATGTAGTCTATGCGTTCTTAGAATGATAGACGATTATCAATAAGAACGCCCAAGTCCTTAATAAAGGTCGAGGATTGTATAGCAAAAGCGTTGATCTTATACTGATAGTCGAACGCATGTGATTTACAAAATGATTATTATCGAGCTGCATTTATCTATGTTATAGTTCATACCATTCAGATCAGACCAAAGACAAATAGAATCAATATATTTCTGCAAATTAGAGGCATCTAGGGGAGATCTGATTGGCATAAACAGTTTTAGATCATCGGCGTATAAGAGAAATTTAGAGTGCTTGATGTAGGATTGGATATCATTAATATACAAAATAAATAATATTGGTCCAAGATGTGATCCCTGTGGAACTCCCGAGGTAACATTGAAGGCTGCAGATTGAAAACCGGATACACGTACAATTTGAGTGCGATTTAAAAGAAAAGATTCCAAATATGATCATAAAATTAATGTCTTTTCAAATATTTATGAATATTTTTGTTTTTGAGTAAAATTCGAACGTTAAGCAAAAAGTGTGCCAATACGTTTAAAGTTTTGTTCTAAGGTATTCAATCAACAAGACAAACATACTAAATTGTAAGTTTACTCTAGAAAATACTTTGAAGATTACGATTAAATAAACTGACAATAAATACTTCTGACTTCGTTTTAAACCAACGAACAGTTCCCATTGTACTGGGTCAACTTCCGGTACAACGAAACAGCCCTACCTGGCCCCGAGTTCTACACTCCGCATAAAAAAGTGAAGCGACGTGCTTCACTCGCCGTCTGCGTGTGCAGTCCCCTGTCTTCCTCTCTGTCTCTCAATCCACCTCGGAATGAAGATGAAAAGAAGAGCGGGTTTTCGCCTCTGGACCGAGCGCGCGCTCACGTACATTACTTCAACCACTTACTTCGCTCTGTTCTCGTTCCGTGTACACCCGGAACGTTTGTCCATTCATTCGTTTGCTCATTCATGCGCACGCCGGCGGCGACGACGCGCACGCTCACGCTTCTCACATATAGTCCTTCAAAGACGGGGGACGCGAAGTTTTTGGATTTGCTTATTTGGCTGGGCATTGTCGTCGAGTGCGGTTTCTGTGCAAACAATCGCGCGCGCCACGCACTTTGCGAAATCGTTCATGGCGGCTTGAAGGTAAGAAAAAACAATAGGTAAACGGGAGAGAATGAAGAGCGCACCCCGTGGGCAGTTCTTTGTGAGAGCCGCAGGAACGGCCTGGGGAGTAATTAAGTGCGTGGTTGAGCACTGTAAATGGATGTAGTAAAAAAAGTCGTCATTTTTTTTAAACTGAAGGTTAATTTATGCCGTTTTGCGCATGGACAAAATAATTGTCCGGTAATAACGTTGCCGTTACAGCGCAGCTTACCGCAACCTACGTTTAATTTTTATTTATTTTTCATATTTAGAAGATTTTTCATTGTTGGACAATTTGTTAAAAAAAAAGAATTGAGTTCAGCGAAAGGAGAAAGACAATCATACCTATAAAGCAAAGTCCGACTCATTCAAATTTGATGTATATGAAGAAAAACGTGTGAAGCATCAAAGCGCGACTCCTTCATTCTCAACATTCCGGAGGAAATGATACACAACAATATATATTCATCCTTTTTTTAGATCCGCATCCGTATAGAAGTATAGACGCATTATCTTCGCGGGATTTAAGACAGTCGCCTGGTCCCACATCCCCAGGGATCCGTCATACATACGTATACACGCGTATAACGGTGGACTAATTTCTCATTGTGCCACTTAGAAAGCCGCTCGACACGCGGACTGCATTGTGTCTTGGTCCTCTCGTCTAGTCCTCTCTGTATACCTGCGCGCACATCACACGCGGAGCCCGGAAGGAATTCTTCTCTCCGCGTAGAGGGAAGATGGCGAGGCCGCTCGTCCTCGCTCTTCTCATCGCGCGCACGCGCGTGAACCCGATAGCGGACTACTCCCACGCGCATGGATTTTTCGTGGCTGTATTATATACATGTACGTGTGCGAGTCCTTCCACGAAGCGCCACTTGATTGCGGAATTCTCTTTCTATATATGTGCCTTGCGCGGCTCTCGTTTTTACTCATTGTGGGGGTGATTTCACGGCTTGGCGGCGAGTTTTTTCTGGTGAGACGAACTTTGGGGTGGGTATATACACGTGAGAATAGACGTTTGTGCGGTTTTCACGGTTTTAGCGAGCTCTGTGGAGTTTGTTTTGCTTTTATTTGTAGCGATGTTTACGCGTGATATAGAAGAAGGTGTTCTTCATAAGGGAATTCTAGATATCCAAAGTTCAAATGTCGGAGATCGGCAAAAACTCAGCGGAACTCATGCAGAAACAAGAAACATTTTTTTCCTGGCTTCTTTGAATCTGGATGTTGCATGTATTTTCTTGAAAATACAAATGAGTCGATATTTTTATTATCTTACAAAGTAATATGTAAAAATAATTTTAGTTAATTTATGATTTTATGTTTTACTGAATGTACGTTTAGGATGAGTTTTGAGACGATTGGAAGATAAGTGCTTGATCATTACAAAGTAAGTAATACAAGACAAGAATGAACCCTTGCATTACTGAATTATTTACTAGTTAATAATTGTCAAAAAGACTATTTATGGCTAAGCGAATTCCATGGCTTTTGCGAACTTAGGATATTTACAAGGAAAAACCTAATAAAAGACAAGTGGATACTAGGTATAGCAACTTCTGGCAATGAAAGGGTTTAAATAAAAATGAAAAAACAGATAAAAAAAATTGAGCTTACTCTCTAAAGTTGAATTGGTGAAAATTGCTCCATCATTTCAATTAGTGAAAAAAAAACTACTAATTTATTAGTGCATATTTACTATTTCATTCAGTAGTTTTTTAAAAACTACTAATTTAATTTATATTTTTTACTAATTTGATTAGTAGTTTAACAAAAATACTAATCAAATAGTGAATATTTACTAATAATTTAGTAGTTTTTTCCACTAATTGAAATGGTGGAGCAATTTTCACTAATTCAACTTTAGAGAGTAGACAACTTATTTTAATAATGCGGTACACTTGTTGTGGTAGCGACTTTTTCATTAGTAGATAACAATTTCATTTAACTATTTGCCATAGTTAACAGCTCGTTATATGCGTATTATTATGTAACGTTAGGACTTTCCTAGTTGAACCGTAATTCGAAAAGTCGAGCACTTTGTAATGTGGCGCGTCCGGTAAAGACAAAATTAAGCTTATCCGTTTACCCCGAGCGCTCATTTAGAAAGACTCTCACTTTCGTGCACACGATTTCGCTGGAGCAATTTGCCTTCATTCACGATACTCAGGTATACCCCCCACCCTACACACAAACACACACACACATAGACTAATACATACGGATATACACTCGCGTGAAAGAAAAGAAGAGTTCATATTCTTGCTTTCATTTTCAGCGCAGAAATCGCCGTCGCGCCGCCGCACGCGCCTGTGGGAACTTGATGTTTCGTGATGGCCGTTTCATTCATGGGTATACCAGAAAGAGCACACTTATCCACTCAATAGGGCGGCGATTGTGATTTTTTGAATGGCGCTTGAATTCCAATTGTGGTAGCTTGATCTTCTGAGATTCTGGGAAGTCAGTCGCATACGTTAAACGGCAATTACACGAGGGGCGTGAAAATGTTTATTAAACTTTTTAGCCGATTTGGTTGTCGCTGCGGCGAGGGAATGAGTGTAAATAGTTAACTTCCGCAACCGCGGAATTGCAGTTCGTGACTGGATAACGTATAGAAGAAACGATTTGCAATCTGTCTTTGAGAAGCATTTATTTCGAGTCTGGGAAAAAATTTGGAATTCGTTTAGTGTTGGCCAATGCATCTATTGAAAAATCATAAACGATTTTTAATACGAATATCCTGAAATGCTAAAAAAGTAAACGGCTCATTTGAGAACGTTTTTCAAATGGCCAAACAATAAAAGATCTACGCTGTAGGTAAGTGATGTCCATTTAATATGATTATTTTCACCACATTTCCGACTAGTACATACATATGGCCAATTCTAGTGTAGGACGGAATACTTGTATCGAAAACAATGAAAAAAGATAAAAAATCTACTCTTAATTTATCTCGAAAAATTATGATACCACGTATTTCTTCCATTAAACAGCTATCACGTCCAAACACTACGTTTCTGGATAAAAAAAAATCCTTTTGAGGGCACAACGTATATCCTGCGTCAGTAAAAAATTTTCAGCCGCTTCTGAGTGAGATCTCTGACACGTTTTTAGGGTTGTCCAAACGAGTGAGGGGTTCCGCGCCCTAAAAAGTAACGGAGTTTTCACTTTTCGGGAAACCGTCGTAAATATCTATCCGTTCGAGGGTGTTGACTATACATGCTGGATGCTGAAGGTTAAGAAATGTGCCAAGGGGGGAAAGTGGGGAATGTGATTTTTCCTGGTTTTCGGAAAATCTGGCTAGGGTTTAGAAACAATACGTTTGTACAACTGTATCTGTGGGGTGGATTGTGGCTTGTTATGAAAAATTGCATCAGGAATAGGGTCCACTGCTTCATCTGTCCTATGGATAAAAAAAAATTTACTTAATTTTTATAAATGTTGTAATACATAATTACATTTTTTTTAACGTTTAGCAGATATGTGCATACGGAATTTCATAGTTTATTATTTTGTTACATACCAATTGAATTATTTATTAAAAAATTTGAAGGTAAACTAAAACTTTCGGTTATTTGAAACTTATACAATTTGAATAGGGTCGAACAGACTGAATTAAAACATAAATTTACTTCTATAACTGAATTTCGAGACCAGATAATTTGTACATCGAATTATGTAAAATTTATTGCTTTATAAATCGTAACAAAAAGGTATTCGCCTGTAAAAACGAATGAAAAATTTACAATTGTCATGGAAAATCGCTGGAAGTATGACTAAATCAGCATGAAATGTTCAGAGAAAATTTATTGCCATCTTCAAAAAGGTTAGTATTGTATCATGACACAGCAATTTTGATTCCACTTTTCTATATGTTGTATGATTATACCGTGAATTTTCTCTTAAATTCGAGTAATTTCTTTGCATACAGAATACTAAACATAAATAAATGATTTACCTACTTGAATATATATACTTAAAATTTTAATATATACTTATAAATAATTATTCTTCAAATAAATAAACATTCTCAATCTTACAAAATTATATTATTTTAATATATTTGGAAAAGTCCTAAAGTAGTGTAATTGGTGTAATAATTCAAGTTGAAAAAATGGTGTTTAAAGTTAAAATAATTTTAAGTTTTGTTTTTAGTGATGATATTAGTTTGCGTGTACTTAATTGCAGAACATTTGTATTAATACCTTTATTTGAATACTTTCAAAATTTAATATACACGACTTGTATATGTTAGATTTTTTTAAATTAAAAATGTATTTTCAAAATTTTCCACTCTATTTCCTGTTTTAAGAACTTAAATTTATACTGTTTGTTTGGTGTAATTTACTAAAGCTGTAAAGTTGAAGAATAAAAAACGTACCTAGAATGCCATTGATATTCTATAAGTGATAGACTAATTTTTGACACCTATTATATAGACAATAAAATCTTAAGCAGAAGTTTCTACAGACAGCTGTTGAAACTCTGATTATTATTTTGAGTAGACTCACTCAGGTATTTGGTTTAACAGCTCTCGTACTTTCAAATCAATCGACCTATTTCAGCATTACTAGAATTAGCAGTTTTTGCAGGAATGAGATTAGTCTGATACATTTGCATGTTTACCAGTTCGTATGCAATAATACAACTGATTCCCAGAAGAAAAGTCGTAAATTATCGCTAAACAGAAGCAAATTGTTACTTTTAAAGACAGCGTTCTTCTGCAGTAATGCTACACTCATAGAATGTTCTGAGACTAACTGGCAAGCATTAGTGCACAATCTATTTGTGTTCTTAAAGATACTATGAAATAGTAGTTATGGTAAATTTACTTTTTAAACATTAGCTGGCATCATTAACCGCATATTAAACGAATAGATAGCCGATTTTTTAATTAATAATACAACTTTCGTTAATAGATAGGCCTTAACAAAAACTTACATGCAGTCAATTTTAAATAATTTTTACAATTAAAATGTAGTTTGGCTTAAAAATCTAAGTTACTTATTAATTAAACGATGATTTGTTTATCTATTGGTACGTGTCTATCTACTGGATGTTTTACCCAATATCAACTTGTAAGTAAAGTCCTTTTTGAATCAAATTAGTTAATGCAACATATAGAATAGAATAGAATGGAATAGTTATTTATAGTAAATAATTCCATTTTACAAACATATACTTACCTCCAATTAAAAATCAAATATTCGCAGAAAAAGATTGTTGAAACTTTTGATCATAATTTAGGTTTTTTTCTATTTGAACTTATTTTTCTTTTTAAAAGTTTTTACTTTATTTTTTAATTTCTTTCTTTTACTGATATCGCATCTTATTTTTGTGATTTAATCACATTCATTAATTATTTTGAAGGATAGGTAATTCAAACGATTCAATATGTTATTTTTTCAAGCGTGTATTGCTCACAAGCTTTGAGAAAACTTATGATCTATATAATTTAAATTTCTTTTTGTCCTTTGCTCTTTTGTTTATTTAAACAGACTTTTGCTCATAGCAAAGGTTATAAAATTAGCGGAATCCCTTCTTAAAAAAGAGATACGAGAAAAGTGAAGTCGACTAAAACGTGTTCTGATTGGTTGATCTTTAAAAAGGCGCGATATTTTGAAATAAATCTTAAATTTTGACAGTTTTAAATGATAATAAATATTTATAAATTAAAATAATATTGTTATTAAAGTTTGTCGTATTTATTATCATTATTTTTCTATAACATGATTATATGTATTAAGAACTAATGTGTATTCACTCAATATTTTAAGCGTAAAATAACGGGAAGAAAAAGGAATGACTGGCGTTCTTATATTGCGAGTTCTTAAGTATATGTATTTATAAAAACATTTTATTTTACTTTATTTCACTATAACCTATGATGTCTGTACAGAAGACTTTCTTTTAGTTATTATTTATCCATAATATATCTATTTATAATATTTTCATTGCCGATATCGATATTGCCCGCGCATAGCGCGCTTAAGTAAATCTAGTTTTATAAAACTGTAATATTGATAAAATTTTGTAGTAGCTGTGAAGCCTTTCTATTATACCAAGTGTAGAAGAACATCGACATTATTTTTCTAACTATCTATATTCTAGTTCTTGTCCTTCTCGGAAATTTGACTCATTTCTCTTTTACTCTATTAAAGCAACCACCTTTTCATCTAGTGACAGATCTAGTAAACCTTCGTAAAACTAAAATTGTCGGATCCTTCAAGCTTGCTTGTCTTCCCGAGGAGGGGAGTGCGCGTGCTAGCGACGGCGATGACGACTTCCGTTCGCGCGAACCGGAAAAGCGGCTCTTGCAGAACGGCCTGAATTAAATGCCCATTGCACACAGTAGTGTAAGTTGTGTAGTATACGTGAGGAGAGAAACGACAAAAACAGGAAACGCCTTCGCGCGCACTCTTTCAGAAGCGTTGTTTCTTCAACTCGAACGTATAAGAAATGGATCTTTGGAGCGGGGAACTTTACTCGCGGTGCGATTGTTATTGCCGGCAAATGAGGCTGCCGAGGAAGTCGGCTAGCAGCCCCATTGTTTTGTTTACTTTTGCTCTTTTCTGAACTGGGAAGCATCTAATGCTTAAAAGATTTTTTGTATGACAAATTCATGATTAATTTTTTTATAAAAATCTTAATCGAGTGTTACTTAGCTAATTATACGGCTAACATCGCACATTCCTGTTCTATCTAATTATTTATAAGAAAATCATAGAACAATCGATAGAGTCAGTTTGCAAATTAAATGTCGACATTGTGTTCTGTATTTTTAATCTAATAATCAATTTTAGTAAAATCATGATCCTATTTATCTGATGTCATTATAATTGCAGAACTAATATTACTAATAGAAATATGCTGCAATCGGATATTTAAAAAGCCTGCTACATAAAAAATTTAAATACCTTCGAAAAACGTAACAGTTGTTGCATACATCAGTGCAGGATATTTAAATCGAGTGAAAAAAGGAGAATGAAAGAAAGCTCGAAAAGAAAAGACGTGCGAGCCAAGGCTCCTACAACGGAACAAAAGCTATACCACGAGTATTACACACATATTATACGATGCGGCTCGCGGTAAACAAGGTCGGTACCTTCAGCGTCCATCATATACGTGTAAATGATGATTCGCGTATGTATACGCACTTCCCTTCGCGTGGTTGCGTGCCATATGGTTTTTGTGTGCGGCGCGCGAGGAAATGGCGCAGAGGGTGCGCGCACGGGGCCTTATTTATTACGGAACTCTGGCCTATTGCGCAGCCAAGCCAAAGGCGAGTGTATCTCTGTCCCTTGGAAATGGAAGGTTGCCGCGAGCTGACGAGTTCGAGAGGCTCCGAGACGACTGAGAGGGTATCGGTAGGTATACGTACGTGGCGGGATGAAAGGCAGCTACGGTACGGTGACACGGTGCTTTTTCCTTCGTCAATCATATTTTTCGCAGTTAGCCCCAAGACCGTTAGAGCACTCGTGAAGAGAGGATCGTTGGTCTGTGCTTCTTTACGGGGAAAATATCACTCTGAGCCGTGCCGGTGATCTGGTTACCTGGAGTTCGGGAATGTCTTTGTTTTATCTATAGCCTTCCGAGGTCTGTGGGATTCTTTATCCTCCCAGATATAGTTTGGCCTCTTCTTGTTTCTAGGGCATTGTATAAGTGAAAGCAAGTGGTTGTAAACTCCGAATGATTTTTTACTTTTCCTTCAACTTTCGGAAATTTTTATTGCAGTCGTAACCAGTTAGCTCTGTTGACTTGCTAAATGGATTAGCTATAGCTTCTCCGTCAGTGCTGTATCATTTGCTTTTTCAATAGGTTGAGTTGCTCGGAATCACCTCTTATTGATCTTCTAGTCTTTTTTCTAAATCTGGTTGTCAAACCAAACAAAAATCACATATATAACCACTTATACATTATGTGGCTTACATGTATCATGCTTAAATAACACACATAAGATTTGGAAGCGCAGGTGCAGGCCTTCTTCAATCCCTTAAGAAAAAATGTCATTTCCTACGTCCTGTTTTGTCACGTCTCTCGTCTTCTGTCACTGCACAGTGCACACCCGCAGCAGGGTAAACATACAATTAGTCGTATCGCGCATACAAGTTGTGACGGAAAAGAGTGACCGCAAGGTGTTGCGCGTCTTTCCTCCCCTAAGGAAGTCATTAAAGATCGAGAATGAGACAGGGGTGAGTGTCTTCCGCGGTGCTGTACATTTCGTCAGAAAAAAATGTCCACATCCTATAAAAGTCTTTTTCGGTCTAAGAAAGGATCCTTAATCTTTGTACGTAAGTCGGACGTTCGTTTCCTCGACGAAGTTCAAGTCAGCTTAATTTCATTGGGTAAGTCCACACCCTAATTGCGTTTTATGAAAGAAAACCACTTTCTTGAACTATCTGTCACTGGATTTCCTTTCGGCAATTATTAACGCTCGTATTTGATACGACTCTGGTATTTGAAATTTGTGGCAGTTATGAGAAGTCGTTACACTGAACGTTGATTTATTTAATGTCAAAGATACTTCATATGAAAAAGTTACCTGCAATAAAAAATGTTTCATTCAGATATTTCAATTCTAATATAAATATTTTATTACAGCATTCCATTTTTCGTAAATATTGTCTCTATAATTTTTATATCAGACGTAAATGTAGCCTCGAAAAATTTGTGGCTATGCAGTCTGGGCGCTAGAACGGAGTCGAGTATACTTTTCTAGGTCTCCACGGTAATTGAACATTGCTTTACGTTTATTGGTATGCTGAATTCATTTTTCAATGCTTCCAGGTTAAAAAGTTATTAGATTAATTGTTAATTAAAATTATTTATGAACAATATAAAAAACATTATTATCTCGATTTAAAAACAAATTTAGATTATTCTCTGTTATCTTCTGAATAAAAATGATTATTATAAATATTTTCCTACAATTCATAGTTTCAAGAAAAAAATTTTTCTCAAAAGATAACAGAGAATAGCTTGGATTTTTTTAAAATCGAAAATATAATATTTCGAATATTGTTTATAAAAATGACCAATTAATATGACCATTTCCCGGGCTGATACCCTTCAAAAATAGATTCAGTATACCAAAAAACATATAGTAACATCAAGTTACCGGGGTGACCTAAAAAAGAGCATGTTGGAAATTTGTGACCAATAGCATTACGTATTTATATTTGAGATTTCATTATTGTGCACACTTGTTCGTCTGTATAAAGTAGAAAATATGTACGAGTACATTTTCTTTTCACCTTTACAAATTGAAAGTAAACACAATCAAAATATTGTTCTTGAAAGCAGGGCCCAAAGTTGACACGAATTACGCGAGCTACTATTATGCCCCACCCTCTCTTTATCGTCGAGTAAAATGAGGAGCCAACTCAGTATCGCGAATCCGAGAAGCTCCGGATGAAAAAAGAACCTGGTCATGTGTGCATATATACGTAGTATACACCCGAGCAGTGACGCGCGTATTATTCAGTTGACCTTCGGCGATTTATGGTTCACTAAGTGTCATTGGCGATGATCTTGGTCAATCTCCTAGAACTGTAAATTTAACAAAAGCTTTTTAAGCATATTAAAACATAACAATTTGTTGTGATAAGTTTTTAAAATGACTTTTATTCTAAGCATTGCTAAGTATATCAATTGTGAATAATTACTATATATAAATGAATGAAAATAACTTTTTAATTACATGGGTGAAAAGAAGAATTATAATATGAATTGTTTGTTTCAGCAAGTGTTTAAACTCGTTTTAAATTCGATTACAATATTGAATAAATCATATTGAGTCATTGAAAGTTTGGGCTAATTGTAATAAATGTCGTAACAGGTTCATTAAAGAAACGTTAACAGCGGGTGTATGTCGGCATCTCGTTCTCCGCTTGCCTTTTTCGCGTCACCAAATATTCTTCTTCCTTCACTTTCGCTCTCTGGTCTCTCTTCACTCATACTCTTTCCCGCAGTTCATTGAGCGCGGTCTGGTATGCGAGGTTCGTTTACACTTGACGACGGAGGTCCAGACGCTCCAGAATTTGGACATTTTTATTGAGTCAGCGCTGGATCAAAAAGCGCAAGTGCTTTCTCACAGTAATTGCTATCTTTACGACTTCCCTCTTTCAGATTAATTTTCGTATATGATCTCAAGTTCGTTCACCCGCGTTCGAATTAAAAATTCAGTTAATGACCTTTGTACAAGATTTATAGATTCTTGTTCATAATGACAATGAATTAGTTAAGCAAAATTTGTTTCGATACCAACTGGTTAAACTTACTATTTCAAAAGAAATTCTTTTTTTTTTAAATTAATTGATTGTTTTCTTTCTAAAATAAAATTTCTTCACGATTTTTTTGGATTTATTTAGCTAACTATAAAGATATATTGATGAAGAAACTTAAATGGCTTTATAATTCGCGTAAATAATCATGAAACTATCGTAATTTACAGTTTAGACATTTCAAATATTTAAAGTAATTCAAGTTTTCGTGATATCTTAAAAAATCATTTTCATGGATAACTCTTCTATTTTATATCAGTGCAATTTATTTCTACTTTGTAATATTTAAAAATATATTTATCCTCTACTTTTTCTATTACTTTCGTGAAACAATCATTCACAAGATTTCCATATAAATTATAGTGTTTTTGCGGTACATTTGAAATATCTGAAAGAAGGTAAGGGCTAAGTTAGCACTTTATCAAATTCATTTCGCTTCACCTTAAATCCTATTCTTTCTCTCTCTCTCCGTTGCCATCAGATGTTGCGCTCGCGAGCCACGCAAAAAGCTGTGCAATTTACGAAATCACAGCTCTGGAGCACGCGGGGGTACGAACAACATGTATATATAATAATACTCACTCTCACAGGTCGATGTACGCGTATATGTACGCGGGGTCGTCTATGCAGATTTCAACGGACGCGTGCGCCGGATTTTAGTAGCGTGGCCTTCGGTGGCTCGCGCGCAAGTCAAGGTGGTTCGGCGTGGCATGCGAACCACTGAGACAAGGAAAAAAGAGAGGAGAAGCGAACTGGACCCTCCCGCGGTGCGTTGTATGTGCATAGCGTATATCAACACGATGCGCGCGAGCAGCGGCGTTATTTTGCGTTATAGCGTATTATTGCCCGGCAATAAACGCCATCGCCGAGTACTTTTCTCTTCCCGAGTGAGTCGTCTGCGCAGAGAAGGGCACAGCGTATCAGACTTGCATGGGTTGAGCTTCGGTTTACGAACTGTAAGGGAGTTATTTTTTTCTATCTCCAAGTGCAAAGGTTGCGATGCGAATTCGGTCAACAAAAATCAAGGATATTGTACATGGACGGTGATTGGAAGGGGAGCGTGAGTCGATGCCTCGAAATGTGCATGTTCATGTGAGAAAGTGTGAAATCACGAGACAGGCGCGATCATTTTTCTTCTACACTTTATTGACTCAGTAATTGACAGATAATGTTACTTTTTTTGAATTTCGTAACGGATTTTCTTGATTTCTCTGCAAGTAATTTTAAGGTTCGTTATGTAAGATCATTCCGATAAACAATTTAATATTTGGGTAAGGTTTTTCGTCTATCTTTCGTAATTATTGATAATTCAATTGGAAAAGCAACAATTATACAATTTGCTAGCGACACCTGCAGCTGCTAATCCAGTCCCGTAATTTTGTTATAAAGCCCCTTGCACAGCAGGTAACATAATGCCCAATCGGTCAGCCATCGTCGAAGTCAATTAGCTTGCGCGCAATTGGCAAATTATCTCCGCGCTAAGCTCACCCCTTCCGCCCTTACTTCCGCACTCGAAATCTAAACTGAAAAAAGGAAGTATCAACCTCCCCTTAATATCCACTGGCCGCGGAGATCTTTGTAACGATACTCTACATCCGCGTGGTTCCCTCTCCCTGCGAGTACAGTCTCTCCGCTGCACCTATAAATTAACGCGCTCGGGGGCGAACGATAGACATCGCGGTTCTCGCAGCGTGTCACATACTACAATGCTCCTTTCTCCCTCTCTTTCTCTCCCTCTCCCTCTCCTTCCTTCGTTCATTCACTTTCTCGAGACTGCAGTGAAGGAGAGTGTGGCTGGCTGCAATTCCTTCACGAGCTGTTCACCAAAACATCCTGCCACTAGCGATACATACTCGGTGCTCCCTTCCAGGTAAAAGGGGAACGACTACTGGGGAGGGAGAGACGAGGAGCTCTTTTGCCTGCGACGACGAGGGTGCGACATGCCGTGATTTCTCTCTCTCTCTCTCTTTCTCTCTCTCTCTCTCTCTTTCTCTCTCTACCTCTCGCCCGCCATTTCTGCGGATGCTGAGCACGCGTTTACCAAAGCTGCCACACAAGTATATACGCATCGTTTTAGAATTTCTCGTTAGTTTATATTGTTCTTTATAGCTGCGAGAGTGAAATAAACAGGCTTTAAAATGGACGAGTACAATAATAATGATTGTATAATTATTTATTTCTAGTTCCTGCACCCACGCATGCATAATTTATTTGAATACCTAAGTCGATAACTACAAAAATGATATATTTTTACTTCGGTTAATTGTCGAGATCAATAATATTACAGTTTTAATTGATAGTAAATACTAACACAATTATTAACACAATTAACATATATGAGCGATTCATGATTGACGAATTCAATTATAAAACTTCACGCTAGATTAATATTAAACATGATTGAGATTGACTTGATACATTATGCAATATAAATTAAAAATTATATTATAAATAGATCATAATCATAAGTTACGCTTAACATTACGTACTGTTTTCTAATACTAGAATTCTTTCTACTAATATACGTAAATGAATTGTATATTTGTGTTGCAAAACAAAATTATTCTATCTTTTGAAAATATCTAATTTATTTTAAACGTAGATTTTGAAGATAATTATTATTTTCGTTCTGTTTAATACCCCTGTAACCCTTTAAAACTCAAATAATATCCTTGATTTAACGGCTCCGCATGACACACCATCAGCATGTGCATAGAAAACTAAAATAAAAGAGACGCTTCATCGCGCTTCGCTTGCAAAAAAATGCCAAAAAGATTCTCCGAAAACTAGCGTGCGAACCTTCCTCTCCTCGGCGTACATAAACCGCTGCACCCATCAGTGTCTATATATGCAGCGCGCGGGCGCGATGGCACGCACATTCTGATACAAAGTTTCAATGACCAAATAAAATATACCTCCGAAACCTCGTAGAAAACGAAGGCCAAATATAACCAAAGACTATCTTCTTCCTGTCTTTCTTTCTTTCTGTCCGCGGAGAAACTTACCGAAAGAGTAGGCAGTAAAAGTCGACGCTGCCGTCTTACAATCATTGGGCTTCGGGGAAGAAAGAGAGAGAGAGAGGGAAAGAGGCAGAGAAGAGACTATGCGCACGCGCATAGCCATCACGTCGTGTGTTACGCACTTGCGCGCATGCGATTAAACCGCGCGCCGCTTTAAAGGAGCAGCTTGGAATGCATGCCGACGCCATCAAGATGCATCATACATCACTAATCAAACGCTCATTTCAGCGAGGAGCCAAGGAAGACGGACAGAGGCGAGATGGACGCCGATGACGATTTCGCGATCGTTGATAATGTGCTATTAGCATTATCATGATGTGTAGTCCTCGCTTCTATATTTAGCTCGTCGAGGGTTTTATACAGTAGTGGAGGTTTATCTGGCACATATATGTAATTGCTTATAGTTGTGTGACGAAAGGAGATCATAATTATCAGATTCATCGAAATTTAAAATGAATTTTTTTCTAAATATTTTAGTATAAATATCTATATATCACAATGCATTTTTAATGTAAATATATAGTATTAATAAAAAATACTCTTACAATCGTAAGACTATAGTTCCCTGCAATAAAAATTTCTATTCTGATCGTCTGTATAATAAATTTGATCATGCTCT
The DNA here is from genome assembly GCA_035583055.1 of Torymus tubicola. Lineage (NCBI taxonomy): Eukaryota > Metazoa > Arthropoda > Insecta > Hymenoptera > Torymidae > Torymus > Torymus tubicola. Next base: position 225,549 of record JAWWEQ010000033.1, read on the forward strand.
AATTGAAAACACGATTACCGACATGGATAAAACGTACGTTAGAAGCGACATGTTCCAAACGTTCGAATTCCAGCCACGTATACGTACGCTACTACATTAAAGTGTTTGCGTGAGCCGCAGCATTCACGTGTGTCCCAACGTCTTCTGGACAATTACGAATAGTTGATTGTTCGTATAGGCACTTATAACGTAACGAACTTCATCTCCATACATTACAATACAAAAACAAAATAGCGTCCAAAAAATTTGCGATTCACATATATATATATGTATAAATCCGAAATACCTTCTACATTTTATTCAAACCTTCCACATAAATTCCGGCGCACACTCACAAATCTCCCATTCGCCGATACATATATCCACGTATATATACTCACAGACATTTGTATATATATATACACACACCGAGGCGACTTTTCCAATGTGTGTAATACATATACATATAGTTTCGCGACCCGGCCGAGAGATAATGGAAATAACGACGACGCGGCGAGCGAGCGAGCTTAGGACCGAATTCCGCGCTCCGGCGAACAATAGGTGCACACGCGTGTCTCGCTCGCTCTCTCATTCGTTTCCCATGGGGGCGAGTAGCACGCAAACGATATTCGTATATATATGTGTACGCATATAATATGAATCCCTCTTTTCGAAAGAGAAAGAGACATGGAGAGTAACAGAGACAAACGCCATGTCGTATCAATGGGGCTCCCGAGTCTATAGTGTGCGCGCTTGTTTACACGCGATGACCTTCGAAGATTTACTATCATATATATGTACTTTGGCGAGGGCTTCTTTTTATTGCCAAGCACGCTAAGTATAGTCACGAAAAAGTGGATGATTTTAACTTCTAAATGCTATTTTTAGATAGGAAACAGTTGGTACTTTTTTATTTTGGTTTGTGCAAATATTTGACGCAAATCGAAATTTTATATGTGCATGTGGGCTTCCGTTTTGATTTTAAATAGTAAAATAACAACATACATATTTCAAGCCATAGCAGACTTCATTATTGATATATTGATAAAAGTAGAAAAGCTTCAAAATCCTGACCTTAAATAAATTATTTTGACGTGATAACTGCAAAAGTTAAAACTATAATTTAAATTTATGGCTGTAGAGCAAACGTGAACACTATAAAATTTTAAACAGAAATTATTTGTTATATATTACCATGCAAATTTCCACAATATAATCTAAGTCCTCGAGTAAACTAAATATATTTCGATTTTAAATAGAGAATTCTCTATTTAAAATAAATAAATAAATACATAAATAAATAAATAAATAAATGCATAAGTAAATAAATAAATACATAATAAATTTTCTTTTATTGGCAGATCATAAGAATGCAATAAAAAAATCGATTTCTTGCCTAAAAAGTCTGCAGGGAATCCTTCGATAAATTCTGTAGACGTTTTTCATACGAGTACATATATGGTTCTACAAAGTTTCAAAGCAAAAATAACGACATATTTAGTTATGCTTAAAACAAAAATTCACGAAAATTCGTTCTAGGATAAGTCGTTGTTTTGTCGTTTTGAAAATTGCTATCGTTTTTTCATGTTTATTATTTTTACATATATCACCGATGAAATGGTGTTATATAATCAAGTACGGCGTGACACTTTTTTATATAATATTTTATGGATAAATATGAATTTAATTATGCAAGACAAGTAAAATTATTTACTCATGCATAAACATTTCTTATTTATTATAACGAGCATGGATAGGACTGTTCTCCGCACGTTTAAAAAATAATCTCCATCCCATGATGAAATGCCAATAATTAGCACATCCATTCGTAATGGACACGCAGCAAAAACTCCCGATACTTACTTTCAAGATCATAACTCGACGCCCTTCTGCAATCGCGAATTTCCATCAGCGTGCGTTCATGAAACTCGCCAGCTTCTATATGTGTATACGAGCGCGTCAGCTACTTGCAGAAATGCGCGACACGCGCCGTCGATGCCGCCGCCGTCTGGAAATTTCGCGCTAGCGAAGCTCATCGCGTGCGTGCCTGCGCAGACTACACCGTGACGCCGGCGCTGATTGTTATTGCGCTTTTATTGTCGTTCATTTGAAAGTGCAGGGAAAAAGGGCCGCCTAAGTTCTCAGATAAGGTGTATCGTAATTATTTGATCAGTGCTTTTGTTTGCGACCTCGTGTGATTTTTTATTTAATAATTATTGTAAAAGCATTTTTTATTTTAAATTGATTTTTCAAGTACATGTAGTTATCTTAATCTCGTATAGTTATTTATAGAAGTTTTCTAGGCAAAAATTATGTGAAGCACCGTTCAAGCAACGGTACTGTCTTATATATTATCCGAGATGTGAATTCATAATGCCAGCGTTGTAAAATTTGAACATACAAAGACAAAACTAAAGTTTAGAATAATTCCAGAAAAGAATCTGTAAAAGCTTTGGAGTTTTTCCTCCTGCATATTATCTCCAGCAAGTTTTTCGAAGATTAAACTGCAGCACGGTGGAGCGAGTTATGGCAAATCGCGGCTTGTCGAGCTTATTTTTCAAAAGTTTTCCACAGACGAGCGCGCACGAGCCAGCGCTTATCCACCTTGCGGAAGTTATTGTATACGTGCGCGGTTACGTCATATCGCTTTACGCGCGAAGGCAAATTTTGCGCGCAGTCGACTCTTCTCAAATAATAGTTCGCGGAATGTTATCCAAGGCACGGGCTCTCCACGCCAAGGCACGTTTTACGCGCGGTGCACGGCCAGCGCGCGCTTTACAGTTCCCATAAATAATGTCGTGCTTTTTTAATAGTCGTACTTCCTCGAGCTGCCACGGGCCTTTAAGTAACAGGTGTCATTGCGAGAGAAAGAGAGAGAGAGGGTATAGCACAAGTTTCGCTTACGCCGCGCGAGCCTTTGTCTCTCTCGCGGCTCGTTTTTCAAGCGGGGAAACATATTGTATTTTAAATTAATAATACGCGCGATCGTTTCAAGCTGTAGAGATACGAGAAACAAGGGAAGTAATAGAAAATTTTGAAGAAAGGACATTGGCTCTGTGAGGCGTACGCATAATAAGTATTGAGTAAATTGCTTCTGAGCTTTCTGAATAGAAATGGCGGTATAAGTAAAAGCTAAATGAAAAATTTCATTGATTTTACTAGTCTTTGTCAAGATTTCAGTATGAAGCTGTACTACGTTATTATAAGGGCAGTAATTTTATGAATTATTATATGTGACACATAAATCTGTGACAGCAATTTTTAATGGCACTTTTCTTCATTACTCTAAGAGTAGAAAAAAAAATTATTTTAGGTTGGTCTGCAGTAACAATTAGTAAATCGTTACATGCTATCCAATGGCTCAAAATTCTTTACTGACGTTTTTGAGGATCATTTCTTGGACTGATTTATTTTAACACGCAATTAGTCGTGTCATTTATCTGCTCATAAAAAGTCTTGTGGTCAGTACTTCGAGTGTGAGCAATCAAGGATTGTAAAGTTATTTTTACAACGCGTACAACACTCAGTAATGCGAAAATACATCAGCGCAACTACCGAAATAAATTTAAAGTTATAACTTGTTTCGGGAGATAAATTGATTTGCAATGATGTTAATCGTTTTATTTCATAACGCTCAATAAACTTGCGTTTTAGAAATTGTATTTGTGGATTTATGGATTATTTGTCTGCAAAGTAACTTACACATTAAATTATTATAATTACTATTTAGATTGGATTATCATTGTTATTTTGTTTTGATTATAATTTTTTACTTTAGTTCAATGTGCATTCAAAATTACAGAAATATATTTATTATTTATTCAATGGTGTTATAACGAGTTTATTTGCTTTGAAACCGTTACAATTCATATTCTTCAGAACCATAAATTGTTATATATGTATATTCATTTCTATAGCACTAGCTTTTGTTTTGATTTTGCAGTGAACCGTCAAGACTTGCGTTAAAAATTAATTAGCACTACGCATCCAAATTTTAAATCTTAGTAAGAAATTTTATTTTATTCCTTGAATAATTAACAATTTAATGAAAATTTTTTCCTTTTTATGGATAAATGCTAATTATTGTACTATTTATAAAATACACGGGGAGAAACACTTGAATAAAAGTTACTATATTTCATTGTAACCGGGGGACAGACTCTCGCTGTCAAAAAATTTACTATAGTTTATAGCAAAAATTGCTGTATATCTGCTATTTTTTACTATGTTTCTAGCAATTTTTGCTATAAACTATAATAAATTTTTTGACAGCGAGAGTCTGTCCCTCGGTTAAAATAAAATATAGTAATTTTCATTCAAGTATTTCTCTCCGTGGGCAATTGTCTAAAACTATTTAATTTATTTATCAAGAGCTACTTAAGCCCGTTAAATGTGCTTCATAAATAAATTAATAATTGCTCTAACAATTCTGAATTTCAATATCTTTGAATAACTTCATCCCGTCAAGAATAAACTCTTTTTCTCGCAGACTAAGTTGTCCACATTCACAGCCCTCCATATGCATGGGGGTAGTCTCGAGACACAGTTGGCCTGGTCTGGCTGCGCGCGTGTTGTCCACAAACTTGAGCACGCAATCATTCTCTCTCTTTCTTCCTCTCTTCGATACGATTCTCGGAAAGCCGAAAAGCGAAACTTGAGAGTCGGGGCCAGGACGACGACGACCCCCCGGTTCCTGTTGGCAGTGGCGGCGCGTCTCTGACATCGGAGATCGTCGCGCAGAGATTCCTCTCTTTCTTCGCTCGTACTGCAATTTTGCCCGAAGTTTCGCAGCCACGAAGAGAGAAAGAGAGAAGGAGAAAAAGAGAGTGAGACGCAATGATCGTTTTAACTGAGAAGAATATTCAAATTTCGAGGATTTTTTTCTTTTCAACGGGAGGACGGTCATGCTGAAGTTTGTGTGAAGTAGCTTTGGGTTACACGCCGTGTGGTCTGTGAAGTTTTTGAAATTTTCTTTTCCGCTAAGCACTTCGGTTGAGTGAAGACAAAAGTAGACAGGCGTACCGAAAGAGGATATATTGCGCAGTTAGCTGTAGAACTGGAGACTTAGTGTTCAATTACATATATGTATAGCATTGTTGCTAGAATGAAATCATGTAAGATATAATTAAACATCGATAATTATTACGAGTAAAAGCTTATATATGTATAAGAAGTCGGCATGGCAAAGTCAGGTATTTCAGCACCGCAAAGAACCGCGTAAAATCTAATACGAGACTTCCTCCGAAATTCGTCTCGCGGTCCTGGACCGAATGGACAGATTCAATCAGCGGACTGGAGTAGGTCTAACCGCGTCGGACGGGGCGGGGGGAGGACTCTAAAAGAAGCAAAAAAGCTGAGGGAATCTGCGCGCCGCGGGCAAAAAGTGCCATGCGCGGATCCGATCGAGCGCGACACCGCAACCTCGTAAAAATCGACAGTAGTTGACCCCATATCCAGCTACGGCGGCGGTGTAACCTCTCTTTTCGATCCCGATAGAATTTCAAGCGCTCGCGGTGAAACGACTCAATCGCCCGCTACGAGGAGAGTGGGGCATCATGAGCTGCGATTAATGCTATTGAAAAGTATAAATTATATGGGCACAACAATAAATTTGTTGCTTCTGCTGAAAAATTGAGAAAATTCACAAATATTTGTATATATTGTTAAATCGATTAAGGATTAGTAAATTGAAATAAATTATAGTAAAAATAGATAAGAGAGAACAGAAGCATCTAATACTTGCTTACACTGTCCGTTACACCCCGAGCACTCCTGATGCGCAGGTATACTCGATACATACACATCATCCCTGGCCGATTGATTTCCAACGGAACAAGAACCGATGGTCTCGCAAACATTGTCGCCGATCGGCGATCGCCAAAAGGAGCCACCGGTCGCCGCCGCGGGGTATCACGTTAATAGCGCGTAAGCCGCGTGCCGAGTAAACTACGCCACTCTCTACGAGAAAGAGAGTAATATTACGCGCGTAATATCGTATTTCCATTCTTAATTGGAACGCGCCGGCTTCTTTTCTCCGCTTTGACAGCATTTTCTTGCATTCCTTACGCCGTGTTAGCTCTATAGTAATCAATTCTCTCTTCTTCGATTGTGTGAAAAATAATCTGTCCTATTTGTTGCAATAAGGCGTTCAATTAAAGCGTTCATATAATACATGAATACACTACAGTTATTATTCTCATGTCTTCCTGAAAATTATTTCCGGCTACGCCACGCTTATCATACACATTGTTAAAAACATTCTTAAAATTAAGAAAATTTAAGAAACAGGCGTTTGTTAAAATTAATAATTCCGTAACTGAAAATGAATTAACATAGACTTTTATAAAATTTAACATAAACATTTTTGACTTTTAATAATTTTGTACGTTAATTTTCAAAACGTTTCATTAATTTTCTATAGTTTATGAAATTTGCTTCCGATATATATTGTTCTTAAATTTAATAAATATTTTTCTAACAGTGCACTGTTGAACAATATATCGGAAATAAATTTTATAAACGTTTGATAGAAAATTAATGAAACGTTTTGAAAATTAACGTATACAAAATTATTAAAAGTAAAAATGTTTAAGTTTTTAATAAAAGTCTATGTTACTTTATTTTCCTAATTTTAAGAATTTGTTTAATAGTGTATGCAAATTACAAATATGTAAACTTATCTAGAATCAAATATCGGATGATGTTAATTCTCCGCTCCAGAATCCAGTAATCAAACATCCTTCGAAAAGATGTATCCTCTTCATACATTCGCAATGTGGCAATGATGCACTTGTCGGTGGCTTACTGAGGCAGAAGTGAATCTTTACATGGTGTTGATTGGACACTGATTCCGAGAGTAAAGAAAGCGAGCGTGCTTGCTTACTATTAACATATGAGATAAAGCTCGGATGCTTGTCGGATACGATTAGCACGCCCTAGCGCAATTAATTCTTGGCCGTGCACAGGACGCAATCGCGCGTGGAATATAAAAACGTTCCTTATAACATATTAAGCGTTAATATCAATTTCACAATAAAACGAAATCTTCAATTTGCGTTTATGTAGCGCAAATCTCACGAAATCTGCGAAAGAAACTTCAAAAATGGATTTCATAACTTTGTTTCGAGCACACTTTTCAAACTTGGTTTTTCTTGTTGGATATAATATCGAGGAGAGAAATCCGCTGTTGAATATAATCCACCAAATTTAGAAGAAAAAAACGAAACTAAAAAGCGTGAGCTTTTCAAATCTCTTTTCAGAATTACAAACTTTTGAAAGATACGTCAACTTGAAGTTGGCTTAAAATTCACAAAAACGGTGACAAAAGTTCAACAATTGACCCAACCATTGACCACGTCATTTAAGCTCAATTTCAAACTCACATAACTCTTATATTCTAGTTTTACATTTTTTTGCAAATTTTATATTAAAAGTTGTTTTTGGTGGAATGAATTAGATGTAAACTGTAGAGCTATTATTAATCATTTTTAAAAAATCGATTAGTTGTCCCAGAAAAATGATACTATTCGATAAACTTTGATCAACCACGGATTTCTCTTTTCGATATTCTAACCAACAAGAAAAACTAAGTTTGAGAAATATTTTTAGATGTAAGAATATTAAGAATGCTATAACAAAAGACGATAACGCTATCAAATCTCTAGTTCATTGTATTTTGACCTTAGCAAAAATGAATATTGTTTAATGCTCAAAAAGTTGATTAAATATTGTTTGAAACATTTTTTTACAACATTTTCGTAAGTCGAGACGAGAAGTGTCCATAATTTAAGCCTTTTTTTTAGAACTTTAGTGTCTATTATATAAAGATTAAAAGATTTATTATTTATATTATTATACATAAAGTTTAAACACAATCTTTGAATGAAGGTATCAAATTTTATGTATAATACTGTACAAGTTTAACATAACTATTAATTTTAACTTCTACTTTTGTTACACCTTCAGCTACAAACTTGTTATATTTCCATTATTATATAAGGTATTTGTATCCATTTGATCGTTGGTACATGCGATTTCCGAACTGAGGCATTTTCATTCTTTAGAAAATCTACAAAAGAATACTTACGCTCCCATTGTGGTAGGCGTTTAGATTTCGAAATTTATCAATATCGATAAGTACTCGGAACGCGTCACGGGAAAACAGATGTTCCGTCGTCCCAAGATAACGATTTTTTCGACTACAGCAAGGTATAGCTTACCCGAAGAATCTTATCGCCTTCGGAAAGCATCTCACTATATTTATAAACACTTCCCTCCGTTCCGATCGACTTCGTTTTTCAAGGTCGATTAATTACCACGCAAAATACGTCTCGAAATTAATTTTAAATTTCGCGGTGTAAGCAACAGTGGGATAAATCGCGCGATGATTTACCAGCTTGCACAGATGGCTTTTTGCTCTCGCTCCTTTTTCGGAATCAGAAAGATGAGGGTCAAACGTTCGAGAGCTCGTGAAAGTCCTCGCTGTTGTTTTAGGGCTGAGCAGTTCGGTCGACCCTTTTCTCTCTATACACGCGCGTCTATATGTACATAGTCTACGCATGTACATATACACGCACGTGAAAAATGTGCACGCCAGAAATTCCAGTGGCCGTTGTTGTATTGTAAAAGCGACAGTGGTTAAGCACGTGTTTTTTCAGACTTTTAGTCCTGGGTTGTACGGTTGTTGATCGCTCCTAAGAATCAGTTTATGTCTTGATAATGCCGAGAGAGCACGACACACGCGTTTGGTGCTTGAAAAATAGACACTGACGCTTTATTCTTCTTGGTAAATTATGAAGCTCAGTATAACTTGAAATAGTGAAAAAATGGAAACTGTTTTTCTTTTTTCATTGATGATATTTTTAAGCTAACAAACTGCCTAAGACAGCGTCAAATCTCATTTTTAATATCAAGAAAAAACTTACTAGGAAAGGTTTACTAGGCTTCTTAATGCTATAAAATACAGACAAGTTCTAAACATTTTTACCTTTATTTTTAAAAAATGTTTAAAAAAGCTTTGACAGGGTAACCATTGAATAAAATTGATTTAAAAGGTACTATTAAAGTACGACAATTCGGCGTTTGAATTTACGCATACTTTAATTCATATTATTTGTTGCTCAACTTTAAAATTATTATATAAATTTTGAGGGAATCATTATTTTCTAGTTTGAATTTGAAGTTTCTAAATAGTTACACATTGAATAAAACTATAGATTTTCTTTAAATAATATTAACTTTTTCTTAGTAAATAAATCAAACGATTTTGAGAATCCCGCGCTTCGTTTCTTTTCTTCACTTCCTTTTTATAACAGAGCGTTTTGTGCAACACGAGAATCTGGACAATTTCACGTGTGTTTATATAGTGGGCATACACGTGTATTAAGAAATGCGGCCTTGCTATATACCTACTGAATAACCTTTTGGAGCGCGCGATGCCGAATTCAATCAGCTTCCACGAATCACGGACGACCGGCTCCACGCCAGGATGCTTTCTCATGGACTTGATTCGCGCCCGCTACGCAGAGGGCTTTGCTTTCATCGTGTGAAGCATTGTCTCCTGTATGTGCTTATATGTAGGGGTGATTTTTTCGTTGAAGAATAATTCATGAAGATGGTTTTATCAATATTCAAATGTTTCATACTCTAAGTTTTGCGTGCGAATAATTGTTTTAGCAATATCTTATACTTTACGTATAAGAGTATTTTATTATAAAATGAAAATTGTAAATTTTGAACAGTTTATTCATTATAGAAACTAAGAAAAAAGATCATCCAGCAAGTTATTATAATATAAATAGTTATACGGCTGCTGATTAATTACACTACTCTTACTGTAGCGTTTTTTTATTTATTTTTTACATATAATTTTTGTCAGCCAGAGAACGTGTAAATTGTAGAAAATATTACTGGATCATTTTGCTATTATATATTCAGAATAAGTGCATTTAAAATATATAGTATAAAAGTGTAGAAATAATAATGCTTTATAAAAGTAAAATCATGAGAAATAGTAAGTACAATCCCGTCATTTCACTATTTTTATTGGTTCATTTTTATTTTCAAATTATCATTAACTATTGTAATGCGATTAAAATTGTAAAAAGATAAATAAAAAATAAAAATTAAATTAGGATTATGAAAGATATGGTAAATTTACCTTTAAAGGCACCTATAAGCTTGAAATCGTAAGTTTAAAATTATACTTTTATAAATTTTTAGACTTTTTATTGCTCATCATATTTTAAAAATATTATATGTTAAATAAGTTTTATGAAGATTACTTAATATTGAAACTAGCCAGTTTCATGGCTCATTTTGGCGCACTTAAGTCAACTAGGATAGTGGTGACATCTATAGCATAGTTTTCAAAGCTTTACATTATTTTAATTTCGAATGAGAATTGGAAAGTAGCATCAGTCGGTAAATCAAAGTAAACAATGATCTTTAAAAATACATTCTCTTTCTTATGTAACTTTTATTTAAATTTTCTAGAGTAAATTTATAAATTATTAATTAATAAAGAAATTTATTTCTACGAATAAACGTAGTTTATACCATCAAAGCTCTAAAATGAATGTTATTATAATGCTTTGACGTTTTAAATAAAATTTTTTGATCCGCAAAATGAAATTGCATATGGAGACGTTTGAGAAAATTCGAAGTGTGCAACGTGGAAAAGCCCGATAATAGTTAAATAGTGTCATCATATCATGAACGTCAAACAAGTGTGGTTGGCCGTTGCGGGTACACACTACACACAAAGTAAGGCGCACATATGCACGCATTTGCGCGCGCACATCAGCAGCAGCCAGCATAAGCAGCAACCAGCCTGAGCCAGCAGGAAAGTTTCGAGTCGTCGTCACGATAGTGGCGACACGTATCCGGCCACGTTATAAATTACAATCCGCGTAGACGACGCAATGTCAACTTCGCCGTCGCCGTAAAGTGGTGAATCGTCGGTTTGTCCCTCCACGAAAGTACCTCGAGGCCTTCGTCCTTGATGTTACGTATTTGATCGAGTCCCTTCTAGGTTGATCTATGTGTCAAGGAAAGATGGGTCATTGGTCGCCGGTTTTGCTGCTGTTGTCGCTCTGCGGGCTGGTTTTCCGCGCGGGCGGTGTCGAGCTAACCTTCGAACTACCAGATAACGCAAAGGAGTGTTTCTACCAAGACATTGAGAAAAATGTCACCGCAACTCTTGAATTTCAGGTATGTTCTCGCTTGTACAGTATTTTGATGAAGCTTTTGAGAGGCCAGCTTGCTCCGCTTTTAATGCCAAGTTTATCTCATGAATTCATCAGACAGATTAATTGTGGTTACTGATTAACGTATGTTGGTTTACTAGGTTGTCACTGGAGGACAATACGATGTTGATGTTACACTGGAGTCTCCTACTAAGGAAATCATCTACAGGCAGGTGAAGACACAGTTCGACTCCCATACATTCACGCCAACTGTTTCTGGAACTTACAAAGCTTGCTTTAGCAATGAATTCTCAACCTTCTCGCATAAATTGGTTTATATGGACTTCCAAGTAGGAGATGAAATGCCTCTGCCAGGACTCGGCGAACATGTTACTGTTATGACACAGGTGATGCCTCCACTCAATCAAATCAATAGTAAATTAGGATAACAAAATCTAGTATTAATATATTTTTTAAATAATATATTGTCTAAATAATAATTTATTAATTTATTTTGCAGATGGAGTCTTCGGCTCAAGAAATCCACAAAAATTTAAATAGTATTCTTGACTATCAAACCCATCATCGTCTTCGAGAAGCTCAGGGTCGCAAGAGAGCAGAAGATCTGAATGAACGTGTATTATGGTGGTCTGTTCAAGAGACCATTGCCATTATAGTTATAAGCGTAGGACAGGTTTTGATTCTTAAGAATTTCTTCACAGAGAGAAAACCACCATACTAAGATACCAAGGTGGACCTGAACAAATGTCCAAGGATAACTGGAAAACTTCGCTAAAGGCGTTTTTTACATCTTCAATAGTATTCAAGCCTCAACTAAAGTTGATAAGTTTGAATTTGAAGGAAAAATTTCAAGGACACTGTTTCTTGTGAAATGTGAAATATAAGCGTGAACATCTAATGAAAATGTTTAATTTAAAAGGGAATGTAATTTTATCATGTTTATTATTGATTTAGTCAGTCTTTGTTGTAACACTTGCTGAGATATGAATGTGAGACTGTTGAGAGCTTGTGTGTTTTTTTCATACAGTGCACATTGTAATATAAGCCAAATTAAACCACTTCTGTAAACATTAAAATCGAATTTTTTAAATCAAAAATCCTTGCTATCATACGATTTTGGAAAATTTATATACTTTGATGATCTCTGGAATAAATTGTTACATTTAAAGAAAAATGTAAATATATTTAAAAATACCAATGATAAACCTTGTTAATTTATTAACCCATTCTCAAATAATATTTCATGAATCTCGGTTTTTATTTACCTTAAGGGCTAAGTCCATAAGGAAAATTAAATGGTCGCGCCAAAACGGAAGTACGTATGAATACGTGTCATTTTGTTTTTTTAACTTACCTTTCTCCAAACCTAACCTCAACCAAGATATCAGGTGTCATGTGTACAGCTTACTGCAGACGCATCAAAACAAAAGTGTGCCACACTACTGTGCAAGTGCCAGCTGTGATTAACTTAATGGTCTTTTTATTGAATTAATTTGTTAATTGTCATTGTAAATAAAATTATTGAATATGGAGGTAATGTTTTAAATGATTTCACATATGGGATCAAATATTTTAATTTATATTTTTAGTATCAGCATAGTTGTAGTTCAACACCTATCAACATTAGATTTAATTTTGAATGATATTGTATACTTGAAATTTAATTAAATTTTATAGAATTATCTCACTTGTACTTTTGATTTACTATTCAATTTATGTATACTTCTAATTTTTAACTGTGAATATATAATTTATAACTGATATTTAATTTTCTTCAGGAGCAAGATATTCCAATTGACATAAACACTGGAAAGTTGTTAGAATGGCTTGTCAACAGGAGACATTGCCAAAAAGATTGGCAAGCTCATGTGTTAAAAATAAGAGAAAAAATTAATAATGCTATTCAAGATATGCCTGCTCATGATGGAATAGCAAAATTATTGTCTGGCACACGTATGTTTTACTCATGTATTTTCTTTACTGCATACAGCATCATAAGTTTGGTACTAATAATACATCTGTATAAATTTCGCAGACATAAATTACTTTCACTGCAAGAAAATTGTAGAAATATTAAAAGAGACTGAAGCTGATACCAAAAATTTGTTTGGTCGTTATGGTTCTCAAAGGATGAAAGACTGGCAAGAAATTGTTCGTATGTATGAAAAGGATAATGTTTATCTTGCAGAAGCAGCTCAAATGCTTATACGAAATGTTAATTATGAAGTACCAGGATTGAAAAAACAAATGCAGAAGTTGGAACAAATGCAAAAAGTAATAAGAGTTTTTATTTAATAATATAATATAACTAATATAATATAACTAATTATCATATAATAAAGGAAGTATTAATCTAATAGCTATGTACATTTTTTTAGGAGTTGGCAAAAAAAGAAATTGATTATAAAAAATCAGAAAATATTGCACATTCAGAATTTAATAATTTATGCAAACAGTTAGGAATTTCAGGAGTGAAAATTAAAAAAGAATTATCTGAAAGAGTACAGGAATTACCTGATATTTATGAAAAAATTGCAAAAAAAGCTAAAACATTGGATAATGTTGTTAAATTTTACAGTGCTTTTGTCGAATTTACTCTTGGCAGAGAGCGAAATGGTGGATGTGCCCCAATAGTTAAATATATTATAGGTAATTGATCAAAAAAATAAAAATTAAAAAAGAAGGAGAGTACATAACTTATAGGTTATATATTTGGATAAAAATGGGTATGTTTTGGAATATAAAAATATAGAGATACTCAAAGTTTAATTGTACAAAAATGTTGGGGTTCTACAACAAGTTATAAAAAGAAAAAATAGATTTTTATTACATATTTTTAATTAAAAGATTAACTGCTTTAAGAGTCACAATATTTTAGAGTTGAACAATAAAGCTGCAGCTCAATGTATACTAAATTCTGTTGCAAGTCTATTTTTGTTGCTGTTCTTGAATAGATTTGCCCTATGTGCTTCAAAAATAAATTATACATTATTGTTCTTCTAATCAATTTTTTTTTCTATATGGTTATTATAATAATTATATGAATATTTACAAACAATTTTTTTATTTTTATTACTTATGCTATCAAGATAAAAAATATTTATACATTATTAGGGATGAACATGCCAAACTTGTATTATTTTCAAAGCTGTCAATAATTGATGACTGAAAATTATAAATATAAGAATAATTCTTCCTTTTTAGTTTCATTTAGTCAACTTTTTACTTTTATGATTCTGTGATGTTTTTAGATAAAGGAAATACTACAACATATGAATGGACTTATGGTGAACCACCCTTAACAATAACTGAACCTAATTTCAATTTCAATATTGATGACAATGATGATGATGAACAAAATGATACAGTATGTGTTGTTATCAATATTTTATGTAATTCCTTATTTCTTTATAATTATATTTATTTTTACAATGTACAGATTGATTTTGGTACATCAGCTGCAGATGGAATTGATTTCAATAATTTAAATTTAGATGAGGAAATTGATTTTGGTGGTGACATTCAGTTAGAAGGTGAAGGTGGGGAAATTGATTGGGGTGGTATTGCTGAAGATTCAGCTGAAGCACCATCTGCTGAAGGAATAAACTTTGACATTTCATTGGAAGAATCTGGTATAGTTGTTGAAGCTGCAGGAAATGATGGAGGCAATGCAACTGGTTCACATGCTTTGAAAATTTTGGATAACCCGGAAACTAGGAATTATTTTATAGATCAATTGTTTGAGGTAAATGATGAAATCAATTTTTTTTAATTGTTTGAACTGTAAACATTATTTTATTAAAAATTTTTTTCTTGTAGTTGGAAGCATTTTTAAAATTGAGATTATATGAATTTAAAAGTGATGGCGATAAAAATCTGTTAAGTATGAGTAATATGCAAGAGTCAGCTACTCTTCAACTAGCAACTTTAGATAGTACTCAGAATATGCTGGATAATGTGCAGGTAGTATTATCTGAAATACTTGACAGTAAAGTACAACATTTACATAATATTAAACATTCGCCAAGGTAACTGTTAACTAATTTCAGTTTATACAATATCATACAAAATATATTAAATGAAATAAACTTCTTCCAGATATGTTGATATATTAACTGCAAGCTTAAAACAAAAACAAAAATTAATAACGAAAACACAAGCATTGCAAGAGACAATGAGAACTAAACAGGAAGAATTAAGACAACAAGCTATCTCACTTCAACCAGTGTTAAAATTGGTTATTCAGAAGACAAAAGAGTTACAAGGAGAAGTAAGTTTCAATTTTCACTTTATACTTGTTTGTAAAAATTCTTTAAAATATTGATACTACATATACTTTAAAAATCATTATAGATTGAGAAGGATATTTCTAAAAAGTACAAAAATCGAACAGTGCAATTGACAGGTGGAATCCACACACTGTAGTTAAACACTAATGCATGAATGGTAATTTTTGAACAATTTTTAACAAGTTGATTGTACATACATTTAAAATAATTATACATTTATATAAAAATTAACTTTAAAAAAATATACATATAGTTGAGTTTATACATTAATTCTTATTTTTTATTACAAAAATACCTCTAAATTATAATGGTAACTCTGAACAATCGTCAATTTCTATCGTAATTATTAAACGATATTTTGATTAACGAATAATGGATGGCAACTTGATGATGAATTATGGATATTTCTAGATGATCATAAAAATATTCTGTATTAAGCGCCAAGGTGAAGATGTGCAGACTGCTTTATGTCTTGGGCAGCGATACCTTTGCAGACATTCTGCAAACGATCTGTCGCATTCGCACAGTCTTTGTGCGCAAGATCCCGAGCTTCCCCACTCTCCGTGTTCGACGGCTATAAATAATATAAAATATCAATGAGCTTATTATTCATGAAAATAGTAAATATATTATAGTAATTATTAACACCTATTTAAAATTATACATTTTAAACTTATGTTAGCTCTTTTTTAATACTGGATTTTTCTTGTACCAAAAGTTTGAACATAATAAAAATCATAACAAAGTTTTAGCATTGGAAAATACACCTTACCTACTCATGAATAAAAGTAATGCTCAATAAAAATAGTTGGAAATAATTTAAAATAGAAAGTTCAAAGTTGACAATGGTTTCGGTTTCTATTTAGTCGGCTTTTGCACTGCGTTTATCTGCGCAGTTTTGAACTCACCGCATATAGGCTTGTAACCACGATAGCATTTCCAATAATATGGGACGAAATATTCAACAAACATCGGACATTCGGTCGCGTCATAGCACCAGTCATGCATTTTGCAGCACCTTATAGATAATAAATGTTTATTATTATTTTATTATAGAACAATGAATTATGCTTAAGTTTAATATCAAAAGAGTAAAAGAAAGCGTATGACGCCTACCTATCAATGCCATCCATTGGGTAACCAGAGCCCAAAAAGCCGCAGTAACAGCCGTATCCTTTGTATGCCAAGGGATTGCACCCGGTCGCACAAACGATCATATTGTATAAATGGCTTACACCACGCTTGAATCTCCGGTGTCCGTCGCTCGTCTCTGTTGATCTGTTGGTAGCCAAAGGATTAGTTTGCATTCGCCCACATAGATTTCGATTCTGTTTAAACTTGATGAATCTTTGTCTCCAATATTATTCATTAAGTTTTCAAATCCTTTCAATTTATTCTATTTTCAGAATGGATACCTGAGTTAACAATGTCATGTATCCATTCCTTTTAATACATAGAAATAAACGTCAAAATCTTTTGAAAATATAAAATATTGCCCTAAAACTACGAAATTACTATGTACCTAAAATATAACCATGTAAGTTCATTTTTCAGATTTTGAATTTTTCAATATGATGGCTATTATTTGATTAATTAAAAAATTCCTTAAAATTTCTTGAATAAGTTATAAGAATTCATAGAATAATTGCTAATTTTGTAATTTATTGAGTCGTTTCATAATTAAAATAAAGAATACGCTTCAAAATAAAAGCGAACAGCACTACTATTAGATAAATCCACAGTGTTATGACATAACGACTTTTTTTGAGCTTTTACTCGTTTTCAACGCATCAGAAAATGTATAACCTACTCATACGACCATGTAAATATATTTGTTTTGAATGTGTCAATTTCGTTTCTTCCGATTTTACTGCATATAAGTTTGAATATTAACATCCATTTTCCCAGAAACTAGAAAAGTGGATTTATGTGGTTACGCCTTGAAGCCAAAGAATTAATACACACAGTAATACAAATAAAAAATTTATTTACCACAATTTAACTCAAAATAGTTATTTTTTTAGCTGGCATCGATACTGTAAATATATCGTAATAATTTCAGTACTGGCCCAAAATTATGCAAAAAAGACATTTCAATTTAAAATGATATTCAGTAACTGAGAGGTTTTATCAGCCCGCAGACTCATTAATTTATTTCTGAACATTTAAAGAAATAAAAATTATTCAAAAAACTATTATATTAACTGTAAAAAAGCAACGAGAAGACAAAAATAACTTTTAACACTAATTTAACGTGATTAGAATATATTTAATCACAGTTTGTACCGACATGATACCGTCACGTATTATGTCAGATGCGTATGATAATCAATAGGCGCTGGTCATGATCAGTGTGCAATTCTTCCCTATTTTCTTAAATTAATTTAATATTATACGTCGAGAAATAGTAAAATTGGAAATAAACATTATGTATAATATCTAAATAAATTACATAAGTGGAATTTTATTCTGGAATCTATCACAAATATAGTCAATAAACAAATTAATTAATTTCTGTTCTTTATTTCTTAATAGATTTAGATTAAAATGCTAGGAAATGCAATGCAAATCTGTTAGTATATTAGAAAAATCTTACTCAAACGTTTCATTGCTGTTTGTTGCTAAAATACTGTTAGTTAAATTGTGTCGAAAGGTCAGCATAGATGTGTTACTCCGAAGGTATCCGCTGTAACCAAGTAGAAATTTGTCCTCGTCATCATCACTGTCAATTTCTATCCCATTTGTTAGAAAATTGCTTTTAGTTTGATTTTTATTTACAAATTTCGGAAGAGTTCTGTTCATACTTGATACGTGTTTACCTGTAATAATAGAATTGAATATTATTAGTTGAATGTCGTAAAAACAGAAAATAAATAGAAATTATACACTGAAATTTTTTCATCTACTGTTCACGTTTCGAAGTGATTTTAGAAATAAGATATAATCTAACAATTTAAATACTTTTATTTTTTATTTTTTAATGATATGACAAAGGAATATATTTGTTCATCTTTTGATAGTTTTCATTGATATTGATTTTTTAATTATACATTACGTTGAGAATATAGTATTACCATAGATTGGATAATCATTTATCAATACTGTCCAAATTATAATTAGGATTTGAAGATTTTGAAAAGGGATTAATATAATGCTATTACAATGTTGCCATGTTAATGTACAGGTATTACGCTTGTTAAATATCGAATACAGATAATTGATTATTAAACTATATTCAATGCATATAATAATTCATTTTTTAACTTTATGACATGTCCAATTTTAAAATATTATGTTATTTTTATCTTTATGAATTGCCGTTATTTTATTATTCTAAATCTAAAAAGGATATAAGCCAAGCTATGACTAAATTTAATATTACTTTGCATTTATTGAAATTTATGATAAAGTTCTCTTAAAGTTGCCAAATTTCGCTACTTGAATTTATAATTATAGCACTCACATATCACACATCCGCGGGATTCTCCCAAGTGTAGCATCACATGATGCAATGGGTTACGTTTTGAAAATTATTGCCAATTAATTGATTAACTGACTTATACACAGCAGGAAGAAGAATTTATTTGAATTTAATGTTGAGAAAAATATTTAGTAGTATCAAATAACTATTTATTTGAGTAGTAGTAAACAATTTTTTCTTAAAACAAATGAATATTTATTTGCCACTATTAATTGTAGTGCTAAAGTAGTAGTAACAAATAAATATTTATTTGTTTTAAGAAAAATATTTATTTACTACTATTCAAATAAATATTTATTTGATCTATTAAATACTTTTTTCAGTGTGTAATGACTTAAAAAGAATTCAATAATTTTAAATAATTTTTAATAAACACAAGTCTGTCGTAAGAATTATTGCATGGTCGTATTAACTAATATATGTTTGTAAATATAATAAAAACATGTCTATTATAGTTACTATCAGTTTATATACCAATATTATCTGAAATTAAACAATATATCAAATCCGACAGGCACCGTGGCCTTATTATATCTCGCTAACTATTTCTGCCCGCATTCAACGAACTTTTTCATA
Source organism: Torymus tubicola (assembly GCA_035583055.1). Lineage (NCBI taxonomy): Eukaryota > Metazoa > Arthropoda > Insecta > Hymenoptera > Torymidae > Torymus > Torymus tubicola. The sequence continues at coordinate 245,081 of JAWWEQ010000033.1, forward strand.
GCGCGCCACTTGTTATAATAAGTTTCTAGAGCGGCTTTTCGTCGCCTCTCGGAAATTGGTAATGAGCTCGCGCAGTACGTATACATCAGCCTCTCTTCTCCTCCTAAACTCTATCGTATACAATCTCCACGCGTGCACACGTCGTCGCAGTCGCTTCTCTTTTCAGTATTTTCAGTACTGAAAAAGAAAGAACGAAGCAAGACACAATGAAAGTCTCTACGTGTGACTCTGCTCACAGTCTCGATTGTCGAGCTGCAATGAATTCTTGTTTTCCTTTTTCGTCGATTAATTTAATAAGGTATATGCGCTAGATAAAAGCCATGCGCTTTTACTCGTTTTTATTCTTCTATAGTTTCTTGTATTATAGTCCAGCAAAATTTCATCAAAAAGTTTTTTTTAATCAACCGTATATTTATGGGGGCTTATAGTTAAAAATACCCAAGTCTGAAATTTTTGTCTGATTATAAGATGAATTTACAAAATTCATGTTGGCGTTTATGCAGCGCTTTTAAAAAATCAAACATTTTTTCTTAAAAAAATTTTATTCCACTGGAATAAAGGGCGCATCGTTAATTTTAGTGTGTTGATCATGATATCTGTTTTACGCATCAGCAAGTATACGTTGTGCGAGACGTGGCGCATGCGCAAGAGTGCGTTTCGCTTTCCTTTTTTTCTTCCCGCAGAGCAGTTTTTGCGCTAGATGACTTTCTTTGCTCTTTCCTTTGATTCCTATATGGAGCTACTTGTTGCGCATTGATTTCTTGATGACATACAGTGTTTTCTCTTTTATTTTAATCTATATATTGTAATGTATAAAATTATTACTGGTTTACACCACAAAGTGTCATGCTAATGGATTCAATAAATTAGTTGGTTTCTGAAATTTATTTTTATTTGGTCCCCGATTATACTTTAATCAGTACTGTTCCAGCCACATTTTTATTTATTACATAAATATATTACATGTCAAGTTGGAAATGACTGCGTCAGTTAGAATTACACAAACATGCTAATTATATGCGCTATTCGTTTTGATTTCTTCAAGTGTTTAGTTAACAAGAACATAAGAGTTTAATGATCATTATTAAATGACATTAATTATTCTCAGTCGTTCGTGATTTTAGATCTTTCAATTAGATTAAATGTTATTGTAAGTATTCGAAATTTCAAAAGTTCACAGCAAACGAAAGATTTCGGTCAATATTATGATTTAATCGAATTCGGGTACAAAATTTATCTAAAATGATGATAAATGTTTTTTTTTTAGTTATGAAACTTATAGAGTCATCATCAAAACAAAATTCGCCACTTCGACAAATTCAAACTAAAATTAGAAATTCTGACTTGATATTTTGTTCGTTGTAATCGTTCGAAATTTCGAATGCGTTTTCTTTTAGTAATTAATTGAGTGTAATAAGATAGTCCTTTATCGTAAATTATTTTTAGAAATTTTTATATTTTGTTAAATAATACGTAATAATGCTTTGGACTAAGAAATTACTAATTTAATTCTTTTTCTCATTCTTGATTTACAACTCCTTTACGTCCCCATATCGATGCGAATTTATCAGCGCAGTCAACAATACAATAGACACCCGTTTACACTTGTGAAGATTTACTATGAAAAAAATCTCGCCGGAAAAGTCATTATAAAAACAATTAAACAGAGGCTGTTAAAAAAGACAGTCGGAGAGAAAGGTTCGGTGAATGAACGCGAGCGAATCTTTGGTGCACGCCGCTCAACGAACTAGCGTCGATTAAATTAACGACCATTGCGTAAGACGTGGTGATTACAGGAGAATTTTCCGCTTGGATGGAAAAACAATAACGTGGGGCAAAAATGTAACTGAGGTATTCCGAATTTTTTTCTTTTCTCACAAACTACATTGAGGCGATGTTTTTATGATATCATAAAAAGTATCGGCACGTTTCTTTGAAAATGTCTATATGGAAAATGCAAGTTATATTATTTTGAAATGCTGATGATGTTCAAAACAAAGTAGTTGTCTATATAAATCAAAGTGATTTCATTTCATAATTCTAGATTCCCTTAGTTTTCGTTGTTCGTTGTTTTAAAACATATATGTTATTATTTTTTCAGCTTCAAAACATTGCTATAATTTCTATACGGGATTAATAAAATGATACCAATTTCCAATAAAGTATTTGCTATCTTTCGCTCATTAAAAAATTTGAGAGTATATACGATTTAATATTAAAAATTTTACTTTATTTAGTTTATTAGTCTTTTTTAAATTTATATAGCAATTATATTCATTAGCAAGGTATATAACTACACATAGCAAGTACTGCTATTATTTTCTTTTTTATTGTAATTTAGAACGACACACGTGAGAAAATAAGTGTTTTAATTAAAAAGCTATCTGTGTCGTTTGAATGTGACGTCGGTCACCAGAATCGTTACTTGTAGTGTCACTGCAATTAAACATCATGTTTTGGTGCTCCCGTGCGATTCGCGTCTTTCAGAACACGTCGCCCACGAAATCATCTCCGCAACCTTGCTGCAACTGCGCGCAGCTTGCTTAACAAGACGTCAGCAACAGGTCGCATTATTGCAACACAAGCCGTAGCTATTAATTGCTACCCGATTTCGCCTGTCTATATGGCGCCCGTCGTGATTCCGCAAAGAGGTTGGTGTCCACAGCATCCCGCGCTTTCCAACTGCTTTCAATATGATATTTCATCGAGATGGAAGTTTCATCAACTGTATTCGGTTCAGATAAAAGTATATGTAAATTGTTTTTTATGCGTGACTATATCAATTGACTAATTCTTTTAACATAATTTATGAAACACCAAAAAATATTATTTACTTTTTGCGTAAGAAAATAGGGAAAAAAATTATTTTGATGGGTTTACTATAATTTTTATCCTTTTTTAGTTTTCAAAATTAAAACAGATTATTTAGCTTTATCGCAAAAGGTCATTGTTTCCATTTCATTCGTACAGAAACAATACAATAACTATATAATTACTATTAATATGCCAACTGGACATTGAAAAGCACAGTGTTCCGGTTGCGCAAATACATCCACACCTAATGTAGATGTCTATATTTATAACAACCGTTTAGGAAAAAAGTATAATGTCGCTCCATACGAAGACTAGCACATCTCAACTTCCCCGCGAAGACTAGCACATTTCGCGCTTATAATTTTATAATATTTATTAAAATCAAAGGGTATATAAGAATATTTCCGTACACATAAGTCTTATTGTGTCTAATTAATATTTATATTCATTCCTCCATAGATTTAATAAGGAAAATTCGAAGTGGATAGTAAAAAATGATTTATTCTAATAAATTATTTAATTCACTTTGAATCTTGTTTTAAAAAATCAATGGAAACAACACATACATGTTAATTAGACACAATAAGACTTTTTTGTCCGGAAATATTCTTATATACCCTTTGATTTTAATAAATTTTATAAAATTAGAAGCGCGAAATATGCTAGAGTCTTCGTACGGAGCGACGATATTGTCAAATAGGTATCTCTGGTTTCGAAATACTATTTATCATAATATCTCATATTCACGATTTTTTATTCTTTAATCTTAAATTTTAATCTAAATAGTTTAAAAATCCTTTTATAATAAAAGAATATGTTTTTCTGACTAATTGTAGCGTAATAATTGAATAATTGTAATTACAGCGATGGTCCATTTATGCAACATTCTTTAATAGCGATGGGCTTGCCCGATAAAGATAATTTTGCAAGGTATTCAAGCAAAAACATTAGCTCATTTTTTACCACAAAGGAAATTCGAACGTTGGAATACACGTAAGGAGTAATTATGCAGGTGAGATAATTGCTGATGTAAGAGTTATTACATATTTATTATGGCTTAACAACTGAAGTGCTATTTTTATAGCTCAGACGAGGTTTAGAAAGAATGACCTTTATTAAACTGCGAAACGACACTTTTCTCAAAGTAACTAAGAAATGCAGCTCTGAAATCGTAAAGATATATAATTTGGTTTTACGATGCACTGTCAGCTTTCGCGCGCACGGGGTCATGAAAGTGAAGCGCGAGATAATCGCGAAGATCAGCTATGATTGAATGAAATTTGAAAAAAGCCGGAGAAAAAATGCATTCCAGGAAGGCATTAAAAAAAATTATGCCTGCTCACAATGATGAGATTGACTTGAAGTCTTTTAAGCTAAGTAATATTGAAATAGAAATATTTTTGTACAGTAAAAGTTTATTACGTATTCAAATTATTTGAAAGATTTTTTATTATTTTTGTAACAATAAAGTGGAAAGAATTTTTTTATGTAATATGAAATTGTTTTTCTGTGTTTGTTGTAAAAATATATGCTTTCGGAGAATTTCATAACTATTATTTATAGTGCTCGTAGTTATAATTATATAACATACATTCTCGTTATACATACTAATACTTTTCTAACTATGAAAAATATCTAAGTTGATGGACTACTCTAAAGTCATCGTTTGTAAACAAAACACTGAAATTTCACGTGAACTAGCAGCTCAAAATTTGAAAATTACTCAAAATTTGTAGACACTTAGTTTTTTTGAAAAAAACATGTTCTTAAATTTTTAGAGCAATATTTCAATAATTACAAAAGTTATGACACATCAAAAATTCTTATTTTTTGCAATTTTTGATGAAAATTCAACTTTTGCCATTTTTTTACTCAAAATCCTGAAACTTTTTATATAGAACGTTGATTGTGAAAAGTTTGCATTTTACTTCTAGAATGTAGTCATATTTTTTTATGACCCTTTTTTAAAGTCTCTGATTAGCTGCTTT
>JAWWEQ010000034.1:5210-19067 GCA_035583055.1 Torymus tubicola
TCGAACATTAAATAGGTAAAAAAATGGAGTGGCTTTTTTGATGATCGGCACAAGTTTGTTCGTGGCCATTTTAAAGGCGATTTTTTCCGTAACATCGACTATAACCACGATTTTTTTCTGTGTGCAGCAGTGTTATAATTAAGTATTTAAAAACTAAATAAAATTACTTCTCTGATCAAGTAAAAGCGGTTTATCAGATTCGTCTTCTATCTTCTTCGAAGCATCTGCGCCAGCAATGTCAAATAATTTGTTTATGATTTCCTCATATTCTTGTTCAATTTTTCTTTGACTGTCTGATCTGCGTGAAAAATTTTTTTTCTATTTTTCTGCATATTTCATATTCTTCCATCTTTCATAGCTTCCAGTTTAATGACACATTTTTTATCTTCTTGCGTTGGAATTCGAGCTTTGTTCCAAATAATAAGACATTCTTCAATGGTTAACTTCACTCTTTTACGTAAAGACTTTGTACTCTTCATAGGTAATAAAATAAAACAGCTAGTACTTGTTTTATCGTTGGTAGATTATTACTTGCAACTATTTGATTGGTGCAATATCCAATGAGATTGACTTTTCCACGTAAATTATAAGTCATTATTGAAAAACTAAATAAAACTGTTTATGGACAGGCACCTCAAAAATGAAAACTACCAAATTGTAGTTTGACGAACCTTTATGTAGTAGAAAATAAATTGCTACTACAAGATTGTGAAACGGCCATCTAGTGGTGGGTTACCTGTGGGGTATTATCTTTGTCCTTTTTAAATATTTGGTATATTGTTTATTGTACATAAAATAGGTTATAATTCTTTGACCTTGATTTTCGATATTAAAATCTAACAGATGGTCAGTAAAATTCCGTTTTTGGTGCTGCCCATGCTGATGAGCGCATAGTTGTTCAACAGTTTCTGACACCCGGTTAAAGCAATGAATTAATAGTTCAAATAAACGCGTACTACCAACGAGTTGTTATTGCGGTTTCGTGCGCACATCCAATAGAAATAGTTAGCAGGAATCGAATGCGGATTTGAATATTGTAGCAGTTGTGTCAAATGTAAATTTCGTAAATTTAGCCGATGCCTTTGTTGTTGCGTGAACTAGTTCGCTTTTTGACAGGACATCGTTTATTCCAGTGTCAGCACGAGTCATTGCAGCACGTAAGTCAAGAAACTCACTCAGTTGTTACTATCGCGAGTTCGAGATGTTTTGCTCCAAATCGCGCTACAGCTTCTAGCACAGGAGTTAATAGGTTAGTTGCTTCATAAAATATAAAAATTTACTGTTAAAATATCAAGTCTACACTGTGTACTTGATATTGTGTTTTTGACGTGAACAGAGAAATTATAGCAGATTTTATCAGCTTTGTTAATAATTGTTGTCTCAGTATGAGCAGCAATGATCCAAATGCATAGATTGCATAGATTGCATAGACTGCCCGCCTTCGAAGATCTGTTATCGCTGGTAGTTCATGAGGATTGGGTTCATTTTCACAAATTTCATGTATTTTCTCTGAATAGCTTGATAATAAACTATCTTCATTGAATTTTTTTTCGCTGTAAATTCCATTACCATTATTTGAGTAACTCTCTTCATCTGTCCTGTTGAATTGAGTTACATTTATTACTGCATCACTAATGTTCTAAAAATTTTCATAAGTATGTTGAATCATTGTACTAGTTAAACTATATCTAAATTTTGATTTTCAAAACCAGTTTGTAGTTTTATTGTACTTAATTATTTCTGCTTTTACATTTTAGTAATAGAGTGAATTGAATTAAATTATATAATATATATTTAGTAATTGAACAAAAAAAAATTTCTTTCTTAGGTCAAGAAACGCCAAAAATTGAAAAAATTGTGCTATAATTTATATCTGAAATTTGGTCAGAAAATGTATACGGAAACGATATTAGGTAGACGGAGGAATATAGTATACTAGGTAGTTTCAAGATATCAAATCAGCATTAATTTTTAATAACATTTATCACAAAAATCTTGGGCCATTCTTTACTCAATTACAGACTATCATACATGTTATGATTTTTATCAGAGAAAAAAGAAAATTTAATTCATATTCATTTATTTATACTTTTAATTTTGATACAACTATAAAAAATCATTAAAGGTTTGCTTTGTATTCTAGAAATCCCGTAAATCAATACATGTGGCACAATAAGTATGGTGTGCGGTGGGCTAGTATGCTTCTTATCCTCCGTTGCGGTACTCAAGTTCGGTTTACAAAATGTACTCGTCTTCGATTTATGAAATAGAATAGTATTTATTTTTCATTCACAAAAAAAAGATTTGTACTAGTTCACCTTCGACTCGTACTGCAAATTCTACACACGGTCTAAAGAGGCCTAGTTTGTACCGTAGATACACATTATACTATTTTGCATAATCTAGGTGAATTAAATTTAGTTATATAAGTATGTTTAGCAGAATATGCTTGTTAGAGATACAATTATAAACATATGCTTCTTTTAATTAGTCCTATAGATAGAGTGAAAAAAACATCTTTGACGTGACAGTGCGAAGGCGGATATGTGTAGAATTGTAAAAGAGAGATTTATTGTAAGGAAATTTTTCATTTTACCGTATAAACAATTAAGATTGTTAAGCAGGAACTATTCCTTTGTTTTTACAACTTTAGATTCTTTGGGTTGGTGACGGATTTGAAGTCGGTGAGAGAGATTAGATATCAACTAGAAACGATAGACTCTTTATTAACACTAATAATTTAACAACTTTATTATTGTGGCTTAATAGTGCAGTGTGGACAGCAGTGTCCATGGTTAGAGTAAGAAAGAGTTAATATCTCCTTTGTTTCGTCGTCGTTCCAGCACCGCGGCAGCAGCGCCTGCTTCTTTCGTCTCTGCGTGGGCTGTGGAGGAATTGCTCAAAACCCTCACACAACAAAACATAGTAGTATAGCTCTTACTGCATTTATCCACTGCTTACTGATAAATTTCTATAAAGTTAATATTTTCACCGAGAATGAATCTGAGAGCGTTTGCATCTTAGATAAAGTAACAAATAGCATGAATGTTCTTATTATGACTGATGTATCAAAACAGATTATATTTGAAGTCGTAAATATTAAGATTTTGTACATTAGTTACTCAAAGTTTTCCCGAGACCTGATGGAATTTATTAAAAGAAGTGGAGTGGAATAGGTTATCGGCCCTATGCATTTTCCTGTTAATCTAACAGAAATTTTGTCCAATTAACAAATTTCAGTTAGCTTCTGATTGTCACCGGTGCATAATGATGACAAGGCCGGATCGAGTTCTATATGAAGCATCATATATGAAGACGACTCGAAGAAAAGACGCGCAACGGCATCGGTAGCGCAGTAGATAGAGCCGTCGTCGCGGAAACTTAAGGTCGCAGTGCTCAGGCGAGTCACACCGTGCCGTTTTTTCATCGAGTCCTCCTCTGTTTAATTAATAACTTGCGATTATTAAATCGTAACACTGAATTATCGTCAAAGTTCCATGTAAACATTAAAGTGCAGCACTACTACAATTTTTAATTTTCATGACAGTCTTAATATGAGAATACAGTACGGAAATTAAATAAATTAGAAACGCTTTTTTGGATTCTATATGTACAAGAATTAAGGATTTATATTTTTGGTAATTGCCGTATACTAGGGTCTAGTGGAAACTCTTTGAACCTTCGATAATTTTCTAATTCCATTTACTATACTTAACCAACAAATTCTTTTGGATTAAAAAATAGTTTACCATTAAAATTATGACAAAAAGATGTTTTATCTTCTCTTTGATCAAAAAAATGTGAAAAATTAGAAATTTACATAATCTCTTTTTTATATAGAATTATGAAAATGAAAATATAATAAAATAGTGATATAAAAAATTGAAAAATAGTATACAGTATACGTACGTGAAGATGATTAACGAACGACTGTTATTTGTCGCACGCCCTAAGCGAGTATTTTCAAGCTTTGCGTACTTGTATTATAATGTACTATTTTCAAGTAAATTATTTTATTAAAATTGTATATTGATGTTCTGATAAGAGCGATGACATTTCATAAATAAATATATTATAATTTCTTTAAATCTCTTTATCAAATAGGTGTATTAAACCATATAATGTTTTCAGATATTAGATAATTTATGAAGACTATGCAGCTTATATTAATATGTATTAATCGAAACAATGGAATTATTAAAAATACTATTACTATGCTAAAAAGTTTGATAAAAAAAGAGTGCGTGGAAAATAGTGCATTTAAGGTAAAGTATTTGTTATATTCTTTTTAGTTATTCTTTTATCTAAAAGTATTGATGGTATATTACTTTACATTCTTTTAGAGTTTGGGAAATGGCAGTATAAAAAAATTATTATACCATGAACACATTGATTTAGTGCAATAGTTAATCTATTACAGTCAAAATTCCACGTCTACGTATTAATAAAAGATGAGCCCGGAGGAAGAGAGTGGCCGAGGGGGCGGGTCCCCACCGGCTGCTGGGGCTGCATTACACCAACCTCATTATCCTGTTACTGCTAGTCCAGCCTCCGGTACAGAACCCTGCATACGCGATTCAATTTCTACACCTATTTCTGCAGCAGATACTACTACAAATACGTCAGATGCTTTAGTACTTTCAACGACTTTGCAACAACAAAATATTAGTCCAAGTCCAAGTCCAACAAGAGATGTGGAAAAATTTGACGGAAAAATTGTCTACAATCCAGATGGATCAGCGTATATCATTGAAGGTGAAAGCGAATTAAGTGATGATGATTCTTTACCAGATGGCTGTATTGTTGATGGGCGGGGTGTCTCAATTTCTCACTCATTAGTACTCCCACAAATCGCAAATGCTTATTACGTTTCAAGATTCTATGCACATCAAATATATCAAAGTCAACAGCAGAAGTCATCAACTATACCTTCAAATCCTGAACTACCGGTTATGCACAGCTATCGAGTAATCAGTTATCGTAGTTCTGAAGGAAGCGCGCAATCATTAGTAAGTACGCAAGCGCCAACATTGCCTGCTGCATCTGTACCCGTAAAGCCTATTTTAATGTGCTTTATTTGTAAGCTTAGTTTTGGTTATGCTAAAAGTTTTATAGCTCATGCTCAAGGTGAACATCAATTAACATTAATGGATGATGAAAGACAAATTCTAGCCCACTCAACAACATCCGCAATAATTCAAGCTGTTGGGAGAAATAAACAGGCAATTGTAAGTTTTCTAGAACCAGTTTCAACATCAACATGTTCTCAAGATTCTTTAGAACAAATGTCGTTACAACATTCACGACATAATGATGATATTATAAATAAGGATTTATTAAATAAAACGAATGTAAAATCAAATATTTCTAATGCGTTGAGTAATGTACATAATTTACAACAGAAACCTGTAGTTAGCAATTCTAATGCAACTACATCAATTAATCAAAACGTTATGTACAATCACCAACAACATAATCAATGGATTAATACTCAAGTTAGTTCGTCTTCATGGTCCAAGCCAATAGAAAGTTCTACAAACAACTATACCTCATCAACGCCACCAATACAAATAAAGTCTTCACAAGCATACACAAATCTAACCCAACAGCCGCCAAATTTTTTAAGTGGTACTACTATAGGTGTTTGCCCTGAACACATACAAGGTCGTCCTAGTGGCATTGAATGTTCGAAATGTGAAATAATATTAGCAAGTAGTCGTTTATCAGCAGCAAGTGGGTCAATAACGGGAATTCACAGCAGAAATTCATGTAAAACTCTTAAATGTCCAAAATGTAATTGGCATTATAAATATCAGGAAACTTTAGAAATTCATATGAAAGAAAAGCACCCCGACAGCGAAACATCATGTATTTATTGTATTGCTGGGCAACCGCATCCAAGACTTGCAAGAGGCGAAACATATACATGTGGTTATAAACCATATAGGTGTGAAGTTTGCAATTATTCAACAACTACAAAAGGTAACTTAAGCATTCATATGCAAAGCGATAAACATTTGAATAACATGCAGGAACTACAACAAAGTGGTAATAATTCTAATTCAAATAATCCTTCGTCATCTCAAGATACCTCCATATCAAATAGAAGCCCTCACCATCAACAACAAAATCAAAGTCCACTGTTAAGTGGTCAATCGCCAAATCAAGGAAAACCAAAAAGTACATTTCGTTGTGAAGCTTGTAATTATGAAACTAATGTTGCACGCAATCTTAGAATACATATGACAAGTGAAAAACATACACACCATATGTTAGTATTACAACAAAACCTAAAACATATACAAACATTGTCTGTACTTCAGTCACATCAGCAAACCCAACAAAATCAGATGCATCAACAACAGCTTGAGCAATTTCTTCAGCTTAGTAATTTTGATAAACCTCAACATGCGGAAGCAGCCTTAGCTGATATGGCATATAATCAAGCTCTTCTAATACAAATGATGACAGGGGGTCAATTACCTTCTCATATTCCGACAGAGATCATTGGAGGAATTAGTAATATAAATGCTTTAACAAACATTGGATCTGATATTGGTTTATCGCCAGAAAGTATGGAACCACCTCCTGAACCATCAGATCCTGATCCATCACATCTTTATCAGTGTTGTGTTTGTAATAATTTTTCTACTGATTCCATTGAAGGTCTTGGAAGTCACTTGGCTTCAGATAGGACAAAAACGCGGGAGGGTGAAATTCTTAGTACGGTTGCGGGACATTTCATCTGCAAACTATGTTCCTATAAAACTAATTTAAAAGCCAATTTTCAGTTGCACTGTAAAACTGATAAACATTTACAAAGACTACAACATGTGAATCATGTTAAAGAAGGCGGATCTCGTAATGAGTGGAAATTAAAATACCTTTCCTCCCCAACGAGTACAGCACAAATACGGTGTCACGCTTGCGATTACTATACAAATAGTGTTCATAAACTAGCTCTTCATGCAGCTTCTCCAAGGCATGAAGCAGCTGCTCTTTTACTTCGTCATTTATTAGAGGCTAGTACAAATATTTTATCTTCATCGAAATTGTATCATTGTGCACTATGTGGGTTCAGTACAAAAAATAGATTACCGTTATTGCAACACGTACGATCTCGTAGACACCTTCAAATGGAGCAATTACATCAATTACACAGAAGAACAGGGTTACAGACTGGAGAAATTCCACATACTGATATTGGAGATGTTTTTCAAGTAATATGTGACCCTAATGGAACATCTACCAATTCAAAACCAAAATCTCCAACTGATTTGATACCAAATATAACATTAAACAATGGTAAGCTTATATTGTATGTGTGTGTGTGTGTATACATATAATACAATATTAAAATATATGAATATGTAATATATCGGTTTCGACAAGTTTTTCTCACCAGAAAAACTTATCTGTAAAAATTATACTCTATATGGGCTAAAAAACACTACGATCTTATGTGTTACACGTTTTGACGAGCACGGCAAAAGTGACATTCGTTCGTGAAAACATGTATTTTGTACCTCAAAAATATAGTCAAAAGCTTAAATATATACAAGGTATATCTTTTTAATCGATAGGTGCGAATATCCGTTAAACTAACAATAAGCTAACTATTAAAATAATTTGTTTTGAAAAGTTAATTAGCATAAAGAATGTCACCTTTCTATACCATTAATCTTGACCTTAGGGTCAAGCTTCAATATAATTAAAAACCACAATGATTTTTTTAAATGGTAATTTCAAAGTTTTCAATTCATATCCTAAAAGAGCATAACATTTTACGATTCAAATAGTGTTGAATAATTTGCACTCGACAGTTTCACAAGATCCACTGAGGTTCACAATAAAGGTCAAATATTATGAAATGACTAAACCAACTTTAATTATTGCTTGATTGTTTTTATACTTAACCATTATTCAGAAATAACCATGGATATCGATGAATACTTGTTTTCTTTGGAATACTTGTTCATCATGAGTCCTACCTCTCCCATTCGGTATACTAAATTATCGTGAGTCCTCCTACACTTAGAGTTTTATAAAAACTATTATTCTGTTTTTTAAGTAAAAAGGTTAGTAAAAATTATTTGGTAAAAGGTGTATATAATATGAATAATTTATATTTTCCATCAAAATTTTTTAAATTCGCATTACCTGGTTTGTAATCAAACATAAAAAAATCTATTTTTTTGTAAATGTTATAGTTCGAAACGTTCTACGAATTACATAGAGTAGACGTTTCGTATTTTGGATACAAAATGAAATATAACTGTATACGCTATGATGTTAGCCGAACTGCTGTTGCTCTGATACTGACCCTCCTGTATCTTTAAGGGATCGATTCTTTCTGCAGTAGGACAACAGAACAACCGCTTGGAATGGACTTGCTAGCATGTTACAGTTTGTCATTTATAACTAGATGAATACTATCCTCGTACCTATATTATTGATGGAAATCCTTTTCTTCAACAATAATATACATTTTAAAATGACAATCCACATCCTTAAGCAATATACTTAACCTTTATTTTATTTTGTTGTTATAAGGCAGGTATAAGTTATGACAATTAAAAAGTTGTAAAATCTCATTGACAAAATTTTTTTAAAAAGATAAAAAAGTAATAATATTGTTAACATGAAACTTTCTACGAAAGTATAAAATAAGGCAGGTACCGTCAAATGGGGCTAAGCAAACTGTTTTTAGTGGTTTTTTAAATACAAAAGTACTTCAAACTTCACTTACTAGATTACCGCTCTAAATACAGAACATAGAGCACTTTATCTTTAATTCGTTTCATTGTAGACCATTATTACCTATGTAAAAACATATAAGAAGTTCTCAAAGAACTGTTCGGTTTGCCCCAAGAGGTGGGGCTAAGCGAGCAGAAATGTTTAAAATAGATAGAGGTTTATTTAAATAAATCAAACGAAGGAATAAATCATGTTTTATGCTTTATTATACTCCGACGGTTTGGCAGGTAGTGCAGTCGCCACCTCGGCTGATCGTCGAACTAACCCGTTTTCTAATTTTAACTTGTTCCACCCTCTTTGATTCTAGCTGTTCTAAGTCTTCAATTTTATATTCTTCCTCGCTAAAATTTTAATTCTTTTCGGTCGATTTGTAGAAGATTTTTCTGATGAACACTGCTTTTCTAAGTGCTGAACAATAACCTCAGACCGAACCATGGGCTTTGGATTTTCGAGGTTCATTCCTTGTAGGAGGCTTTTCTTAACTTTGTTCCTGTCAAATAGTATGATACCGCAGGTTTTAAATTCCGAAACAATGTTCTTTTTCATATTCGTCACACCACTCACAGCAGCTCTAAGAAGTTTAGGAAACTGCGCCTTTGGAACAGTCCCTCGATTTTCTTTTTTCCATGTAGTCAATATCTTACGTCAACTTACTTTAAGTGGTCTAAATACTGCAACATCTAGAGGTTGTGTTAGATGTGTCGTATTTGGAGCAAGTAAGACAAAAGATATATTGTTTTTCTGGCAATGTTTGATATTTATATCCAATGATTACTTTTTCACCAGATTTCTTATTCAGAATTGGCAAAACTAAACTGAAAAATCAGTCTTCAAATATTTCCATGTCAAACCAACCACTTCTGCTTCTGTTGTAACCAGCTCCTTTTATACCATTTTCAATCCACGTAGGGTAAAGGTTACTTGATTTGTAAACGATATATGGTGGCAAAAGTTCACCGTCACCTGTTACTGCGAATATCACACTCGTAGACACTTTAGAGGAGTCCATAATCCGTACAACATGTCGTGAACCTCTTCTTATTATAACCTCAGAATTTCCTGGATCATCGATGAAATTGGTTACGTCGTTAATAATATTTCCAGAAGGAACATCTTTCAACTCTTCACTCAGATTGTCAAAATAGTTGTGAATTGTAGAAGCATCTGTAGCAGCTCTAATTCGTTTGATATTTTGTGAAAGACGCGTTGATAATTCAGGGTGCCCAGTTAAAAATGAGAGCGCCCAATCTCGACCGGAACTATTATTTTTAAAGTCATTGATTTGTTTTCCAGTATGTTGGAGATACTTTTGTACTATATCACAGATGTCATTTGTATATAGAAGAAAACCCCAGGATCCAGCAAGATGCCTTCAGTAATTGCAGTTTCCTCATTTTCAGTTAAAGTGCAAGGATGCCCATGTTTTCCAAGTTCTCTTATTATTAACTGCATAAGCTAAAGTTGATATCGGTACCTCATACATCTTAGCTGCTTTCGAGATGCTCATTCTACGGTTTTTAACTGCTTTAATAGCTTCCTTCATCTGATTTTCAGTGTATTTAAAAAGACGAGATGATCCCATTTTGCATACATACTTTCGAACTATGCTCGCTTTCCCTGAAAAATAAGAAAATTTGATTAAGATCAAATAATTTTAAAAGTTAAAAATAAATTTATACTTTCAAAGTCTTAAAATCTTTAGGCAGTAATTCTGCATGAAACTTATAGATTCAGAAGCTTGAAATTTTTAATATAACAGTTTAAAGACAGGCTTTTTCATCAAATGCAATTAAACAATGCTAAATTTAAAAATAACTTACCTGAAACAATTTTTGATACTTCTCGAATTTAAAACTTCAAAAATGCTTGAAATGAAATATTGCACTTTAGCAACAAAATAGTCCTGTTATGATTCATCCGGAATAGACTGAAACGCCAATATGATTTTTTTTTAAATAATTATCGCAGTGCTCGGTTAGCCCTATACTGCTCGCTTTGCCCCATTTTACGGTATAGACGTCTTTTCTATATAATCAATAAAATAATAGTATCACTCAAAATTTTTTTAAAAAGTAACAAAAAATAATATTAATACTATAAAACTTTTTACAAAACTATAAAATAAGGCAAGTGCAGAAGTATAAATAAAAAAAAACAACTGTGTGTTTTAATTATACTTACTCCCCAAAATAATTGCGTGTCTGTTCTCAAAAATGTATTCAAATCTGTTCATTCTTCTATATGAATTAAATACAATTTATGGGAGATTGAAGGACTTCCCCTGTTAGAGTAGCTCTAAACTTAGAAATAATAGGAAGATAAAATAGTTATATGATTAAAATAATTTTCGACCATACTGATATAAGTGCAAATAATGACTAGATTTATGTGATAACACATTAAGGATATAATGTTATTCTTTTGTCGAAAGTTTAATAAACACTAATAACTATACTACTTGTACGGTCATAAAAAATAATTTTTTTATTTTAATAAAGTCTTGGTGGTTTAAAAAATGTTCTTTTTTAAGAATGTATTAAATATTATTTTGATTATTGATAGTTGATTTAAAAAAATATTAAAGCTCCTTCCATTAAAGTTCTTGTTACAGACATATATTGTGAGAGTACGTGAGAGGTGAGAGGGTGGAGGATAGAGAAGAGAATGAGAGAAAAAGAAATAGAGAAGGAGAGAGACAGAGAAAGAGAGAGCGAGAGAGAAGTAGTGTGTCTGTTTGTATGTATAAATAGGGCCAAGTCTCTCTCAAATCGAGAGGTCAAAAAATATATTTTCTTGAATCTCGCAGGAAATGTTCTGCTACTCATTTCGAATATTCCAGAATTTTTTTAGATTTTTTTTTGACCCATAGTTTTGGAGATATAAAAGGTCGAAAACTAAATTTTCATGATTTTCTGCATTTTTCACGGATTTTCATTAATTCATAACTCCTCAGGGAAGCATTTTTCGCGATAGACATAAGAACAGTTTTCTTTTGTTGAATTTTCTCAGCGTTTCAATAAAAGTGCTATACATGCCAAATAAAACATATAAATTAAAAAAATTAAATATCTTTTTATTGTCCGAAAGTGTCCGTAATGAATTCTGTAATAATTAACGATCTTTTTTGGATCTAAAAAATTCACACGTTTCATCATTTTCTTTAAAAAAGTCGTACATATAGGTCTGAAAAAATATAGATAAATTCTACAAAAAATTACAAGAAAAAAAGCTTTTGAGTTAAAAAATCCTTTAATATTGATAAATTTGAGACGAATTTCATCTTTAAATTGAGAATTCTGATTAATTTTAAGCTCAAAAACAAAGTCACATTTTGAACTATTTTACATACACATTTTTTCTTGTAATTTTTCGTAGAATTTAACTACAAACCCTAAACCTCAAATTCAACCCGGTATTCAACATGGAGTCGGAAAGTGAGGAACCGCCCGATACTTTCCTCACTAAATTTTACTAGTGTCACTCATAAACTAGAGTAGGCGCGGTAGTGTGTATATTGTGTGAGAACGTTTATCACGCTAATGAAATAGTTGCCAAATATAACTCTGGATGTCCTGTGAAATTAATTAATAACGTATACTTATAATCTGTCAAGATCATCCTAATGAAGACTTAACCTCAAACTTCCCATATGGATCGTTAAGCAGCGAGGCTAAGCAATTAATAGCTCAAATAATATTAACAACAAAGGAGCAAATTAAAGAAGAGATTATTAGTGAAATTAATTTTGAAAAAAAAGGGTCTTAATGAATCAGTGTACGAAGATTATAGTGAAATCGAATCTTTAAGAATTGAAAACCAATTACTAAAACAACTCAATGGAGAATTACAAGATAAAAACAAACTACTAAATGAACTACTTACAAAAGAAAAACAATGTAACAACAAAAAACAAGCAAATCTCAACAACAACATTATCAAAACGTATGCAGCAATTGCCTTAAATATAAAACCAGAAAAAAAGAGTGCCTAAATTAATTATTAAAAAAACGAACAACAAGGATCAAATAAATCTGGAGAAAACATTCCTACAGCAATTAACATAAGACAAAACAATACAAACTAAAAGTGTTTCATGCAAGAATAAAGATATGGTAATAATAAATTGTATAAAAGAGGAAAATATTAACTCACTCTTGAATTCACTAAGTGAAAAACTAAAAGACAACTTCAAAATAGAAAAAGAATAGAGAAACCAACCAAAAGTAAAAGTAATAGACATAGATACAAAATACAAAAATGATAGTGAAATAGAACAGGACATTAATCAAAGAAAGTTCAACAATATGGAAGGAAGTACAAATTGCTCCATGTATATATACAAAAATGAAAGAACAAAAAGGAAAAGGGCAATAATCGAAGTAACACCAAACATCTATAAGCATATCAAGAATAACAAAAGCAGATTATTTATTGGTCATCAAAGCTGTAAAGTATTTAACATAATAATCACTTCGCCGTGCTTTAAGTGTGGAAGAATCGGATACAGCAGCAAAAGATGTACAACCGCAGTCACATGTTATAGGTGTGCCGACGCCCACCTGCCTTCAATGTGTACAAGCCACACTCTTAAATGTACGAATTGTGCTTATAGATGACATAAACCCTAGTGAAATTGATAACACATCATGTGAAATATTAAAAACCAAAATAAAAAAATACATAGAAACGACAGATTATCCGATGCAATCTACTATTCCATGATACTTCGGTAAAGTAGACTTCTGCAACTACAAAGACTTGACAGAATCTCAAATTTCAAGCTACGCCGAGAAAACGAGCCGCGGAAATGAAACCACTAACATGGATAGCGGTATCAACTTAATTACTGATACGTAAAATTACATTATCAGCAAAGTACTCAACTTTAAAAACGTACGTGAACTTAACAGACACATGGCTTTTGAAAAGGAAATAATTTTAATGTAAATATAAAAGGTTAATATTAATATAGTTTTGTTTTTAAATAGCCTTGAGATAAAGCCATGCATAATTGTTTGTAGTGATGTTACGTCTGTGACGTATCTCTAAAATAAAATGAACACGCATATTTCTCATCAGTAATTTTCTGACCTACAAATG
>JAWWEQ010000034.1:19167-37440 GCA_035583055.1 Torymus tubicola
GATTTTTCCAAATTTATTTCTTCGAGGATTTCTTGTTTCACTTGTTCTCTCGTTGCTAGGTGGATTTGTGCGATTAGTTTTGAGGCTTCACTGCTCAGCTCGCCATATGGCAAGTTTGAGGTTAAGGCCACATTGGGATGGTCCTGGCATATTATGAGTGCGTTGTTAATAAGCTTCACTGGACATCCATTGTTGTATTTGTTTACTATTTCAATTGTGTGGTAAAAATTTAAACAAATTGCACACAATACTGCTCCTACCTTGGCTTTCGGGTGGCACTTGTAATATTTTGTGAGGATGTCATCGGGAGGCTCCTCGCCCGCCGACGCCATGTTGGTGAATGAATCCTTCGCAATAAGAAACTCCTGCCGGAAGACATATCTGGATCATGGGATGACACTAATAGAAAGGAACCAAATGCTCCAGCTTATCCAATATGCAGATCAACACAATCCTGAACATTTAGATGCCAAAGGCAGTCGATGCTGATTCTACTAACAATTTTCAAGAGCCACTGATAGTTGTTGTTGAATGATGGCCTGTTTATTTATTATCTATTATTACTTCAAAAATGATTATATTTACAGAACATTGCAGTTTATCACTCAATCACCTCAAGACAAGTAAATTTCTCTCTTCAGAGCGATTCAGTCTTTTTAGAAGTCAAATTCATGGATAAGTATTACATTGTTGCTGAATGATGGCCTGTTTATTTATTATCTATTATTACTTCAAAAATTATTATATTTACAGAACATTGCAGTTTATCACTTAATCACCTCAAGACAAATTAATTTCTCTCTTCAGAGCGATTCAGTCTTTTTAGAAGTCAAATTCATGGGTAAGTATTACATTATTGCAGGTACTTACATGCCATCCAACTTTCGCACAAATGATTATAGTGACTTCGCCTCCTGTCTTGAAGAAATCTCCCTCAGAAACAAAGATCATGAGTTCATCGTCTGTGAAGATTTTAATCTTGCTAGTGTCAATTGGTCCAACGATCCCCTATGGATCAGCTACCTTGACTACATCCCACCTTCCAAACGGACTGAACTGACGGACGGAATAGACTGTGTCAACTATTTTCGTTTCGTTTCGAATCGTACCTAACTCATCCACACAAAGGATATTCTCTTGACCTTCTATTTGCCTTAAGCAACTTAGTCTGCAACGTTGATATCACCGATGACCTACTCCCAGTTAATTAACACTTCAAGTCAGGTTACTTCAAGTTGTCTATTCATGATGAACATCAAAGTGAAATTATTCAACTGAAGTATACTGTTATTAAAGGCGATTACTATAGTATTGTAAACGCTATACAGGATACAGGCTGGGTCAATTTGGGTTAAATTATCTATTTGATAATTTAAGTATAGAGACCTGCCTTGATCGTTTTTATAACCACATTGACACCATAATTTAAAAGTTTATGCTTAACTAATATCGCTTGCAAGTGATAAAAAAGCCGATCATATGTCGATAACGCTGAAACAAACTCGACAAGTAAAATGCGATATTCTGATCATTTGTAAATAGGTTAAAAAATAACAATAGTTTACCGTCGAATTGGTTTCTCCGAGATTCAACAGCTGCAAGCGCTGATGAGGCTACAATGCTGTTCGTCACCCACTTTGGCTCTGTATATAGATACCCTACGTTGATTGACCTTGCAAAAATTGACTAATAGCTTGTTATAGCATTAAATCAGGTAGTAAGCTTCACCGTCTGTTTTATTTATAGATCCGTGTATTCGAAGTTTGGTGGATTTGACTGGAGTTCAAATCCACCAAACTAGGACAGTAGTTTCTTTAGTGAAATATGCAGCGGCGTACATTTCTAAGTATTTTCTGTTTCTGTGATCATTTTCAAGAGAGTTGCTGTCTATGTTGATATTTATTATAGATATAGGATTTATTGGTTCAGGTTTTAGTATAATTGAACAGAACCAGCTGTCCGCTGATTAATTAAGAAAGGGGAGTAACAAATATAAGGAAAAGGAGAGTGAGTGATTAGGTTTTAAATAATAAGACATGAACTCGCAGTAAAGAAGATGCAACTTGTTTCGGCATAAAAACCCTCACGGATTAGAGGGAAAAGCCGTAGCAAGCCGATAGTATTTTATTAAGTGGAATGAAATATATATGTACATGAATATTATCCGGAAAAAGCAATTAAACGCACGCGGTTCGCGGTACGATGTCGCAAGTGATCACTTGTGTAGTACGAGAGCTCTCTTACCTTATACACGTGTCCGTAAAGATTGCCTATCAAGGCCACAAAGCGGCGTTCGTACCAAGTCCACTGGGGAAGCCCGGTCGTACAGGGCCCGGACTTCACGTCCAGTCCTCTTGAGGAAGCCCAATCGGGGGAGCGCGGGTGGTCCACGACCGTGCAGACGACGTGCTCCGACGTCTCGGGGAGCCAACGCCGCTGCCCCTGAGCAACCGCGCTAGTTGCCGCTTGGTACGCTCCCCTGGAACCGGTCACCCGGCCGTGAACGCAAGTTCCCCACAAACCCTATCTAGCACCTCGAGGAACACACACTCACACTTCCGCCTATGATTGCAATCAACACGCACGATTAATACGCAGGTATTCGCGACGAACTACAACTAGAGCGCAACTTAAACTCGCTTGACCAACGGCCACGTACCGTGTCGGCTCGATGATTCAGTCGACAAGGTCCCCGACACCCAGGAATCGACGTGTTAGCCGCAAAGTCGCTGTTGGTAGACGCGCACTATAACCAAAGTAGATGCTCACTTCTCGAAAACCCAGAACTCACTAACTGAACTTTTCTACGTTCTATCGATCTCTCCGTGAAAGTGGTAAAAACTAACCTTTTCCCAAGGGCGCTTTTTATGGCCATAATTGCTGGTACTTTCCTAGATTCGGTCTGGTGGCCCGACGCCTCGCACGGAAAATATCGACAAGATTGATTTAAACGAACGAAACAAGCGCAAAACGCGCGAACACACCGCCCGCCTTCGTCGAACAGACGAATCACGTACCGAAACAAGAGCCTATCCTATTCCCGGTTGTTCTCAAGGTATAATGGGCAAAGGTGAGCTATATGTCGACGTAGAGAGGTGGTGCTTGTCTTGACCGTTGCTAGCCGCACATGACCATCTGGACCAGGGTGGACTTCAACGATTCGTCCTAACGACCATTTTGACGGACGATAACGATCGTCCTGAATAAGTACCAACCTACCCACGGAAAAATTCTCTGAAGGATCTCTCCACTTCTCTCGTTGCTGCAGATTGATAAGGTACTCGGATGACTACAGTTTCCAATCGGGCATTTGGCATATTTTTCCGTCTGGGAGTGAAGCTGAAGTGCTTCCGTTTTAGAAAATGAAAGAGGTCAAGGCATTTAAATTGTTGCCTTCGGAACTTAGCGTGCTGAGTGGCTGCGAGATAAGGTAAGTAGGCCTTAATTTCGATGAGGATAATCGAGAAGTCTTCAAAGATTAACGCGCTCTGATCGACTGCTCTCTCCAATGATGTCTCTCCGACTTGGATCCGACCTCCACAAGCCTCCGTTCTGTGGGGAGCTAGATGGGAGGAAAACCCGATAATAACACCTACCCAGTGTTGATAATTTCGTCAAATGGGCCCTTTTTCTTGAGATATGGGTAATTTAATTTCAAATATCCTTTATTTCGTCACAAATTTTTTTTTCGACTTCGAGGGTAGTTCGTCAACACATGGGTCTCGATCTATAGCCTCTCTCCTGTAGTTGTTTAGCGGAGCTGTCACTGCCAGCCGCCACAGCAGTATTATCGCTTATTTTATTATTTTATTGACTTAGCCGATTGGCCAGAGCCTTTTTATCTAAATATAGCTAAATATTTAGTCATAGCTAGATATTTAGCTGTGATACTAGGTTAAGACAATTTCAATTTTTACTAAAACGGAACTTTATTTAGAATTGCGGATTACCGAGTACTATTGTGACTTTTATTTATTTAATTATTGATTTTGCGATTCTTGGTAATCAATTCACTTGATAGACTTGTTTGTATTTTTTCATTTTACTTTTATTTTTCTTGTGCTGTGTCTTAACCTATTTTATTTTATTTTATTTCATTGTATTTTATTTTATTTTATTTTATTTTATTGTATTTCATTTTATTTTACTTTATTTTATCTTATTGTATTTTGACCTAGAGAGAGAGAGAGACTTTTTATTCTGCCCTCGTGGCAAAAAAAGTTTATAATGTAATATAAAATAAAAAGAAGGTAATAAAAGCATAATTATGAGTCAAAATAATAAAACGATCTCTCCTTTACTTCATTTTTCTATCTCATTCACTCCTTAGTAATATACATCTATTTATCTTTTTTCGATTTTTCGCGTTCCCAAAATTTTAAAGTTCATAGATATTAATATAAGACGGGATAACTTTCGACAAAATTTTCTTTTAGTAGTTATTAAATGAAAAAGTAATTTTTTTAATTCTTCAAACATTTTTTGTGTGAGAATACAGATACAAATTTATTTATTTTGTTAATATATTATTTTTCATGTCTTTTATAACAAAAAATTGAAAATGATTTTGATGAAGATAATATTAGTCTTTAATTGTAAATCCTAATAATAGATAATTTTGTCTTCATTTAGATTTCAATTACCATTTAAATAATACTGCTTCATTATCTTCAATGTTTAACCTTCTGACAGCCGGCATGACGCCATATGGCGTCATTCCATGATCGGCACACATATACTATTACTTAAGAAGCATTTATATGGAAAATTTCGAGAAAGTTACACTTTTTCAGGAGGAAAAATGCCGGTTGTCAGAAGGTAAAGTGTTAATAATTTTACACTAAATTTATTGTGAAACCTCAACTGTATTTTAATGAATATATATTTCTATTTTATAATATAACATTATATAAACACTTTGTTTCTGATTAGAATTATCTGTTTCAGAGCGCAGAGAAGATGAAAGTGATTGTGGAAGTGAAATCAAACAAGAGGTAGAGCATGAACATGACCAAGAGCATGAAAATGAAAATGAAGATAATACTTGTTCCTACTGTTCATTTCAAACTTCGTCGAGTGAGGAATTAAGAAATCACCTCCAGATCATTCATAGTCAAGATATTGAAGAAGGAATAGAAACTTTAAAAGAGAATTCTAATTTAAATCTTTTATGTCCTTTGTGCCAAGATTGCTTTAAACACCGATCAGCGTTAGAGAAGCATGTTATGAGAATTCACTCAGTCAATTCGGATGGGTTACAAAGATTGTTGCTTCTTGTTGATCAAAGTCACTGGTTAAATAATAATCCCCGTGCTGCAGGATCAATAACTTGCCCAAGATCTCCCAATATTCTATTAAAAAAAAATTCAGATGATGAAACTACTGAACAACTTGGTAATGATGATTGTGACGAAATATCAAAATGTACTTTTTGTCCAAGAATATGCCGTACATTAGAAGAACTTCATCTGCATCATCGAGAAGCACATTCAACTTCTATACCTAATTTAGCTGTTAGTGAAAAACATGTATATAAATACAGATGCGGCCAGTGCAGTTTAGCTTTTAAAACATTAGATAAACTCCAACAACATTCTCAGTACCACGCTATCAGAGATGCAACTAAATGTGCTATATGTTGTCGTTCCTTCCGATCGGTGCAAGCTCTTCATCGTCATTTAGAAACAGCACATTCAGAATTACAAGAAGATGAGTTGACTCAATATAAGCAAAATTTAATTAATTCTCATCCGCTTTTACAGGCACTAACAGAAGAAGCTCTTCGCCGACAAGGAGTTTTTAGTGGAGATCAACTAATTGATGAAGAAGGTAAAACTGATGATGATGAAAATGACATCAATGACTTATCTTCATTACATAACGAAAAGCGACTACTTGAAGATTATCTAAATAGCCAATCTATCGCTGAAGACTCTTATAACGATCCTAGCCGAAAATTTAAATGTCATCGGTGTAAAGTGGCATTCACGAGACAATGTTATTTAACAGGTCATAATAAAACACTACTCCATCGTAAGGGTGAGAAAATGCCATATCCCATGGAAAAATATTTAGATCCTAATCGACCTTATAAATGCGATGTTTGCAAAGAAAGCTTTACTCAAAAAAATATTCTTCTGGTTCACTATAACAGTGTAAGTCACTTACATAAACTTAAGAAAGCTATGCTAGAACAAGGAAATAATAATACATTTATCACTACTTCATCTCCTACAAGTCCAAATGATTTTAATGATGAACAAAATCAAGATAAGAAACCATTTAAGTGCAATATTTGCAAAGTGGCATATTCTCAAGGTAGTACTTTGGATATACACAAAAGAAGTGTATTACATCAAACTAGAGCTAGTAAAATACATGATTTGGCAGTTGCTGGTCAGTTGGATTTGGCTCGTCCTTTAATTGAACAACCAGTTTTAAGTCCTACTTCAAGTTCATCTGGCAACAATAATACGGATAGTGGCACACATTTTTCTTGTATAAGATGTAATGCATTATTTGTTAACCAAGAACAACTTGCTAATCATCAACAGTTATATTGTATTTTTAATAATCCTCTCGCTTTGTTTCAACAATTAGCTACATCTCAAAAACTGACTTCGTTATCTCCATCCCAAACACCACCACCTTCAGTTTCATCGTCAGGATCTCAAGAAAAAAATATTTTTCAAACGAGTTCTCAGTTACATACTTCATCTCAAGACATCTTATGTCAACCAAAACATAAAACATCACAAATGTATAAACATTTATTGGAAAGTTTTGGATTTGATTTAGTAATGCAATTTAATGAAAATCATCAAAAAAGACAAAGAAAGGAAGAAGAAGCATCAATGACATATCAATTACAAGAAGAACAAATCAATGAAGATCAACAAAAGCAAAATTTTAGTGGTAAAATTTCTCATGAAAAAGAGCACGATATAGAAGATCAAGGAGAAGAAGTAATTCCAGAGATAAAAAGAAGTACTTGTCAACATTGTAATAAAGAATTTAGCAGTGTATGGGTTCTTAAAGCACACTGTGAAGAAGTTCATCGCGATTTAGTTCCACGAGAATTTTTAGAAAAGTATGCTCAACAGTTTAAATGCGAGTATGAAAAAAAGATAGTTATTGTAACTGCTGCAACATCTTCTTCAGCAACAACTGCACCTGTAACTACCACGCCAACTTCATTCCAGTGTCAAGATAACACTGTATATGAAACTAGAGAAAAAGACGACTTATTTGAAAGTAAAGACCATATAAATAAAAGTCCTGAAGCCACTTCTACTACTCCAACAACTACTCCAGCACTAAGCAATACACCTGTGTCTAGTACTGATTCAACTACCCCAACTACTCAAAGTATTATTCCACAAAATATTTTGCAACAGCAGCATCAACAAGCACAATTAACATTAGCACAACACGTGTCAGAGATGCAGGCGGCATTAAATGCAATGGCTGCATCTCAATTACAACAATTTCATCAGTATCCAACATTAATGATGAGTATGATGGGTCTACCACTTGGGCTAAATGTTCCAGCTCTTGCAGCTATGAATTTGCAACCTCCATTAGTTCCAGTGATGTTGCCACCTACAACGTTTGAGGGAAATAACAGTGCATATTCACAGATAACATCCCAATCTGATATAATATCTAAACAACAAATTGTTTTACAACATCAGCAACACTCAATTTCAGTAAGTATTTTGAATATACATCTTACAATATCCGATGATTGAAAGATTACCAAAATTTTTAAAAGATATTTCAATTCTACTGCGTAAATATACACAAAGTTAATAAATCCATTTTCTGGATTTTTTTTAATTAATATATTAAAATCATAAATCAATAATATTCGAAAAATTAGACCATATTAAGGATATTTTGAATTCCAACTATGTATGACTTAAATTTAGGTCAACATTTTCAACATTACTTCTACGACATTTTGTACTCAAGCGTAGAAAGTTCAAATTTAAATGATCGTTAACTTAATTAAAGATCATCAAATGGACTTTAAAAGCAGAAAGTTATACATAGCTGAAGTCAGTGTTGATTACATGAAAATTTTAAATTAAATAACTAAAAGGTAAGCATGATTCAATGACAGTCTATATTAATTTTCACGATTATCAGAAATTTATGTCAAATTACGAATACCTTGGGCATGTGACGCATGTCTCAGACGCTGAACTCGCAAGTACACGTATCTGGTATTTACCGCATCATTCAACTATGCAAATATCGAACTCAGATAGTAAGATTACGGTTGACTCGTCTTTCTTTCGTTCCAGCAGGTCTCTGGCCATTATTGTCTTGATGACTTTTAAATAACCAAGCCTGTATTTCAAACAATTACTCATTATTGTTGCTTGATTAGCGAAGATATAGATTCTTGTTTACAGCTAACATCGTTAAAATGTTTAGAACTCACTTCTTCCATAGCACCCATTGTCTTGACCACGATATGTATGTTGACAATATATTCGTTAGTGTTGACGAACTCTTAGTACACGAAGAAAATATTAGTGTAAAAATTATATTAAATTCTTGAAAAATTACCATCTTGTGTAGGGAATGCAGCCACAGACTGTAATGAGTAAGATATCTACTAAGCCAATAAAAATTATAATACAAAAGTGAAAAATTACTATTCTAGTAAGGTAAAAATTGTAATTCATAAATTTTACTGCAGGAACTATAGTAAATTTTCCCATACAGTTAGGAAATTTTACAAGACCGGATAGTAATTTTCACAGGCAGTATATATATCACATATGAGGAACGCACCACGTGTGCGCGACATAACCTGCAACGGCGTCTTGAAATTACCAACAACAGACATAGATTTAGCATAATGGACAACGTAAGGCAGGCTAGTTGACTTATAAATAATTGTACTAATTGTTTAAAGCAAATTAATTATTACAATTATTTCGAAAATGAATAAGTAATGATTGTGCTAATGGCCGTATGCTGTAACATATGTAGACGATTCGGAGCACCTCGCGTATGTGTACTTCGATGGTGCAGTCGGTAAGCAATTGGATTACAATACGGCAGGTACAGGTACGATACCCGTCTCCGGAAGAATTTTTTTCAGCTTAATTTAAATAATTTTCATTAATAGTTCAATTCGTATAAAATTCAAATCGCAATATAAAATTAAAAAAAAAATCGCGATATAAAAATAAAAAAGAAATCAACAACAAAATGAAATTTTTTTCGCGAATACTTATTTACATAAAAATTACTAGATTGTCTTGTAAAAATTCCTATATTGACGGCCTGTCAAGTTACTATACAAATCTAGTAAATGTTATAAACCAGGATAGTAAAATTTAAAAACTCATCAAGATTACCATCTGGGTTGTAAAAGATACAAATTGTCAGTCTGTGGCTGCGTTCCCTACACAAGATTTTTACAGAAACTTATTATAATTTTTACACTAATATTTTCTCCGTGTAGCTTTAGCGAAACGATAAGAACTCACCGAACAAAAAGTCGGTCGCGAATCACGCCGATTTAGTATCCTGTCGTTTTAGTGATTTATTGGATAATAATTCCGCAAAGCAAATTAAGTCATCTCGCTACGCGCCAGATAATGGTTACTCGCACTACGGTCGCACAGTGGGATAAATTAAAAATTTTGTGGACAAAAACAAATATCTCGCAATAGGAAGAAAATAGAAATATGAATCTAAAAGGCTTGTAATCTTGAAGTAATGCTGAATACAAGAAAAATAATCTGATTTGTGATAAAAATATTTTTGACCTTGAATTTCAAGGTTAAAGTTAGAATTTGAGAAATTTTCAGCATTAATCTTAAGAATACTTCTAAATGCGAATTTTTTTGTTGAATTTTCTATTTTTCTCCTAAAAGTAGACAAAAAGTCGAAAAAAATGAGATGTCGCACGTTGAAAAATATTAAAAATTCGCAGAGCTAGAATTTTTGGAAAATACGGTCATTTTATTAAACTTAAAGAAAATCCACGCGAGTTTGCTAGAAGGTTTCAAGGCAGAATTTTGTCACAATTTTACATATATATCTTTTATATATATATGGGATATTTCAGGTGAAATAAGCAGCTCAAAATTTTAACAAAAGTTATTGCACATCAAAAACTGTTAATTTTTGCAATTTTTGATGAAAACTCAACTTTAGTCATTTTTTACACAAAATCCTGAAAATTTTTGTATAGCACATTAATTGGAAAAAAGTTTGCATTTTACTTCTAGAATGTAATCATATTTTTCTTATGACCCTTTTGAAAGTCTCTGATTGGCTGATTTTTAGTATACCTTCATTAAAGGATATTAAGACTGCGCTTAAAAATTTTTTGTCCTACAAATTTTTTTCTGATTCTGTATTGTAAACCCTTTAATATAAGCCGTGGAATAAGATTGGCAAGCTCTTCAGAAAAGAGCTATGAATTTTTTAAAATAGCGAAAAAACCCTGTTTTTATATGACTAGCCGAGTCAAATTTACTTATTACTAACTTTCATGTGTTTATTCCACAGAATTTTGTTTTTATGCTGCTCCTTTAACAGAGTATGATTATACTTTATACCACAGCTGTAATCATAAAAACTATTCTTTGCATTAATAATATCAAACTATTGCAGGTAGCACTTACAACACATTGCAAGAACTTGTCTGTAGATAAATTTATTCTCTATACTACTTTTTTTTTTTTTTTATTTAGCATTTTAAACCTCTTAGGAGGTTCATTTCAGCTATACATTAAGTTTACATATATTGTGACTGTTTGCATAGATGAAATATATACATTGTTTTGTAGATCTCTTTTAAATTGACAAGTTACAATCTTTGAGAAAAGACATTATGCATTTCGCTGCGCGAATGTTAGGCTCGGCTATTAGTGACTCTATACTTAAGGGCAATCGAATTTTCTCTTTAGCTAGATTAGTTACTAGTTTAATTCTTTGAGTGTCATATAAGTGGCACTGCCAAAGTACGTGATTAGCCGTTTCATGTTGCTCATTACATTTACAGTTTGCGTTTTTAATTATGCCAATTCGAGCAAGAGAAGCGGCTAGATTATAGTGATTTGATCTTAATCGATTGAGTGTAACAATCAGTTTACGAGATAACGTCGTATGCGAATACCAGGGAGCCCTTTTTTCATTGTGATAGTGTTTAAAAAATGATACTCCTTTTAATTGACCTTGATTTTTTATAGTATTCAACGTTTGATCTATTGATATTTGTTTAAAAGTTCGATATAGGTCCGTAAAGGGAATATTTACAATATCGAGGAAATGAAGAAGCAGATCAACTAGCGAAAAACACAACAAAAACAAACGCTATTGAACATACTATTTCTTGCATATTCATGAAAAAAATTATTTCAATTTCTAAAGAGGTTTTATTGAGTAGATGAGATTAAGAAAGATGAGAGAGATCGAGAAAGAGAGAGGGAGTGGGAAAGGGAGATAGATTATACAGAAAAACACCTATACTTGCCTTATTTTATACTTTCGTAGAAAGTTTTTTATTAATTTGTATAGTCATCAATAAAATTATTACCATTAATAGAGAGTGCTTATTCAATATTTATGAACACATCATTTTCACATATAAAATATTATGATTGTTTCATTGTTATAAGACCAAAACTGAGATATTCTAATATGTAATCGCAATATTTTTGGTTGTTGTTTAAAAGGAAAAACAACAATATGTATAAATTTCAAATTATTAATTATGTACTGTTAGTTGTAGTAATATTTCTAAAATTTATCATGTGTGAATCTTTATGCTGTCTTCATAAAAAGTTCTTATAATTTTATTGTTCAAACTTATTTCATTTTTTTCTTAGAGAATATAGTTGCTTTTCACAAAATCCTAAAAGGTTGATACGACCAATTGTGGATAATTAATAATTTCAAATCATCTTAGGTTTATGTTCTAACTGACCAAGAGTAGGTCGGTCTTGCTTCAAGTAAAGTTAGGCTGCAATAACAATTCTCTTTTACTGTATTAAGTTTTGGAAAATGAGTAGAGATTATGTTAAATTAATATTGAGAATGTTATTCAGATCCTAAAACAAAATATTGTTTATTTTAATTCTTCTATGCTGATCCCTTTCAAGTTCATGCATATTTGGTTTTTTAATTGGCCATGTTTTGTCTCTCTTTTTGAAAATTTTCATGGTAGTAAATTTATTGTAGAGATCTTTCAATTTTAATTTTGTATTTTTCACAAATTCTTTAAAATATTCTTTATAATTCGGTATCCATTTTATTTTTTTGACTTTTTTATTAGATGTAACTTTGGTAGGATAGTTAAAATCTAATTGCAATTGGTTGACTTTTTTAGGACTTGTATTTAGATTGATTATTACGTTATTTATTATTATTTAATAAATTATTAAGATTTTTTGTATCATTTAATAACGACTCTTCAGAATATGTTAATCGTATACTCTCTTTTAACGAATTCTCAAGCGGTTTCTTTTGGAATTATTTTATTTAATTCCATTTATATAATTTATACAATTTATATAATTGAAATTATATTTGAATTTGAACATATTTCGGAATCAAATGACCTAGATGAAGTAGAAATTACTGATGAGAAATATGAATATCAATTTAATTTTAAGAATACGTGACAGACGCAACATGGAATTCCTTAAAAATCTAGACTTATACTTGGTGAAATATATGGGCATATCCCCAAAACTTTGACATTTTTCATGAAAAAAAGTATGTACTTCTGACGTCTTTAAACAAGATGTCCCAATTACAATTGCCCACCCCCAGAAATTGGCAGAAGATGTACTCGAAGAAAAAAATGATAAATACAAAAATTGTAGAGTTCGAAAAGGGCCACCTAATGGTACCAACGACTTTGACCTTGAACGCAATTTTCAAGGTTAAAGTGGTTTTTTTAATGGAAACTGCAATTTTTTACTCCAGAAATGGAAAAGCAGATAATTTCTGAGAGTACCTATTTGAACGTCAAATTTTCTACTCCTTCCATTTCTGGGGTCAAAAATAGCGGTTCCCATTAAAAAAAACACTTTGACTTTGAAATAACCTGGAAAATTGCGTTCAAATAGTAATAGAGAATCTAGAGGAGAATCACAAAAGATTTTACAGCAATTACAAACTGATGATATGTATGTCGAGTCTTACAAATTAAAACATGAAAATTTAAAAGTTGCAGAAACACAACCGTCTGAGATTGGGAGAGGGAAATTGGAAAAATTCGTTCAAACAAAAGAAAATAATGGAGATCTCCAAACAACTAGAAATTATTTTAAATAGAAAAATACATGATTTAGATGACTCTAATAATAAAGAGTACCGTGAAATTGCAAATAACGTAGAGAATAATACAGATAACAACAAGGCTAAATTAGATGAAGGCATGCTATGGCATATGAAACTGGGACTGCATCTTTAGGTTATCTCAAACAACTACAAAAATTAGAAGAAAAACTGAAAAGTGTTAGAGATAATACACACAGACACAATGGGACCGATTAAACCAGCTTCATTTCTTGGCGGAAATAAATTTATAATTGTGTTCTCGGATGATTACATTAGATTTGCAAAAGCATATTTAGTAAAACACAAAAACGAAGCGGGTGATTTTTTAGAGAAATTTGTAATAACAATGAGAAATCTTATCGGAAAAGATGAGGAAGTGTGTTATGTTAGAGCAAAGAATGGAACAGAGTTCACAGGAGGAAAGTTTTTAGATGTATTAAAAAGAGAAAATATAGAATACATCTTAGCACCTCCGCACGCACCTGAACTTAATGGTGCAGCTGAGAAATTAAACAAAACGCTGCAAAACAAAATTAGAGCACTAATAATAGACTCAGAACTTCCGGAGAGCATGTCGATAATTGCATTAGAAGTTGTTGTTCATATTTACAATAGAGCACCACATAAGTCACTCAACTCCGAAACACCTCTCAAGATGCTAACTCCCAAAAACAAAAGTCATTTAGAGAAAATTCGAAGATGTGAGTGTATAGCATATGCAAAAACCCTCATAACTGAAACAAAATTCTCTGATAAAGCAATCAAAACAGTGATGGTAGGATATTCGCCAACAGGTTATGTACTCTGGTATCCCTTCACCGGCAGATGTATACAAACAGTCATTTCAAGAGCTTAACAAATTAATAGAATCAGATAAATTAGATGATTCAAACGATGGTCAATGCCTAGAAAAACCATTAGAAGTAGAAAAGATAGAAAAGGAAAAACCTAAGAAAAGAAAAACAGAAAATATAAAGCTCAAAAATTCAGATGTAAAAAGATGAAAGCTGCCTGGAAGAACTGCAAAAACTTTAGAGAACAGAGAAAAATATATGACTGTTAGAAGAGTCCAAGAATCAAAACTTTTAGAATATACAAGTGTCATAATAAATAGAAGTAATGAATCAAGTTCAGAAACAAAAAGAGATAGAAACATATTAGACGACGAAAAAGGACATATAATAGTGGCAGCCATAAACAATGATCAATCTTCCTATCTAGACGCCTTGGAATCAGAAGACAAATTAAAATAGTTAGAAACAATCAATGAAGAGATAAAATCGATGGAAGAGAATAATGTGAGGCAAATAGTAAATAGACTAATCACGACTAGAGATGGTAAGAAAGTGCATACAAATTATTCTAAAAAAGTATTCAAAAGAAAAGCTGGAGAAAACGGAGATACAGTTTTCAAAGGCAGAATGGTGATTAGAGGTTTCAAGAATCGAAACGAATATATTAAAAAAAAACATATGCATCAGTATCTCGACTAGCAATAATTAGAGCAGCACTACTATCATAAACGAATACAATTTAGATGTGACTCTGATGGACTTCAAGACTGCGTTTTCAAATGGGACACTAGAAGAAGAAATTTACATGGAAATTCCTAATAGCCTAGAACATAATTTAACTTTTAGAAGAAAGAAAGTGTGCAAATTACAGAAATCTTTATATGGTCTAAGAATTAGTCCAAAAAGATGGAACATAAGATTTTCAAGCGAAGCACAAAAATTAGGAATGGAAAAAGAGATAAATAAGCCCTACCTATTCACTTGGAGGAAAGAAGGAAAAGTTATCTTACTGATCTTTTATGTAGGTGACATTATACCAGCAGGCAACGACAAACAAAAATTAGAGAAAATAAAGGAAAAATTAAGTCTTGTATTTAAGATGAAGGAGAACCTGAAAAGTTTCTGGGAATTAAAATTAACAGAGATAGACAGAATAGAATCATAACCTTAAAACAAAAATTCTAGAGAGGTTCGATATGAAAGAGTGTAAATCCCAAAGAAGAATCCCAAAGAAATTTGCACTCATGGTGACAAGACAAATTAAAAATAGAGAACTAAAAGTAGACAGAAACCTGGATGAATTAGATGAAACACAAAGACAAAGGCACCGTATAGAGAAGAAATAGGAAGCCTATTGTATTTAGCAGGTGCAACATGGCTTGACATCTCATTCGCAGTCAATTGTCTATCTAGAAGACAATTAGGTGCAACTGAAGAAGACTGGAAAGATGTAAAAAGGATTTTCAGATATCTTAGAGGAACCTCAAAAATTGGCTTGACAAATAGAGCTAAAAGTGACACTTTAGAAGCGATGACTGATGCTAGCTTTAGAGATTGCTCTGACTCATCGTCAACTAGTGGCTACACTGTTAGAAAACTTCCATATATATAGATATACAATGTGTATAGTTGAGGGCACAAAATGTAAACATAGTATATCAATATATATATATATATATATATATATATATGGAAGTTTTCTAACAGTGCATATAATGAAACTATATGGAGATTCAATAATGTGGAAAAGCCATAAACAGTCCTATGTCACAATGTCAACATACCAAGCAGAGTACTTTGCCATGAGTGAAATCTGTCAAGAACTTGTATCATTAGACAAGGTAATTAGAGATATAATTCGCAAAACTCTCTATCCAGTAACTATATGGTGTGACAACAAGTCAGCTGGAGATTATACCCAAATGGACGGTAGCCATTAACTTAAAAATTTTGATGATAACTTAGAGTCGATTAGAAGCAATCTATAGAATAAATCTCTACCAGAATCTACAAAAATTATATGGCAACAGCATATGGTGATTACATAAAATCTTGCGTTTTAGAAGGTAAAATCTTAGTCAAATGGATACCAACAAAAGACAATGAAAATTTGACGAAAAAAAACACTTCTTAGAAGGTTAGAATAAATACTAAAGAGAAAAGCTTTCTTTTCTTCTAACTGAAACTAATAACGAACACCAGGAGAATAAAGAATTAGAAGAATACAAAAACAATAGTTCCTAAAATTTTATATTTTTATAAGTCAT
This sequence comes from Torymus tubicola, assembly GCA_035583055.1. Taxonomy (NCBI): domain Eukaryota; kingdom Metazoa; phylum Arthropoda; class Insecta; order Hymenoptera; family Torymidae; genus Torymus; species Torymus tubicola. The sequence goes on from JAWWEQ010000034.1 coordinate 35,549, forward strand.
ACTTTAAGTTCATTTATTTATTATTTATTAGAGTAAGATTTAGAGTTAAGCAGTGCGTGAATTCGAAGGGAGGGAGTGTTGATATTACATGGACTTCGGGTCCACGCACTTCCCCCCCCCCTGCCCACCCCACCGACTGCAGGCCGTACCGACGACGCCGTGTGCGCTTTCACTTAGTTCTTATTTTATACACCAAATGCAAAAATTACATTCGGACGAGCGTTTATTTAAAACTAATAATACTGCTATTCGAAATACGAAACTCGTGAACAATGACATTTGTCATTTGTTTAAAGAAGTTAGATACAAATTCAATGCCATAGAAACAGATAGACTAGTCTACAAACATTGGTCTAACTACTGTTATAAGGATACTGTAACATTCAGAACCACTTAGAGTTACATGATTAAAAATGTTAAATGAACCCATGTAAAGGAAACACTGAACATAGTCGACGACGCTGGTTACAAATTCAGCAGGTACCAAGTTTTGTAAAAAAATAAATTATTTTAAATCAGTTGATACGATAGAATATGCTGCTATGTTTAAAATATTCCGAAGATCACTAGAAACATATGTATATAGGAAAAATAATAATTTTAAATCTATTTCTATATTATAAAAGCAAATCATATGAAGAAGAAGAAGAAATAAAAAATCTATAATTTATTTCTATAATATATTATTGGTTATATGAACAAATGAGTAATTATAAAAGAATAATTATAAAAAAATAATTATAAAAGAATGCTGAGTGAGGAGAAAGTAATTAATATGAAAACTTACTACATAAGAATTATCGCACTTACAGCTACAGCTCTTAACCCTTTTGACGATTTTATTATATTTCATTAAAAATTACTTTCAATAACTACCTGGATGTGACGTTTTTCCTTTTCCCCTTTAAAGCTTCTTTAATAACTATCTAATAATGATTAATGCTACAAATCCGATAAGGAATTTTCACAAAGTATCTATTCATTTAAAAAATTTAATTTTTATTTAGTTAATTTATACCTATGTAATATCCATTTGGTTGAAGATTGGAGGAAGACAAGGTACAACTTTACTTGAGTTAACGTTTATTTTGTGTAGAAGCAATGAAACTAGCCTCAAGCACATCTGCAATGAAAACACGTGGATGCACTGAATAGCCGTCACTGACAACTGAAGCAGCGATCATCATGCATGGTAATGTTTGTTGGCACCTTCTAGTAGCACTACACTATAGAAGTTAATTGACATTATTGGTTGTATCTTCGGGAATTTTTTAAACATGTCACTCAAATTTCTTTTATAAGTTTAGAGTAATTAATTAGTACCTTAACATAGAATCAACTAGAATCGAATAGCTAATGCCATACGTAGTTGCATCTAGCTGTAGTAAATTTTGCTTACTCGATTTCGTGTGAGAAGATCATCGACCCATTTCTATGTGTTTTCGCACTTGGATACTATACCTATGTCCACTAGTTATCAATTTAGTTAATCAACTTGAAAAAACACGTTTTGTTATCCTAGGTTTTCAAACTAATAGAAAAGATTTCCGAAGTGTAAATGCTAGCCAGATTGATCACTGGTTTCATATAAATGTTAAACTCTTTGTTAATTCTCTGTACTATCCGTATAGTTATCCTAACCTCGACGTTGTTACGTCCAAAAACGTAACAATATACGAATAACAGAATTACTCGTAGATCGCTCGTTTTGAGCCTAACTAATTAAAGCTAATAGCTCGGGATGAGCTCCTAAACACGGGTTTGGGAAACCTGAAATGGTAAAAAAGTAGGGCGCGGTGAAGTTAACAAAATAACAAAAAATATATTCGAGGTTTTTGGTCGACTAACCTTTAAAACTCCTAACGGGCGTCAGCTGGTATGGCCTGACCCAG
>JAWWEQ010000034.1:70055-86166 GCA_035583055.1 Torymus tubicola
TATTATCAATCAGAACAAAAATAATAAAAATAGTTGTAAACTATTAAAAATCAAAGTTTTTAAAAAAATACTTAAAATATATGAAATTAAAATAGTTTTTAAAAAGACTGATGGGTTTAAAAAATGATATTAAACAATATTTTGCTTAAAAACCACTTGATATTTTTAATAAGGCTTTATAATCAAAATATGCAAGTATATAAACATAGGAAGAAAGCTAGAGCCACTGTGCTTTCTGTAACACCTAAGGTAGCTTCTTTTATAGTGCTCTGCTTTATCGACAGGGGTAACTGTAAATAACAAGAATTTTTTTTTCAAATAAAATTAGAAAAACCTTCGTTCTCTGAAATTAAAAATTGTTCACAATGTGAATGATTATATTCAACATTGAAAAAAGTTAGACTAATTTTGGGTATAAAAATAAAATTTTCTCAAAAATTCGATTTTTTCTGTTTTACATTTTTTATTCTCAATAAAAAACGAAGTCGAATTTCGAAAAACGGTTTGTGGGAGCATATTTTTTAAAAAATTCGGAAACTAGTTATGCAATAAAAAAAATTCTTGTCTTTGTAACTACTCCAACGTCGCTCTTGTTTTCAGTTGTGTCAATGGTGTAACATTGCAATTCTTTACATCCCTGAACCACAAATTATTTATTGTGCAGGATCCGGAGGCTGATTGCACTGACCGCCACGTCGAGCCGACTTCGCACGCACTCCCGAACAGACCTTCCACGCTTCCGCGCTTCTTCACACCTATTTCAATGTATATATTCACGCGGTAGACCCTCAAGCTTCTTCTATACTTGTCTTCGGAGCGCTCCCGCGCTCCTTGATAAATTAAAAAATTAACTTATATAACTGGGACTGTATACTTTTATTATTATTATACATTAAGTTTTTATAAGTATTTGAAGTGTTGCAATTTTTACTGCGATGAAAATGAAGTTTTTACATAAAAAGCGAGGTTGGCGCACAATAGGGCATGGACTCCCCAGTTCTGTATGTGTTTAATCCATTTTTTATTTCTTTCTCCTAAACAATAAGTTCGTGTGAATCGTGTAATGTGGGTCAAATTATATTCGACTAAGGGTCCGACATATCTGTTGGCGTCTCGACGGAGCCCCTTACTACTCACCTCCCTGCCGGTTGGTGCTCCTACCGGCGGACTATGAGCTCTCTGATCTGTCTCCGATGAAGGCAGGCTTTTTTATTAAAACCATCGATCAGTTTCCTCATGCACCTTTTTCCCGTTATAAACCCTGGAAAGATCCGCGCGCTTTGGATGGGTTTTTGCTCCTTCATCAAGCATCTTCATAGAGGTAATTTACTGCCCATTATTTTTGAAAATGTATCCATTGTCCATGGCGACTTCCTCAAGATCCTTGGTGTTATTTTGGGCTCTATGTTATTGTGGCGAGTAAATTGCAATAATCAGGCTAGGAAGTCCTTTTCGTCTTCAGTTAGCCTTCGACGATGTCGGGAGTATCTATCAAAGGACACGGAGCATGTTAGTCAAAACCCTCGTCTTCCCTCACATGGATTGTTGCGTTGGGGCCTTCCTCAACCTCTCCGCCGAACTCTTGAGAAAACCATCAGGGTGCAAGAATCCTGCTCCTCACTTTGTTACCAACAAGAAGGTTTTAATCATATGACTTTGGTGTATCGAGAACTGCAAATTCTTTTGTTTTCTCTCACTACCTTACCTGCAGGTAAGATAGTGAGAGAAATTTTTTTTTGACACACGGAATATCATTCCGTTCAGTAATTTTTGACTTTACGTTTCCCTGAAGAGGAGAGTCACAAAGCTCTCAAAACGTCGGCATACAAATAAAAAATGTTTTATATTTTTTATTAATCTGGTAGTACGGCCATTAACTTCTCAAAAAACATACAAAATCTCAATTGTAATCAAATAAAATGTAAATTATTTTTATTAATTATTTTCAGAAGATTATTAAATATGCAGTTTTCATATTTATTATTTTTATATTTTTTATTTTTATTGTCCGTTTATAGATAATCAAAAGTTACTGGTCTATAGGTTAATGACTTTGAATATATTGACAATACCTCTAAGTGTTCTATTAACAAAATCTTCAGTTACCTAGTTACTAACTCAGAAGCAAGCGTGGCGAAAGCCCGAGCAGTGGGTAAATGCTCTTCTTTCGCCATTCAAAACAATGGCGAAACTACGAACTTTCGACAAGGGGATAAAGAAAAACTAGATTCTATCATTTTGAATCGAAAGACGAGAAAAAGAAATTTTCTTGATCCCCTGGTGAGACTAATTATGGAAACGTACTTTCCACCGGGCATGAAGAAAAATAGTATACGATACACGAGACCAAAGTTCAATATAATGTACTATTTGCAGCATGAGATAATAAGAGAGAAATGAGGAAAGAGAAAAAAAAATTTCCATAAGTTAATTTACAGAGTGGGAGCTACTCTACTCAGTAAAACTCATCGCATATAGAAACTTACGTTTATTTAGCGTGGTATCGCGGTCAGGTAGTGTTCTGTCATATAAAAGATACAGCGAAAAAAAATCTTGACGATCCCTCGCTTGATAGTGCAGTTATCCTCTTTGCGCTTCTTCTTCTTTTTCCCGCAGTATTTCTGGATGTTTATACCTATCTGGGCATTCGCGTCCCGTAGCGACGCAATTTCTTCTGCATACTGGACACCATCTGCACCGTGGGACTTCCCGAGTGACTACTGCAACCTGAGGTGCGCGTGGTAGCTTCAGGTTTTTCTGTGCTTGCTGCAGCTTGCGCTCTAGTGCTTCAGTACGAGCCAACGCAGATCGCTGTATAACAGCTAGTTCTGTCCGTGCCGAACCTTCCATGCGGGCAGCTGCGCGAGCATTCGCGATCTTTTCGTGTTCTGCGCTGTAGGCGGCCATTACCGCGTGCTCGTTCGAGTACTATAAATAAACAATAATTTTTCAAATTATTAGATTATTATTAGTCATTTTATAACTAAGCAACGAAGAAAATAACTAAAATCCAATTTTTTATAAGCTTAAAAAATGAAAAAAAAAATTTCTTCATATTGACTTTATTTTAGTGTTTTTGAGCATGAAACAAAACTTTTTTTCTCTGACATTTTTTCCATACCTCATAGAACTCAAGGTAATCGAAGATTTAAAGAAAAGGTTGTTTTTTTTTTAAAGTTACTGTAAATGCGGTAAAAAACATTGCACTAAAATCCGCGGTTGGTCTTTGTAAAGGCGAAAGGAATACCTATCAATCCCCGTTGGTTTTTTTAGCCTTCACTTATTGGTTCTAAATTGGCATTGATTCAAAGTAAGATAAAAAAAATCGAAAATTTTTTAATCAGTTTTTTTTTTAGTAAGAAAAACACAATACTCTATTTTTAAACTTCCTGCTCGTGTTAAATGGAAGCCTTTGCACTTTCCTTCAAAACGTACTTTGAATTTTTTCGATACGATGATTTCCGACTAAGATACAAAACTTTAAAAGTTGCCTATTTTTTATATAAGTATGACAAAAGTGATTGACGGGCAGTGTAGGTCGAAAATATGTGGATGTAATTAAAATAAAACTTTTTACTCTTTAAAATGCTGATGTAAAATTGATTTTTCGCAACTAAACTTATAAAAAGGATTTGAGACGTCTAAAATCCACAGAAATATTAATCTTTTTACAAACAGAATTGAAAAACATCAATTAATCTTTTAAATTAACATTTCCACATGAAGTAAAGTCATATTAGGTATTGATAACAAAAAAATTTGCAAAATAACGAAATCATATGGTACTCTTGAGTAATGCGGTCGTGCCTATAATGTAAAAACGAAGTTTTTACATGCTATGAGCGGAGTGAGGAGCGGGGGGAGTTGGCATGTCGACCGGTGCGAGACACGTAGGCGGGGAGGGGGCAGCCCCCCTAGTTCTACTGGTAGTGGCTTATCTTTCCTCTTATCTAACGCTATGAAACTTTTTATATCTTCAAATGAGTATGTCGATATAAATCGAACTGCTAAATTTTGATTGCCACTGCCAAAGATATTCAAAATTTTTTTAAAATTATTTTCAAGTATCGGTTTCTTGATGGGGTTTTGCACCTGTAGGCCTCTAAGGCCAAAATCACCTGAAAAAAATGAAATCTTACATTATATTAAACATGAACACTCTCTCTCCGGTTCTCCGGCTCTCTGTTCTTGAAGATTGAATAATTATTTTTTATCGGATGCTCACTTTTTAACTAAAGGGTTTAATCAATGGATTAGAGAAAGGGTTAAAGAAAGGATTAAAGAAAGTGTTAAAAAGGGCTTTAAACAGGGTTTCAAAAGGGTTAAAATAGGGCTTAAAAAGGATTAAAGAATAGGGCCGAATAAAAAAGGTTAATAGTTATATATTTTTATAACAATTAACTTTAATGGTGCTGCAGTTTATAATACATTATTTTCACGCATGCAATTATTGAAATGATACAGATTATTAGTGTAGATTTTGTTTTTATGCTTTACATCGCCACATTCTCTTTTTGCATTGTTTAGTAATAGAACTTTCAATTTTTTTCTACTTTTAACTCTTGACAAAACCACATATGACTATGGCTAAAAACTGGTTTTGGTAGACACTGACTTCATTGTATGATTGTCCTTGCGATTTATTGATTGTCATTGCGAAGCCTAATCATATGGGAACTTGTTTGCGACACATATTAAATGGAATTTCTTCTTTAGATGGTAATAAACATATTCTTGGAATTAACACTAATTTTCCTATGTTTTTGCCACTTAAAAGGGTATCTTTTATTATAATAGTCAAAATGCCCCCCTCGGCTTTTGGAAAATAACCTTTATAGATTTGGTTGAACACTAAAAAAAATAAGGCCCCCCCCCCCCCCCCCCAAAAGCCTTCCGAACGCCTTCCCAGTCCGACATAACCTCAAAAAGCCGTATTTTCACTGTAACGGGCGCGTGCAAATAATGTTCGGATCTGTAAGGAGATTCAAATTACGCGCGCGACCGCACGCGAAAGATACTGCGGGAGCATCGAGCGGGAGAGGGGGAGAGCGCGGCCATCTTGATGACCGGCAGAATGTTTTGAGCTGCGAAAAGCAACAGGTGCGCGAGTTCTGTTTTCGTACGAAAAAGTGGAAGCAAGAACGGCCGTGTCGAAGGCCTCCCGGAGCGCGACTTGTGGGAGGCAGAACGCGCCAGCAATCACCCGCGGGGCTCACTGTCCCTCTCCCACCGAAGCGGGGACGCGGCCGTCCCCGCAAACCGTAGCCCTGCCTACCGACCCCTCCGAGGATTTGTGTCCGTGTCCCGACTATGCGCGTGTCCTTGAGCAATTACGTCCCAGTCTCCCACCTCATCCGTCCTTTTGTTTGCTGCAGGTCGTGAAAGTACCAGGGGACTCCTCGTCCTGCGGCGGCGGATAGTTGGTGGCGGCGGGTGGCGGATAAGAGAGAAGAGCTCCGCCACACCGCCGACTGGGTCGCCCGCAGATCCGTGACTCGGCGGCAGCAACGCGCCGAAGAAGAAGAGCGGCGAAGACAGGAAGCTGCAGACCGCGACGAACTGGAGCGGGTCCGGGCACGGCGGCAGGAAGAGGAACAGGCGAGACTCCCGCGCCGGCTGCAAAAATCCGATACTGTCCGGTATGCGGTCGACCCGGATTGTAGATGGCCCGCCGCTGCCCGGATCGTGAGACACCCGCCTCGTTAGATCCGCACGGGCCCGGCCTTGAGGCCATGTACATACATATACAATAAAGAGAGTTTTGCAACCAACCTATGTAGTTCCGAATCATTACCGCGTCCTTTCCTTTTGCAGATGTAACGTCCGGGGGACGTCAAATCTGGGTGGGGGGTGTAACGGGCGCGTGCAAATAATGTTCGGATCTGTAAGGAGATTCAAATTACGGCCATCTTGATGACCGGCAGAACGTTTTGAGCTGCGTTTTGTGTTTTCGTACGAAAAAGTGAAAGCGAGAGTGGAAGCAAGAACGACCGTGTCACGCCTCCACTAGTAGCAACCCGGCGGAGCAACGTGTGTCAGGGATAGCAGGCAGCCGGGCGCAGTATCGACGAGAGAGGACAGGAATCAGCGGGGACAGCGAGGAAACTCCATCCCCGCTGAGACAGTAATCGAGACCTCCCGGGATGGCCGAGCAGCCCCGAGTAAATCTCGTATGACTTTGGATTTCTTAATTATTGTTGCGTGCGTACACGTCGCGGTGAGGTAGCGACGGCAGTGCGTGCCGAGTAGTTTGCGTACGTCCGTCAGTGCCAGCAGCGCGTACCGGCAAGCGGAAAAGTCTCGGCCTACGCGTATTAATTATACTCAAATCTTTCTTTTAGAATAAATGTCATTCTTGTTTTATTTTATATCTCGAGTCACACGTTTCATTTAGATTGTTCGACCCGTGCATGCTTTTCCGAATACCGCCCTCTACCCTTTTCAGCTGCAGCTAGCCGAGGGCATCGACTTCTGGAGGAGCAACGGTAACGGGAAGGTAAGAGAGAAAGAGAGAGAGACAGACATAGCCGCTGTTTGAAAGCCGCGGCGTTGTACGGGAGAACCGGCTGCTAGCAGGTAAGGCTAGGTGTAGCCAGCAGCCGATCATTATCGCAACGGAGTTGGCAGCAGTGCCATCGAGCAAGGGGCGCTCGAGTAGAAAGAGGCTTAAGCTTTCTACAATGCAAGCTTAAGGCCAGTGTTCGTCCCTTGTGCCACTGCCAACTGCCAGACAACCGGGTTTCTTCGACGTAGAACCCGCAGTAAGTGTCTCGTAAGAGTTTATTATGTGCAGAGAACCTTACCCCATTACATCACATAATAATTATTATTTTCAAAATGCGCAATGAAAAAATTCTGAAAAAATTCTGAGCAATAGTTGAAATAATAGTGAATGCTCATAAATTTTTTTGGACATTTTCAAGGTCATCTTGAGGGTTAAAAGAATTCGAAAAAAATTAAAATCATTATAATTTAAAAACCAAGATACATATGTGGCGGTTCAGCCGCCGCGGCAGCAGTTGGCAGCACCTCGTGGAAGGCGGAAGCAAGTACTACAGCCGCGCCCTCTTTTCCGATTCCGGCCAAGAAGGATTTTCGGAGCAACGGTCGCGCTCGTGCCCACACCGAAAATCAGACTCAATTCGGCCGTCGCCCGGAGCAGGTTCGCTCAGCTACAGCTCCTGCCTCCGCACGCTAATCACAAAATGCGCGTCGCGCCGCCATTTTGTCACACGTCGCAATTAAGCCAAGTCATTATCAGAATTATCTTAATTAAGTTTAATAAGCTTTTGTACTTAGTTTAAGTTTGTTAATAAAATTCAGAGTATTTTTCGTTGTGCAACCCTTGCCTTGTTTCATCATCTCCTGCTTCGCTCCCAGATCCAATCCTTCAGGCGTTTGTACCAAACATACATCTGATTTTTTTGTTTTAAATTACTTATTTTAGTTTATTTTAAATATTCCATGAGTTTAATTAACGATTTTAAAGGTGCGGCATCTTGAAAAATGCGAAAAACTCTATTTTTTAGGTTATTTTCACGTATAACTGAAGAAGGATGTTCTTAAAATTCCTTAAAAAATTTTGGTATATAGAAGACACACAAGTACATGTTCTTGAATTTTTTCAGATTTTTTTAGGTCATTTTCATGGTTATAAAAATGTTTAAATTGTTAAAACAACTAAAAAACATGTTTTTACCGCTTAAAATCATGTTTCTAAGGTTATTTTTTGTTTTAAATTACTTATTTTAGTTTTTTCTAAAGTATTAATCAGAAAGTAATTCATTGATTGGTCAGTAGGCCTGTATTTCGCATTATGTTCGCTCTTTTATATTTATATCTGCACATTTTTCTCATTTGGATACCATTATAACTCAACCAAGCGACGCTGTAGTTCATAACTACATTACACAGGAAAAGGAATATAATAATAAAGAAAATTAAATGTCGTTTTTTATGGTAAGCGTACGAAGCGTGCTTTAAGATAATATATTCCTTTCGTAATCCTCCCGTAAAATCCATAAGAAATACGTCGATTTAAGGCAAGCCCGTGCTATTATCTTATTACAGGCAAACAGAAAAACAGGAATAGGACCAGTAATAAAAAAATGAGTTGCTGTACATATATATATTCTTATTTCTAATATGTATTTCCCCGAGCGTTTGAATACTTTAAAATTTTTTTCACCTAATTTTTTTTAGAAACTTTTAGAATATCTTTTTTGAGATACATACTAAAATACCCTCAAAAACATGATTTTAAGCGGTAAAAAGGGCGTTTTATCGGATGTTTTAGCAATTTAGAAATTTTTTGACACTGAAAAATACCTAAAAAAAAAACGGAAAAAATTTAAGTACATGTATTTACGTGTTTCTATGTCCCTAATTTTTTTAGGAAACTTTAAGAACATTCTTCTTGAATTATACGTGAAAATAACCTAAAAAAATAGGGTTTTTCGCATTTTTCAAGATGGCGCACTTTTAAATCGTTAAATAAACTCATGAAATATTTAGAAAACACTAAAATAAGTAATTTAAAACAAAAAATAACCGTAAAAACATGATTTTAAGCGGTAATAGCACTTTTTTCAGTTGTTTTAACGATTTAAACATTTTTTTAACCATGAAAATGATCTAAAAAAATCTGAAAAAATTCAAGAACATGTATTTGTGTGTCTCCTATATACCAAAATTTTTTAAGGAATTTTAAGAACATCCTTCTTCAGCTTTACGTGAAAATAACCTAAAAAAATAGTTTTTCGCATTTTTCAAGATGGCGCACCTTTAAAATCGTTAAATAAATTCATGGAATATTTAGCATAAACTAAAATAAGTAACAAAAAAATCAGATGTATGTATCTTCGTTTTTAAATTATAATGATTTTAATTTTTTTCGAATCTTTTTAACCCTCAAGATAATCTTGAAAATGTCCATTATTTCAACTATTAATCAGAATTTTTTCAGAATTTTTTCATTGCGCATTTTGAAAATAAAAATTATTATGTGAAAATACGGCTTTTTGAGGTTATGTCGGACTGAGAAGGCGTTCGGAAGGCATTTAGGGGGAGGGGAGGAACTCATTTTTTTTAGTGTTCAAACAAATCTATGAAGGTTATTTTCCAAAAGCCGAGGGGGGGCATTTTGACTATTATAATGGGAGATACCCTTTGTGCTTCAATTGAATAGTTTCAATTTCTTCACTGATAATTTGTTCAATTACGAAAATCATCATTTAAATTTAATTTTCTTAAAAGGATTACTATTGCATCAACTTTTAATTTCAACTTATGTGGTGGAAGGCCGTTGGCAGTTAATGAATTAAGAAATTCAGCTGGTAAAATAACAACGAGATTTTGTTCATTATCATCCTCTGCTGTATCTATACTGAAATATTTAACAGTATGCCCTTTCATTCTGTTTAAAATTTCATAAATATGGTTTAAATTTTTATTGTTAATTTTTAAAGCGCAATGAAAAACTCGCACACCTATTTCAAAGAATGAATGGCACGGCTCGTTCCTTTAGGCTTCGTCTATACTTGCCTTCGGAGAGCTCCCACGCACGTTGATTTCATTTCCATGAATTTGTGTAATAATATCTTCTTCTTTAGTCATTATTTCATTAGGGATGTGAATTAACTCATTTTCTTCTTCATATAAATTTGAACGTTTTCCTTCGCTTATATTTAATAGCTATTCTTTAAAATTATTATCATCATCAGATATTATCAGATACTCGGAGATTTTCGTTTAGTGCCATGCGTATAACATTAGGCAATAAATAATTGGACTTGACTGAATTTTCAATACGACTACCATGCCGAACAATTGATAATATTTGCCTAAAATCTCCTGAAACAAGTACAGTTTTACCATCAAATATTTCTTTGATATTGCACGTATCTTGAAGAAATCAGCCAACGGTTTTCAAAGCAAATTTAAATGTCCTGGATATTTCATCCCATATTATTTGTACTTCTTTAAATTGTTTACCATCATTTGCTATACATAAAAATGCTATATTAGAAAATTTCAAGTGGTCTATTAGAATGTTAATAAATAACTTTTACCACTGCCTCCTGGTCCATCAATAAAAATAGAATTTTCTGTTTTTGTGTCAACCTTTCTAAAATAGCATTGAATATATTCATTGGTTTTGAGTGTATTTATTTTAAAATGTACTTCATTCAGTGTATTGCATGTTTCATTAAATGTCTCATCATTATATTCTTTTATATATAGAAGCTCACGTATACGTTGAAATATCTGGTAATTTAAAATCAGATAAAGAATATCCATTTATTTGTAAATTTTTATGAATTATAATCAATGCAATATTTTCGACAATTCTTTTTTCATATTTGGGATTATAGCAGAAAACTTTGTATTTTTCACATAATTCTCTTGCATTAATAGGATTATGATAAATACACATAAAAGGAAATAATTCACAAAGTGCCGTAGGAAACTGTACTGGTGCGGCTTCTTTTAACATCTATCCCACTCTTCATCCTCATTCACTAAATGTTTTGCAACAGCAGCTTCATATAATGTGGCATATTAACACAATTAACTGTAGGTAAATTTTCGAATGAAGTAGCTCCTTTGACGTGTAAAAGCAAGAACCAAATGAAATACCTTTGTCGATCTTTTAGATTAACTAAATACATTCTACTTAATATAGGTTTCTTAGTTTTTTTCCTTCTATTCCATGTCTTAAGTTTTTCATCAAATGTATAATATATTGGAATTTCGGAATATAAATAATTTTGTGCTTTCTTGACTTTCTTCAAAATATACTTCTTGTGCATTTTCATCGTGTACAGCTAAACGTTTTATAGTATGTGATGTTTCATATAATACATATTCCAATAGTCTATGCATAGCTTCTGGTGGACATAAATATCTTGTATTAATATACTGTTTAATCTCGTCATATTCATATTAGTCATTTTGAATATTATCTTTTCATTATTACTGTTATTATTATTATTCTTTATATTGTTATTACAGCAGTTACAATACATTACAGTTACCCTACATTGATAATCAAGTTATTCTTTAAAATTTAAATCGATATTGCTTATTTCAATAAATGCACAATCGTGACCTTTATAACAATGTTTAAACAAATATTTAATACATTGTACAGTTGAACATACTTCCACGCTAATGTGAGAGTTGAATTTTAACAACAAATACCGGTTGTACGGAACAACAAATCGACGATCAGTAACTTTATTAGAATGTTTACCCTTATAATTTATTTATTTCCCATTATTTCTTCGCATATATAATGGATATCCTGATGAATTGAGAGATGTTTTCTTATTAAAATTTTTTGGAAAATTTTTAGAAAACTTGCGTATTTTTGTTTATACAAGGAGAACCGCTATTTTACTTTTACCTAAAACACATCGTTCAATTACTAATTCTTTGAATTTTTGTACTTTTTGATGAGATACTTAGAGATCGACCGATTGCTGTTTCATAATATTCTAAATTTTCTGATATTTCTTTCCAATTCGGATTACAAGTACATAAATAGGTCAGGCTTTCCGTAACGATTTACAATGGACATTGAATCTATATAATTTTGTTTTAAAAATACCTGACTACCTGTAAAATTTGACGGTAAAATTAACATTTTTCAATTATCATATTTTTAGATTATTTTTTTTTATGTAAATAATTCATTACCCCTTTTTAACAATCACTTCTTAAAACAGTTTGATTTTTTCTTATAAAATATAATCTTGAGCTTTCAACTTTAACAAATGCATCAATTATTGCCTGTTGAGATATTTTTCCTAAATTAAGATAGGGATTAAATCTATTCTTTAAAGACAACATATAATTATAAAATTGTAAATTAGATATATTACTACTACCATTTTTACATTTCATATTGGGCATCCATCCGTAACCTCCATTTGGATAAATGAGTGGGTATGTCATGGGAGCTGTGTGTTTACTTTGTAACGTTGTACTTTTTGGTGGCCTCATGGCAAGAAAGACACTGCTACTCGCCTGCGTCTCTCGGAGTCGTCGCCGGTTGGTGGCCACAGTGCTGTCTGCCGCTGGCGTCGGGGCGTCCCCCGAGCTCGCTGGTGATAGCGGCTGCTTGGTGGCAATCGCGAGGACCATGACGAAGATGGTATCGACGGGCTGACGGTGGCTGGTTGTCGTGCCGGCGGTGAAGACGAGGTTTGGATCCTCTCCGTCCCCCCTCGTGAGCCGCTGTTGCTCCAGCTCGGCCAGCAGGTCGACGCTGGCGATCTAACTGGACGACTTGACTCGACTGCAGCTCTGGCGGAAGTCAACTATCATTCCTGCCCGGCTGGCTCACGCCGCGCTGGCTCGTACCGCGCCGGGAATTATCGTCTGTCTTTCTCTAGTCCTTTCTGTCTTTATCTCTCTATCATCGATGATAATATTTGTCGATTACTTTTCCACTGCGTTGCCGAATCCTTAAAATGAAAACACAGACAGCCGTGTTAATTCATGCGTGTATTTGTAAACACGCACGAGCCACGGCCAAGCCTTGGCAGGCGATGCGAGGCTAGCCTCGACGAGAATATCGCCTAAGCGAAATCCTCGTCACAACTTATTTGAGGAATACTCTTTGGTTTTTCATGTTTTGAATATATAATAATATTTCTCTCTATAAGAGGTTGACCATCTTTTCCAACAAATATTTTTCTCTTTGGTTTCTTTTTAACTATTTTACTACTACCCTGGTAGAAAATAACCCAACTAAAATGGTTTAACTGCAATGATTGGTCAAATTTTTGGGCCAACGAATAACAAAAGTATTGACCAATGGTTAGCCAACGGTTGGTGAATTATCAATTATAAAATAGGTTATGAAACAACAACATTGACTAATAAGAAATATAGATATCTAAACGATTTATTTGTAAAAAGTAATGAAAATTACGGAAGTAAATTAATAAAATTACTGTTAATTATAGTAGGATTGGGAATAAAGTTATTTGAAGGTTAATAGACATACTTATAATACACAGAATATAAATATGATATATTGTAAATAGTAACCTCAAATTCAACTAAAAATTTAGTTATCTAAATCTATTTACGCCAAGCAAGGTACTGTCTGTATATTTTTTTAAACATTTTATGAATAATATAGTCTCAATGTTTTTATTTAATGAATTATTTACGTAAATTGGCTCTTTTATGATTTTTAAATATTAAGCATTCGTTGGCCAACCGTAAGGATAATTCCGTAACGAAATAAGCGGTATTTATTACCAACCATTGGTTAAACGGTTGGCCAATCCTTTGCGATTTGGCGAACGGATGGCAAACGGTTGGTATTCATTTCTAACAGGGTATCACTGTTTTTATTGTTGATATATTCTTCTCTTTTACGTAATGCTTCTTTTTAGCGTTCCTTTCTTAATTCATCGTAGTTCATATTTTTCATTTTCTCTGTATTTCGTGTTACTTTTTATTTTAATTTCTTCCAATTTATTAGAGTTTTTCTTTTTATTTTTCCAATAAGTTTCTTTTTTCTGTAATGCATCTTTTTCATGTAATTTTTTTAATTTATTGCCTTCTATATTTTGCATGTTTCTAATGCCCGTTTTTTTGTTTTTCAATTATTCTTTTTATTTTCTCTTTGTTCATTCATATTTTCGCAATAAACATTTTCGTTGTACAATGAAATCTGTTCAAGTTCATCTTCGTACTATTATTTATTACTCTATTCCTATCCTTATTCTTACAAATTTCAACTTTACTCGGCAATGAAACTTTTTCTAAGGCAGTATTTTCCAAACTTATAATTATATCATTGTAATGCAATGAATTGAAAGATGTATTTCCATCATCTATTTCCATTGGGATAATGGACTCTGTACAAGATTTATTATGTCCTCTTTACAAGTTCATAATTTTATTTTGTTCAAAAATTAATTGTGCTTGAATATTTCTTTCTATCATATTAATTTCTTCAGCATTCAAATTTAATTATTGTACGACAAAAACATATTTATGAATTATAGATCTTCGTATCGGTATCACTGAAAAATCATAATTAGGCACGACCGCTACTCGGGAGAGCCTTATAATTTCGCCAGAGCGAAATTTGTTAACTCTGTTAGAACTAAAATTTGAGCTATACAAATGATTTTCCGCTTATTCAAAACCCATTTTAAGCATTTTCCACAATGTATGTATGTCTGTACGTTCGTATGTAATTAAGTTTCCAGATTATCTCAGTGAATTTTTGATGGATTTAAACGAAATTTTGGGAATACATTCCTTTAATTATAACTAACCGGTGGTATTAAAATTAGAAAGATCGATTAAAAGGTTTTCAAACGCGAGCACAAAGAAAAATCTCAAAAAATCGATTTTCAAGCCTAATTTCTGGAAAAATTAATTTTAAGCTAATATTACAGGCTTATCTGCTAAAAGTAATTAAAAGACACCTTTTTTCTGTTGGAAGTTTTTGCTACAAGCAATATTTACCAACCCAAATACGAGAAAACTGCAAAAAAGTAAAAAATGGATGATTTTCGGCTATAACTCGACACACAAATTGATTTTACACACAAATTTTAAATACAATAGTTGTAGATAATAATAAAATAAAACTTTTTTCCATTTAACATTACTACGTAAAACCAATTCCTGACGAGTTACATCTATAAAAACGCTATTAAACATCAAAATATACATAAAATTGACGATTTTCGGCTATAACTCGACAGAATTTGATTTTACACATAAAAGTTAAATGCAAAAGTTGTAGAAAATAATAAAACAAAACTTTTTTTTATTTAACATTATCACGTGAAATCAATTCTTGACGAGTTACACCTATAAAAACGCTTTTAAACGTTTAAATATACATAAAATGGACGATTTTCGGTTAGAACTTGACAGGATTTAATTTTACACATAAATGTTAAGTACAAAAGTTGTAAATAATAATAAAAACGCTATTAAACGCTTAAATATACATAAAATGTTTGACTTCAGTTTTCATTTAACAAGATTTGATTTAATTCAATAGTACAAAAATGTTTAATTTGGTTGAATACGCAAAAGTTATTAACATTTTCATCTACAATCAATTTCTCAAGAGCCAGCTTATACCAATAAAACCTATTTTTTATTTAATGCCTAAATACACGTAAAATCGTCGATAGCAATTTAATTTGACATAAATATTAAATATAATAGCTGTAAATAAGATCGGAACAAGCAATATGAGGCGCGTAAAATTCATTCCTAAATATGTTAAACGTATACATATAACAAGCTAAATATACATAGAATGGTCGATATTCGGCTATAGCTTGGTAGAATTTAGCTTAACAATAGCAAAGTAAAATATAATAGTTGTAGAATAAAATAAAATAAAACTTCTTAGCAGAAATAAGTTAAATTTAAAAGTTGTAAAATATAATGAAACTAAACTCTTTCCTATTCAATGTTAATTTTACATAAAATTATAACATATAATTTTGGAGTTAGAATTGATGTCTGAAAAACCTATACTGTGTAAGAGGAAGAGAGCTGCCATATGCAAGTTTTCTGTAGGCCCCAACAAGGAGTAGTCCGAACAATGGGTGTAGAGCTCACACCTTAGTGACATTGGCTTCCTGACCATCCTCTTGTACTTAAATCTATTCTTACTTCTTTTGTAAAAATACTACTTCTATCTGCAAAATAAAGAAAAGAATTTATCAAATGTTAATCTATTATAGCTTGGAATATAATTAAAAAATAATAATACTGGATACAATAACTGTTATAACCATAGATCTTCTGCAAATACACTGAGAAGCTAGCCATAGTTGTAACCCATGGCCCGATCAGCTGAAAGAATAGTATAAGCCTGAAGTAACAAACTAAATAGTGTTCCATTGAAAATCTACTCACCAGTAGAATAGACAACAGCATTTATCATGAGGCTCAATCGACATCAGAGATATAACTGCAGAAGTTCAAAGCAGAAGAAAATTCACTCACAGGAAAGCAATTATTATGTCAGTATACTTCTCATGGTACCGCTGAAAAATCAAGAACATAAAATAAGTCAGAGGCTCTACACAACCACATCCTGTGACTTAAA
>JAWWEQ010000035.1:0-11239 GCA_035583055.1 Torymus tubicola
CGGAGTAAAAAAGATATCAGTATAAGGCTCGATAAAGACGGAGCCGAGGCAGACGACGTCTACACTTACCGAGAGACGAAGAGAGAGAGGAATGAGATACGGACAGAGCGCGAGGCGTTCGCAGCCGAACGCAGGCTGCTGCAAGTACAATTAGAAGAGATGTGAAAGCAGGCAGAAGAGGCATCTGGAGCTGTGAGAAGGGCACCCGCAGAAGCCGCAACTGAAGAAGCTGCTGCCCGGGAAGCAGCAACCGCCGCAGCCGCCGAACGGCAAGCGATGCAAGACGCCGCGGAACTTGCTATCTTACAACAGACAAACAACGGCCCCAGAGAACGGCAAGCCATTATACAGGCACAAAGAGATATACAAAGGATTGTGGAAAATATTGCCGTTCAAGGGCCGCAGAGGATTAATCAGCCTATCGGGGAAGCTGCTGATCCTGCCACGTATACAGCAGAGCAGTACCCTAGATTGAAAAGGGTGAGAAAGTACTTTTAAAATGATAAATACAATTAGCATTATAATAATTTATATCACTCTAACCTCAAAATCACAACTTTGGAATGATTTTTCGGCGCTCGTGGTATAAAATATCGTATGAAACCATCTCCCACAACAGTGTCATAATATACTATTTGATAATAAATTTGCCAATAAAGAGCAATATTAATAATTATTATAATAATATTAGTAATAACAATAATAATAATCATCATAATTCTTTATTTCTGTTTCAGGAGAACAAGATCCTATCTTTTAATAATAAAAATTTTAAAGAAAAGTTAAGCCAATTAGAGTTTTACATCAATAAATTGGAAAGCGATAAATAGCAATTGGTAATTTTATTTTTTTTTATACAGAATTTTAAAATTAAAATTTTCTATATTTAAAAAATTATTGTTTTTACTTCTATTTTAAGAAACGTTACACGCCGTACCAGCGCAACAACCGCCAAGACTAAGAATCCACGTGCTATGCCTGCATGCGTGTATCAGAATAAATTAATAATTTAATTTTTTTTACTGCAATTTTGAATTTATAATAAAAAAATTTTAAATAATCATTTGTATACTTTTGTTTTTTAATTTATTTATTTACCGTCGCATCCCCCTTACGGGTATTAGCAACTATATACGTCCGGTAGTCTGGTTATTATAACTTGGTCTTTTCTGTGAAGTTTTAATTATTTGTTAATTTTTAATTATTTATTAATTTGTTTCATTTTCATTAACTACCGTCAAATACAGTCATTTTTAATGTCAACAAATCTTTTTCGAGTGAGCTCTTTTGCTTCATTGATGATCATATTCATAACTTGTAGTCCGGCGAGCGCGGAGCAGACGACGCTAACCTACTGCCCGACTTTTACGTGTTTACTGTCGTCGCAGTCTGGGCCCCATCATCACAGTCGAACGCGCGCGCGTAGTGAAATAGCGAGAGTGATCGCCAGAAGAAGAATAGCAGCGGCAAAACAGCAAAGCTCGTTGAGAATCGGTATAGCAGCAGCAGCAGTATTAGCGGCTCAAAGATGGGCAACAATGCCACGAGCTCTAACAAGAAGATGGACGTCATGTAGAGCATCAACGGGTTCCCCGAATAGGTTAAGGAGGAGCTAAAGAAGAAATGGAAGAACTCGACTAATAACGTCGCCCTCGAAGACATTGATAGGATCAAGACTGAGTACGGGATCCTTTCAACGAATCAATCATGACAAGCCTTTCAGAAGCAGAAGGCCGTCGAGCTGAAGCAGCGGTTGTCGGTGGAGCATACCGACAATGAGAAAAGGATCCTGCAGACGATAAACTTACTTTTTCTCATCCTCTGTGCTACCACTTCAAAGACAACACGAATCTCGTCAATGGACAAGTGCGCCAAGGAGTTTCCTTATTTCTGAAGTAAGTCAGTTTGAAATAATAAAATATTTTGAGATCCTGAGTGCCCTCCATTTCACATCAAAGTACGCTAAAACTCAAAGATGCACTCAGGATTTCAAACTATTGTACCATAAAAATCAGAGTCTCAAGTGCATTGGATTTGAGAAAATATTAAGTCTCAGTCTGTCACTGTTTTTGGCATACTTTCATGTGAGATGGTACGCTACAAAGGAAAGTGATCTGTATCTGTTTATTTGCATATTACATGCAGTTATGCAAGGATACTTAAATACAGAAGAATGAGACTTAATATTTTCTCACATCCAATGCACTTGAGACTCTGATTTTTATGGTACACTAGTTTGAAATCGTTAGTGCATCATTGGGTTTTTGCGTACTTTGATGTGAAATGGTGGGTTCAGAGGTTGTCTTGAGTTGTATACTTGCATAATTTTATTTTTTATGCATGTGCATAAATTAAGATTTTCTCTGAGCCCATCATTTCACATTAAAGTATGCTGATACCCTATGATGCACTGAATACAGTATAAAACTCTGATTCCAAAATTACGTGTTATATAATGTCACACCCCTCTCCTCTTTCCCTGAGTGTATTTCTTTACACGCTCTTCCTCTCTGCTTTAATTTGATCTTATACTAATTATTTTATTGTCAGCCTATGGTGAAGTGCTCCTGTAGATGACTTCACGACATCAAACTCTTATGGGAACGAAACTGATGTTATAGATGCTTCCTCTCCTACTGCTACTAAAAAAATGAGGTGTTTTCGATGCTTCCCCTGCTACTACTACGAGGATGATGTGTTTTCGATGCTTCTTCTCCTGCTGCTACTACAAGTATGAGATGTTTTCGATGATTCTTCTCCTGCTGCAACTACAAGTATGAGACTACGGCTCAACAAGTGCTACGCAGCAAAGATGTTTGGAGTTTGAGAGTTATCCTATATTGTTGTTTGACTGGATTAACACCTTTTAAAGTTCACACAAAAGTATTGATAACGTTATAATTTTGTATTTGTAATTTTTAATTTATTAATCGTTATGCTGACATAATATTTGTGAGATATATGTGTTAATGACTGAGAATAGTCTCTCCAGAGGCAAATGAAGTACAAATTTTTTATTACACTGTAAAGTATTGTTGCTGACTAATAAATCAACTATTTTATAAAAGAACAGTTCTCATGTTTATTTAAGAAATAATAAAACATATTTACAATATGAATATTTATGTAATTGCATTTGGAAATCATGCCTTTGCTTCGGCATCTATTTGGTGTTGGATTTTCTATGTCAGGTTTATCTTTAGTCTAAACCAGCGGCTAAACGTTTTAAGTCTGCTATTGTTCGGCATGGGTTTAATCCTTTTGGAGAAGTTTTTGTGCAATTAAATATTATATGACATCTAAATATTGAATACTAATTACTGCTTCTGAAACTGAGTTAGGTAAACAAAGTAGTGGCGAGTCAAGTGATTCAGATAATAATATTTGAAATGCGTACAAAATAATATTGTAAATGGAAAAAAAAGTTTATTCTCTGGATCTGAAGCAAGTATTTATTGTACATACTTATGCTGACAATACAAATATGAAGTAATAAATGAATCTTAAAAAGGTATTGTTTATTTTGTATTTTCATTACCTAATTCTTTTATTTAATCAGGTATACATAACCTTCTCTTACAATCTCGAGACAATATTATTTACCTTTTGGAAGAATCGTATACCAATGTATGCAAAGGGAAACTACTCTACATCACAGTGGTCCCAATTGCATTCAATCATTTCTAATACTTCATCATATGGATACTGACAGTAGCTGTATAAATTATTAGAACACATAGCATACGTGGACAATAAATACTTGATAGAAAATAATCTTTTCTTGATTTAGAATATCATCATGTTCTTAGATCAATTTAATGGAGGAAGATTCAGTTTCCATAATTGGATGTTAAAACAATTATTCATAAATATCTCACAACTTTAATTGGAATTGATGTTCTGTAACTCGGCCCATGTGTAGTTCTTTATTCTTTTCTGAAACAAATGTTTCACTTCATTCAAAGTCATTGATGACAATTGCTAGAACTTTTAGAATGATAGCTTTAGAAAATTTTAATCCTTATCCATACGCTTATCCTACGCTGAAAAATATATAAAAACTGTTAATAAGTAATAACATTAGAAAACTATAGCACCACTACAAATTTTGACAAAAAAAATTTACAAACCTTCTAATAATTTGTGATGATAATTTTTATTCCAAAACGCCATGGGACTTCAATAGTATATAATAATATAATCTTAAGAACTTCTTGAAAGTACTGATTACAGTTGACAGCTAACAATCCCAGAATTTAAAATCAAATGTCTTTTTATAGATGGAAATCTTTATATAGTAGCACAACAGAAAAGTACTATTTTTAATACTTTTTTCTTCATTATCCGTTACAGCACATAATTACTTTTATTATCTTGAGGGACATAGACAATAGATTTAATACCATTTATTTTCTTCATTTTATTACTGTTATTAATTATTGGTTCACGAAGTCACCGAAATAAAAAATCTTCTGAAACAGAAAAAATTAAGAACACAAAGTATCTATACTTACTAAAAAATATTGTTATTTTTGACACATCGAAATAATTCGAATATTCAGAAAAAATTGAAATAAGTAATTATACTTATCTGACTTGTTTTCCGCCCGTGTGAATATAAATTAATCCTAATATCTATTATAGGGACTGCGAAGTTCACTGCTCCAACTGTGAGTTGTGACAGCTGCTGAGAGCTGCGTGAGTCGAAGCCGGGCGCTACTTATAATACACGATAATAACAGTACGACGCGGCGCAGTGTTGCCCCATGCGGTGTTGCCCGACGCTGTGCCTCTGCAGTCATAAGTACAGTGTGCTACGTGGCGGGCGCGGTGTTGCCTGGCCTTGCGGGGCCGGATAATACATGTCGTCGTGATTCGTGATGTCACGTTGGCGCTGTGATGACCTGTTTAGTCTGCTAAACAGGTTTAGCAGATGCTGCTGTTCCGTGCCCGCCGGAACAGCAGCCACGACGCCGATCAGCTGATTTCTCGTCTTTATTCACAGCTCTTCGCAGTGTCCCGTCGTCATCGTCGGATGGGTAGTTTGCGCGCACGAGGGGTTCGGGAAGCTGTGGTAGAAAGACAGTGTGAGCGCAATGATATAGTAATAGAGGGACGAAGAGGAAGCAGCAGCAGCAGAGCTCGCTAAGAGCTAAGTATTCGACAGACGGCTCGGGTTCATCGTTAAGGGGGTTTATCCGATTTTGCGTTTATTTGGGAAGTGTTTGAAATTTTCGTCACATGTAAGTGACATCATTATCTATATGATATCCTCAGAAAAAAGAGCCTAGCTTCACTGTTATCGAGATATTAAACGGCAAAGTTGAACATTTTAACACGACGTCTTATGGGACTGCGTACGCCTGAAGGACCGTTACAGTCTATAACTTGGAAGATATATTTGGCGTTCGTCTGAAAAACTAACATGTTATTAAGATCAATAATTAGAATATCATATTGGAAATTCAGAGAGCCTAGCTTCACCGTTTCTAAGATATTGTAGTTCAAAGTTGCAATTTTAGGTGTCCGACCGCGCTTGCGAGGCTCTGCTGGAGCGGTGGGGGTAATACACAGACGAGCGCCGCTCTGTGTGACCAGGAGTTGAGGAGTAATAAATATCCCCGTCATTCAGTAATTCTTCATCAACGTTGAACAAAAAATTCTCCTAGGCTGTTTTCTGCCTCGCACTCTCCCTCACAACAACCATTTTTTGGCAACTCCTTGGTAAAACTGAAATGAAAATAGAAGTGGAATTGATTCGTGAGTGAATTGAAAGAAGAGAGAACAAGGTGAAGTGTGTAAAAAAATGAAATGATTTCCCATCGACTCTTAGTATTCTTGTTGCCAATTATGGACTTGCTTCTTGTTAAGAGAAAGGATGAAGATATGAACAGTTACGCCTGAATCCTCTTTTCGTTTTTCAGTTGTCGTGTATACAAAACCAAAGATATAAAATAAAAGTGTGAGAAAGAAAGAGAGAAAGTGTGCTGTGGTAGAATTTGAGGATATTTTACTACAAGTGGTGTCAAAAGAGGTCAAAAAAAGAGAAAAGGAATTTGCACAGAGACACTGGATACTAAGCAGCAGCGATAGCTTCTCTCATTATCATTCAACAGCTCCAAAGCTTCAAATTGTCTCCATAAGTATGTAATTAATTGTACAAAAAGCAAACATAAATCATATATTATCTACACATATAAGATATAATATTCAATGTCACACATCCTTTTCCTCTTTCGCTAAGCATATTTCTTTATATGCTCGTCCTCTCTGATTTTGAACTTACACTAATTTCGGTATGTTTGCCTAGGGTGAAGTGCTCCTGAAGATGACCACACAACATGAAAAACTCCTGGAAACAAATCTGGCGTTCGATGCTGCTTCCACTGCTGCTACTACAGAGATCTACTACTCAGGGGTAATAAGTGTATATGCGCATGGAAAACCTGCAGCTGACACTGTAAGTACACTGTAAGAAAACTTCCATATATATAGATATACAATGTGTACATTTGGAAACTCAAAATGTAAACACAGTATATCTATATGTATGGAAGTTTTCTAACAGTGTAGGCGTATAAGCCTACATAAGGTGTATAAGGTGTAGTGAATTGGTTAGGTATAAAGTACCAAATATGTTGAATGTTTTGTTTTTACATTAAGTCTTTATTTTCATGTGAGATGATTAGCTTTGCAGGAGAGAAATCATTATTCCTGTATTTGATTGGAATAAGTTCATTTTAAAACTAATTTTTATGCTATAGATGAGTGTCGAAGTCTGTGTATTAATCTATTTTTTATTCTTTTATGCGAAAGGCTTGGCTTTACTGGAAGTGTTTATACGTATACTTGTACATGACATACAGCTAATTAAGTGCACAAATAAAGACTTCACTGCTGAAAAGCCAATCATCTCACATAAGAGCAATAATTTGAAATGCTCAGTGTGCCATAGTTTTTTATGTACTTTCATGTCAGATCATTCGCTCTAAAGGAAAACAATCTATGTTTATGTATCTTCATATGTCAGACAGCTATTAAAGTTCATAAATTCAGATTTCTTTCCTTTAAAGCGAATGATCTGACATGAAAGTAGCTAAAACATTATGAGACACTGAGCATTTCAAATTATTCTCTTAAAAATCCAGTTCTGAATCAGAGTGGATTGCGTATTATTCTGTTTTTCATTCAAATGTCGCGCTATTCAAGGCTCGCAAATTTGGAGTTTCGCAATTTGTCAAAATCGGTGTTGTGTCGGGTGGTGTGGCGGGAATGCGCGAGCACCCTCTCCCGGGCTTTGTGATAGAGTTAGTCTGCTAGAATAGTCGGCGACCAGCGGCAGTAGGCTAGCACCACAGCAGTCGACATGGCGGATACACAACGAGCGCGATGCGCGCGAAACACGATGACAACAACGCAGTAACGCACACGCAGGTTAGGTAGCAGCCATCACCGCAAGTTGTAGCCACTGCAACAGCCGCCGATGGGGCTACCCCAGCAGTTGCCCTCGCCCTCGCCTCAGGCCTAGGGCAGTCCCGTGGACAGGTCAGCGCAGCATGAGCAGTAACCTGCGCAGCAGCCACCGCATCATGCCGATTGCCTCACTCCAGACTATCAGGAAGTAGCGCCGGAGTCACAGGCCCAACCGTCGCTCCAGTCGTAACCGCAACAGGGATCACCAGCAGAGTTATGGTGGGCCACTGCCGCCGCAATCACAACCACCTCAGGCTCAACAGCAGCAGCAGCAGCAGCAGAATCGCCAACCACAGGGTTATCCACATGCTCCGCAACATAGACATGCCACCCCAGCATTATCTGCACAGTCCTTCTCTAGGTTATGAAGGAGTGCTACCTGATGCACCTCCCCAGATGATGCAGCAGCCACCACAGATTTCTCTACTTTACTACAACAAGGTAACTGCTGCTTATATCTTCCTGCTCCATCTGTCTTCACCCCAAATTTAATCTTCGCTTAATCTTTTAAACAACAGAAGTGCGTCTCTTCTCCAAGTTTCTGCATTGAAAAAATAAAAAATAATTATATGTACATGCAAACGCTTACATTTCACTAAAAGTTTAATTAACTTTTTTATTTTTTCAGTGCATTATATCAATGGACTTTGACACTTCAAGCAAATTCAGCATTAAAGGAGTCTATTGATGCAGTTTTATGCTCTTTCTGCTTCGATAAGTCAGATTTCTTCCAAACTCTTTTGCAATAAGTTCAAATAATTGTACCAAATCTATGGAGTGGTCAATCGGATGCCTCAATATCTAATGATCGAAAGGAAAGTGAAGTTCAAATGGATGATCAAGTGCCATGATTAAATTTCTATCAAAATGCTGCTGGTGACATCCGTCCAATCAGGAATTATTAGCTGAACTTTTGCTGAAGTCATTATTCAACAGAAATCTCCAGTAGGTACTGTAAGAGTATTTTGTAGCTTTTGTGGAAAAGCCAAGAAATGGCAGTGATCCAGCTTTCCCTGTAGGACATTATCACCATCTACTATACATGTCTGCGTTGATATTCTACAACAAGTTTAAGGTACGTTCAATATAATAAGTTAAAAGTGTAGAACTCTTTAACCCAGTGCTTCGTTTTATATCTAATACAAGTCATCTCTTTTAACTTTAAAGAAGTCTTTTAATGGGAATCTTTCAGAAAATGAAGGTTGTTCTCAGAATGGGTTACCTTACATTGCTTACTGCGAATCAAACAGCAGCTTTATATTTCTGTAAATGGGCAAAATCTGATTTTTGTAGTTTTTATTTATTTCATGTAGTTAATCTAAATCTTCTTGTTTTTCAGTAAGTGAGCAATGTGATTTTTATTAAATTATGACTTCAGAAACATCAAGTCAACTCAAAAATACATGAGATGACTGAGGTTACTGAAGTGTAGTGTAATGGAGAGTGAATATTTCTAAAAGATCTATAGATCTACAGATAGCCTGCCTTAGCAAATAGGTAATTTAATAAGATAGGTAATTATTTGAACCTGTGAAATTCTGTTTTATTGTAAAATAGTTAATGTATAATGAGGCGGTTTATCCATTAACTACCACCATTAATTGACTTTTAGTGGTTATGGTCAACATGTCATAATGTTGTCAATACTGAAATTTTTTCTATCTATTGTTGTTTATACTGAAATAAACTATATTAGATTACTTATATTAGTATAAGATACGTAGATTATGGTAAATATTAATAATAAAATAAATTATTGCTATTATTTTTTATGTAAATATATTTGCTTATAACAAGCCTAGTACGTACAATAGGTCATTTTTCAACATTTATAGAACAAATCGTGGTAAGATAGGTCGGGTACCTATAACACGCCATTTGCGTAAAACCAAAGTTGACTTTTAAATAAGCCTCGTTCATTTAAGAAATAATTAAAATTTGAAGAAAACTGTTGTAAAATAGGCCTGGTGTCTATAACGCTTAATTTTATATAAAAAATGTTAGCTTATAACAAGTCCAGTGAGCACAATAGGTCATTTTTGAAAAATTTATAGAACAAATGGCGGTAAGATAGGTCTAGTACCTACAACACGCCATTTGTGTGAAAAAAAAGTTGCATTTTAAATCGGCCTGGTTTGTCTAATGGTTATCAAAATTTAACGAAAGCTGTTGTAAAGTAGGCCTGGTGCCTATAACTCGTAATTTTATGTAACAAACGTTTGTTTGACAGAGGCCAAGTATGTAAAATAAGTTACTAAAATTTGTACAAATAATAGTTGTAAGATAGGTCTGGTACCTATAACACGCCGTTTATATAAAAGAAAAGTTTACTTTTAAATCGGCCTCGTTCTTTAAATAAGTAATTCAAAAGTGAAGAAAAGTGTTGTAAAGTAGGCCTGGTGTCTATAACGCCTAATTTTTATGTAAAAAATTATTACTTGTAACAGGCCTCATACGTGTAATAGGTCATTTTTGAAAAATGTATACAAAAAATGGTCGTAAGGTAGGTCTGCTTCCTATAACACGCCATTTGTATAAATAAATTAAAGTTTACTTTTAAATAGGCATGGATTGTCTAATAAGTAATTAAAATTTAAAGAAAATTATTGTAAACTCGGCCTGGTGCCTATAACGCGTAATTAATGTGTAAATGTTTCGGAAAAATTCCAGTGCATTCTTCGGACAATTCTAAGAACATTTTACTCTTAGTAATTTTTCCAGAAAGTCCTTCTTTTCCAAGAAAAAAATTCTGATATTTCAACTACTTTGATATTTCAGATAAGTAGTAGTTCCAGTAGAAAAGGATAGAGGTCTATAATGACTACCAAACCTTTTTAACCTCATTTTAGAACATTTTTGCAACATAGTCCGGTAGTTTTTGGCTCAAAAAAGATTCAGTAACGCATGGATAAATGTACTCGAAAATTGCAAAAAAAACGCGATTTTTGCGAAAATCGTCACTTTCAAAGTGGCATATCTCCATCAATTTTTCATATTTTTGGACATGCAAAAAAGTTTTATTTGGTCTTGAAAAGACGGAAGAACTGCTTTTGGCGCGCCCAAAAATATTAAAAATTGGCGATTCTCTATGGTCTAGAAAATGGGTAAAATTTGAAAAAAATGCTTTGCACTTTTGAGTTTATGGAGCAACTTAGTGATTACAAAGCCTAGCCATATAATCTCTTGTTGGAAAGTACTTTAAAAACCGAAGAATTTCGTTTTCGGTACGTGAAATAAAAATTAAAACTCGCTTTTTGACAAGCATTTCAAAATTGGTAAAAAACAGCTAAAAATAGACTGTTTTTCAACCTTTAAATGGCCATATTTTGGCTTCTAGGGCATTTAAAGGGCTGAAATTTGACAAAAGTTATTTTTTTTTGGCGTACAATGAGCTCCTAATTTTTCAGAAAAAAGTATTATTCTAAGCCAAAAAGTCCCGGGCCGGCAGAATAACTTAAAAAGTAGGCGTCGCACAGAAAATGACCAATACAAAAGTTGCAGGAAATGACCCTAGCTATCCGTCGGTGACCTTTTCTGTGACCTTGACCTGGACCTTCAAGGTCATTTCAAGGTCAAGTCAATTTTTTTAAATGGCAACCCCTACTTTTGCCAAGCAGTGAACGGCTGGATATGAAAATGATATCTTGAAAAGTAGGCGTCTCTAAAAAAAATTGTTGAGACAAAAGTTATGCGTAATGTTCCTGGCTATTCAACTGCCACCTCAGTCATGACCTTCACCTTGACCTTCATCCCTTCCATCCGCCAT
>JAWWEQ010000035.1:17389-30858 GCA_035583055.1 Torymus tubicola
CGCGAGACTTAGGGAATAATGCATATTTATTAACTAATCCAGGCGATAATAGTGTAGAAAAGGGTATCTATAATCGCACAAATTTAAGAAAATATTATTCAGCCGAAATATAATAAGATGAGTAGTATAAATTGTTGAAAAGTTTGAATTGCTGATTTACTGTAATGCGTGAATGATTTGGACCAATTAGATAGGAAGATTAGTGACATTAGTAATGATAAAAATGATGCGTATAAAGCGTGAATGTAAGAGATTATGCGTCGTTTGAATGTACAAATGTAAATATTGTATAGCGTAGACTAAGTAATGCGTATAAAGCGTTAATGTATGAGAGTATGCGTGGTTTAAATGTATAAATGTAAATATTGTATAACGTAGAAAAATAATGCAATTGAAAAAAAAAAAAAAAATCCGATTAGAGAATTTGAACTTATGATAGAACAACAAGCTCGCGAGCAACACAATTATTATTAGCACCGGTGCACTAAACAAAGATTCGCGAATCTATTAGTATAAGGCCATTCATCTAAACCATTTCAAGGTCAATTATGGTTTAAGCAATGTGATTTTATGCTATAGAAAATGTAACGTGCGAGTTGCGAGAGAAAGAAATATACCGCGATGCTGTATTCTCGTTTCCAGGGTTTTGGGAGGTTTTGTGTTTTTTTTTATTAATTAGTTATTTTTAGCGTCTGGTCACTCATCCACCAAAAAAGGGGGAGAGTTGTAACATGCGTCATCAAAATATAAATATTTGGACGATGACTCCCTCGAAAGTCTTAATATCACTTAATAGCGACACCTAGAGTGGCTCGCTTTGTTTCGGTGAGCTGCTAGGGCTCACGTTAAACGTCCTCTTTCGCTCGGTGTCCGTTGGTTCGACAACATCTGGATGGCAATTAGCTCCGCATCACGTCTTCGTGTATATTGAGAAGCTCATACGACAAATGGTATGCTTGAGCGTATTTGGCAAAGATGTCTATAATGGTTAAGAATTTATCCTTGTTAAAATGGAATATATCCATATGTACGTGTTGGAGCGGTTTGTCGGCAATTATAGGCCCATATGTGTCCGTTTGATACGGATTCCGTTCGTATTTGTGCTCTAAACAGATCTCGCATTGGCTTATTATATATATTTCTAATGATCATGTCCATATTTATTACGTAGAACAATTTCTTGAAGTGCGCTAACGTTTCCTGGATGCCATTATGGTTGTGGTTATAGTAAGTTTCGAGTTTTTTCACAAAATTGTTCTGATCAATTGTGGGCGTATAAACATTGGTCTTTGTCAGTTTTAAGTTTTCGTTGAAATGATCTTTCAATATTCGATAATTAACATTTTCTATTTCCTCGTTGGTGAAATAAATTCCATATTGTTTGTCTGGCCTGATGTTTTCGTAAAAAAATTTTAGTATCTGTGTTTCCGCATCGTTTTTGTCGATTTTAATAATGTATTGTATTTTTAATTTATTCTTTTTTGTTTTTAGCTGATAATCGTTTCCTGGTTTTATTATTATACTATAGTTAAAGGTGTGAATGTTTTTGTCTATTATAGGCATCACAAAAACTGGGTCCCCCTCGGCCGTGTGGACTGTTGCAGAGTCATTGCCAAATAACCTTTCAATTTCTTCTTCGGTAGTGGGGGTGTCGTCGGAGGCCTGAGGCATCATGGAGAGTAAGTCGTCTTCTTGAATTGTTCTTTAACGTGGATTTCGATGTGGCTTAGAGCATCGGCTACGTGATTTTCGCTTCCCTTTCTGTATCTGATTTCGTAGTCATACTCCTCAAGTTTTATCCTTCAACAGATCAATCTCGAATTCGGTGTTTTCAATGACCAGAACCACGTTAAAGGTTTGTGGTCGGTTTCTATGTAAAATTTCTGTCCGTAGACGTATGGCCGGAAGTGTCGACATACTTCGACGATGGCTAGAAGCTGCTTGTCGATGGTCGAGTAATTTTTTCTGCCGAATTTAGGGTTCGTGAGGAGCATGATACGAGACTTTTGGGGTTTTGAGATAAAACGGCACCTAATGCTGTATTTGAAGCATCGGTGGTAATGTAGAACGGCTTCGAAAAATCTGGGTAAGCGAATATCGGTGCGTTTGTGATCAGCTCCTTTAATTTATTAAATGATTCGACGAATCCTTTGTCTTGAGGGTCTACCTTTTCTTTGTATTTGAGTCTTTTCGTCATTAGCCTTGCGATCTTTGCATAATTTCTTATGAATTTTCTATAAAATACTGTTAGTCCCAAATATGCTTTAATTTCTTTTTGTGTTTTAGGAATAGGATAATTTACTATTACAGCAATTTTATCAGGATTGGGTTTAATCCCTTCTCGCGTTATGATGTGAACCACAAAGGGCACTTCGCTTCTAAGAAATTCGTTCTTGTCCAGTTGCATCTTCAATTCGTATTTTCCTAGTTCTTCAAAAATTAATTTAGTTTAAAAAACGTAATTTGAAATATAAATAAAATTAACATAGGGTACAAAATATGTTGAGCGCCAGCTCGGTCGCCCCCAGCTATCAAATTCTAACTACTTCTACAACAACGCGATGTAACACTTGGTCGGGGTAGAGCAGGGTACAGGACGCAAGTTCAGGCGCGAGATCACGAGCGCTTTTACTACAATCTAGGATTCGGTAACGTTTCGGTAAAACACATTTCGAGAGGGGCGCGTGTTTCGCTACAACTACTAGTTTCGGCACATAAGGTGCATGATTCGGTAAAACCCGTTTCGACAAAATTCCTAACTCTAGGTGACGACTAGAGTTGGATGCGCGAGCGTGAGAGAGAGATTCCATCGCGATTACAAAATGTCCGTAGCCTAGTCACACATACAATTCCTGCTGGCGAGCGAGTCCTTGGACGGCGATGACTTTCGCAGCTGCGGTCGATGGTCAAGTCGGTGTGTGCACTGATCACTTTTTCTCTGTTTTTTTCTCTCCACACAACAACTACTAATGAATTTTGTCTCTCTATCAACTTCCTCTATCAAACTCCCGGTTTCTGCTCGCGCGTCCCCAGTCGTCCTTTTTCGTGCACTGAGCTCGCTTTCTCACTCACTCGCATTGTACGGATGAGGTGGCCGCGCGCATGCTGTTATTGACATGCGCGCCCGCGCCGGCATCACCTTGTGCAGTGATTGTGTGTGAAGTACAAGTGCAGTGGCTGAGGACAAGTGTGCGGGACATCCTGGAGACGGCGAGCCTTCCGACGACAGCGAACTACGACGAGGAGGTGTTGCGGGGCTGTGTACCCAGAGAAGTTATGTTGTCTTCATGTGTACTCTCCAGGGCACTCCACATCTAGTTGAAATCAGTGGCCTTATATTACTTCTCTCTAGTATTGATACTAATGTTTCTTGTTATTGTTCTTGCAGGGCTCAAGTAGACGTGGGAGAGGCTGTATAACAGCGAAGCAGCAGATGTCAGCGTAGCTGTCTACAAGCAGCCATTCTCCCATGCATGAGTAATATGTTCTTCAGAGGGAGGTGTCATCTTGATTTCTATTTCAGAGCAAGGTAAGTTCAGTTCCTTCAGTTGGTGTCTCATCCAGCTATTATATTGTTTTCCTTATACTCCAAGTGCAGGAAGCAGTGAAACTGAGGCAACAGTAACGTCAATCGCCATGTCCGCACGCATTTGCACTCCATCATGTCACTACGGTCAGTTCTTTTTATTTAGTATCTCTACCAGGCTTGCCGTAGCAACCCGCTATTTTCGCTACAACCACGAAAATTATTCGAGGTTACGAATTTCCTGCCATCGCCACTAAAGATGGCCTTACTAAAAAAGGAGAAAAGAAAAAAATAATAGTAATAGCTATACTACTACTTTAACTATCTCGCTAAAATAATTACTTAGGATATTCTCTACACTCAAAGTATCTTACAACAAAGAAATGTTTATTCTACTACATCTTACAAGGCAACTACTAATGATGCTTCGTTTGCCATGAAGCATCTTACAAACAAAAATACAAAAAAAATATAAAAGCAAAGAAAATATAATCTTCTGACTACCAATACGGCTGATCTAATGAAAATGATGCCACTTGCAGCATCTTACAAAACACAAAAAATATATATAACCCTACGACTACGACTAATGTTAACTAGCACTCTATTCTTATTTTGCAGAGTACCTCATGAGTGTCACTGCAAAAAACTCATCTCTCGCCGAACAGCTGTGGTTCGGTACTCGCTCGCTCCTATAAACGGTCGTGACCATTTCGAGCCGTAATAGAGGAGATAGTCTATCAACTAAACATGTTGAAGCTACGTTTGATACATGTTTTTCGCGTTCATGCGCAGCCCATGCGGCATACCTCGATCTATTTTTCTTTTTTTTCACATTGAAGGTTGCTTTATCCTTATCTTCCCATTGACATCCCCCCCGTGATCCCATAAGCGACAATAATCACTTTTCATTTGCGCAACTTACAACGAATAGTGCGAGAGTTTATATACGATTGGGGAGTAAATGTTAACTACAAAATGGCTCGATTATCATTACTACTTCAACAAACAACAAAATGTTTCATTAACTATGTTTCGGTAAGGGGGTTTCGATAAGACAAGTTGCTACAATATTCATCATGTTTGAGAGATCACGACTGGACTCCTTACTTCACCCGAACTCTTAGCACCGACGACTATTATGCTAATAGCCTTGACAAGGGATTTGTGACTTGATGCCTCCTTTATTTCAAACCGTTTCTCTACTCCTTCTCAATTCGCCAACGATGCAAAAGAGAGAAAAAAGAACAAATCAGAATCTTTGAACACTAAACGACTAACTCATTGGTCCATCAAAAAGAAATCTGGAGCATTAGGGGTGAGAGATCATTACTACTATTTCCAACAAAGTCCAGCTACGTTACAAAATCAACGAGTTTCGATAATAGTTTCGATAGGGTTTCGACAAAGTTTCGATAAAGTTTCGATAAACCAAAAAGGGGGCAGTGGAGACGTTTTGATAGCCCGGAGGAGTTTCGGTGTACCGACACGTTACCCCTCAATGCCTACCCGAAGACGAGGGCGTATTTTGACTCGATGAGGAAGTCGGCTGAGAGGCGGCACTCGACTCACGCTCTCTCATCGACCTACAATATTCGCCCGCACAACTTCTTGTGCTCGCACCCGACCTCCCACACCGAAAACAGAAACCGCCCGGGCGAGGACACTGGGAGTAATGGTAACCTATCCCCCGGCAATTCCAGCACATGTCCAGCCTGGCGCTCGTGGACGTAGAGGCCACTGAGAGGGATACCGAAGGGTCCGGAGATGGTGGCCTGTCCTCCTCCGCCAGTTCGATAGGGCAAGCGGCTGGGACTGGGCCCAGCACGCCCCTGCGCAGGTACCATTCGGCCTCTTGTCGCTGGATGATCATGGGGGTGGTTATCCTTAACATCAACGAACTCTTGTGCTGAGGACATCGTAAGGCGAAGTACAGGTTTTCATTAGAAATGCTACAATAACGAATTATCGAACATCCTTGAGCCCCAACAATTGGGCTACTAGAAGTTCCTCGCCCTAACTATAAACAACAACAACTATCTACATACTATTTACGTACTATTTACATACTATTCATCTATTATGCTAGGAGCCATTTCGACAACGAGCTAACTACTACTTACTAACTTACGAAACTAACTAAACGACTTACTTATTAACAAGAAGAAAAAAAAGAACTACAAAAGAAAAGATATGCGATTTTGAAAGTATCTAACTTTCCCTTCATGACCACACAAAAAAAATATGAGACAAGCAGGATTAACGCAATTGAGTAATAAAGTCAAAACAACAAATATCTTTGTTACTCTTGACGTCTACTTCGTCTCCGACGACGAAAACGTTACTACAACGAGAAAAAAGAATATAACTACGACTTACAACTACGACTTACAACTACAACTTACAACTGCGAAAGTGACTCCATGTGCTATGCACACTATAGAAAAAGAAATTATGGTCACTACGTTTCTTGATCTACCACAATCAAACAACGAAAGAAAGAGTTACAAATAGTTTCCTGCCAAATTTAATATCAAATGATGCAATCAAAGCGGAAATCCGCACGAATAAGAAAAGCTACCAAAAAATAACAAAGGCAAGCAATAGCAAAGAAAAGTGATGTCACTCAAGAATCAGACAAATTGCAATTAACAGCTAAAGAGTGGAGAGTGAAATAGCATGGAATTTATTGCGGGCCTATGATCGTATGCGACTAAATAAATAAAACGAAAACGGGACTAGCGAAAACAATTCCCTTTGCGACAAGAGTGCCCGCAAGGCAAAAAGAAATGTTTATGGTACTCGCCAAATTAAAATTTTGATTCGCAACTTTTTATAAAATAATAAATATAAAAAAAATATAAGCTATTTAATACTTTGAATATTGTGCAATACCAATCGGGTTTATGCTCATAATTTAAATTAGTATCTGTAACAAATTTCGCCAACTTTTGTTTACTTATCAAAATATTACAACTATTGTTTTTCGCTATGACGAGATTTAACTGTGTTATTCGAAAATAGCACTTATTCAAATACCATTGAATTATGACTACAATGTCTAAAATATTATTATAAAGCTACTATAATTTTAATGTGTTGAGTATAACCATAAAAAAAACGTATTTAAAATGCGATAATAAATAAATATTATTTTCAAAATAATTGAGTGTTATAAAAAAAAATACAATGACTTGAATGAAAATTCGCAAAAAAAATATCATTTAACGACGACTAATACAGAAAACGAAAACGATAATAATTAAAAAAAAAAGGAATTTCAGTTTCGGGAGTTATATTAAATCAACGGCCTTGAATATTCACTAAATTTCGATTATAATATAATATTCAAAGCGAAGTATTATATTCGATGAGTGTTGCCGCAACGTAAACAAACCAGGTCTACGAGTTCTTCGGATGCTTGATGTGTTTACATTTGACGTCAACAAAGAAGTTTAAAATTTTTTCGATTTATTTTAATTTCTGATTACGGCAATTTTATTTTAATCAATAACACCGGCACACAAAAAAAGTGGTCTGTTGTGGGAACCAGACCTATGTATTCTTATGTATTTTGACGCGTTGAATCCAAATCCGAGATTGGTTTTACCCAGACACCCCCAGAATTTTTTAAAAGTCGCGAAAAACCGTAAAAAATCGCGGAAAATCGTGAAAATTCACATCTAAAAATATAGGTTATGAGCAATAAATTTTTTTATAAGTCTACTATACATGGTTTTTGTGTATTTTGACGCTCTAAACACGAATCCGGGGTTTATTTTCTCGGCACTTTGACCACAAATAAAATAATAAATATAAATATAAATATAAATATTTTGCCTGTACACCCTTCTAAGTATGAAAAATTGGTGAAAAATAGAAAACACGAAAAAGATTGCGGAAAATCATGAAAATTCGCATTAAAGAGCATAGGTTAAAGCAAAATATTTTTCTCGCTGAATCCGAATCCAGGGTATATTTTAGCCCTACGTCCTTTATCTTTGTAAAAATGGCAGAAAACCGTGAACAATCGAGAAAATTACTACGGAAAATCGTGAATATTTGCATTTAATAGCTTAACTTCATTCCAATACATTTCTTTGTGGGTGTTTCATGTATGATTTATGTGAATTTTAGGTGTCTAAAATGAGATCTGGTAGGTATTTGACTTTTATATCCTAACAACTTTGAAAAAATGTCAAAAAATCTTGTAAAATCGCTTAAAAATAACATTATATGGTGATAAAGGAAAATAAAAATAAATCGTGTCATTGAAGAAATTCTTTCTCTTTTCTAAATATGATTTTTTTTTCTTTTCTTTTTCTTATATTTACTACATCAACTCTGTTGGCTCTACTCTTTTTTTCTCTTGTAACAAACTCTTTTTTCTTCAAATGACCTGTTCAAGAGATTTCCTTTTCTCTTTTTGCTCTTACTCACAGTGTCTCTTTTAAGCATCCAACAAAAGTCTGCCATCATGTTAAGGTCCCATTTTGCTTGGTAACGATTTTCTATTCCACTTATATCTTGATGAAATCGTTCTCCTTCTTCTTCACTGAAGTCTCCAAGATTAGAAGGGAAGTAATCGAGATGAGAATGTAAAAAATGCATTTTATAGCACATCAAGCAACCCAAATTTTTAAAATTTTTCAACATTTCTTGGACAAGTTCCTTATAGTTCTCACAGTTTTTATTTCCTAAGACCTTCTCACATACAGATTTGAAACTTTACCTTGCAGCTTTCTCATTGATAGTCATTTTTTTCATGAAATTTTTGTCTTCAAATAGAGCACAAATTTGGGGACCATCAAAAATACTTTCTTTTAATTTAGCGTCACTTATTGCGGGAAACTTTTCTCCTAAATACTCGAAACAATCGCCATCTTTATTAAGAGCTTTTACATACTGTTTCACAATACCAAGTTTGATATGAAGTGGAGGAAGCAGATACTTTGATGGTTCAATCAATGGTAGGCGTATAATATTCTTCGCCCCTGGTTCAAAATCTGCCCTAGTTAACCATATTTTTTGAACATAGTGACTCTAGCTGTCTCTGCTATCCCACAAACATAAGAAGTAGAGATTTTTAGTAAAAC
Source organism: Torymus tubicola (assembly GCA_035583055.1). Classification (NCBI taxonomy): domain Eukaryota; kingdom Metazoa; phylum Arthropoda; class Insecta; order Hymenoptera; family Torymidae; genus Torymus; species Torymus tubicola. Next base: position 26,012 of record JAWWEQ010000035.1, read on the forward strand.
GGGATTGTTGTCCTAATATCATGGTTGCAATTTTAAAATCGCCACAAACTTTCCATTGATGTTCAGACTACTTTATTTTTTGCAATACTATCTCCAAATTTTCATAAGTTTCCTTCAGTTTAGTTGAGACTTCGTTTTGATGAATCAATAAAAAGTCTCCAGTCCTCGTCTTTATGTGAGTTCGGTTTTAACTCATTCACTAACCCCTTCACAGAACAGTGAAATATTTTCGAAATCCTTTTTCTCTATCTCGGTAACAAGAAGCTGTTGTTCTTTATGCCAACATGGTTTTCTTTTTGAGCTTTTCTATTGGAATTGAGTGATCTTATTCGAGATCTAGGACTGCCTAATGATGGAGCCGAATATTTAGCCTCGGTACTCAAAAAGAAAACCATGTTGGCACAAAGGACAACAGCTTTTTTTTGGGGGGTGTCTGGGTAAAACCATCCTCGGATTCGGATTCAGCGCGTCAAAATACATAAGAATACATAGGTCTGGTTCCCAGAACAGACCACTTTTCTTTGTGTGCCGGTGTAATTTTCTATTTTTCTATTTGTCAACAACAATGTTAATCTATGTGAAATTTATAAATATTAAACATGTAATTAAAATTGCAATGAAGCACTACTGCCTCGTTGCTAATAATATCATACGTTCAGGTTAGGTTAGTATTTTACTTGCGCACGGGCGCACTCAGAGCGCCAGACTAGGTTAGTCGCGCGGTCATGTTAGGTTAGTAATTTACTTGCGCGTGGGCGCTCACGCCGCCGCGTGAGAATCCGCCTTAAGGCCGGTAGCGTGCAGGGGCACAACTCACAGCGCTCGGCGTTCACACCCTCGTACTTGCAGATTTCGAACGGGCTGAACGACTATATAAGTCGTGGCACTCACAATTACCAGCGGCGGTCAGCAGTGCATTTATCACTTTTTATTTTGTTATTTTATATTGTTAATTTGTTAATAAATACTTTTGTTATTCTTTCTTTTGATAAATTCGAGAGTTGTTTCTAAATTATAATCCGACTTAAGCCACCTAATCCTCCAAACTCCCATCCACGAATCCTGGTTACACTCGTGAGCACCCGTCAGGGGCGGAGCTGTTGTTACAAAATTAATAAATGTTAAATAAATTATAAACAATTATTAAATTCTCTGAATTAATAATAATAATTTAAGCTCAAAACAACGACAAAAAAATTGTATACTTCCCCGATGGTACATACTCTCTCGCCACTTCGTTGCCGGCGACGAAAAACAATTTTATTTTAATTCACGATGCTACAAAAGGTAGCTTTTATTATTTTCAATATGTGAAGGGATAGGTGTCATCAAGAGCAAATATAAGAATAAGCAACCAAATATGAATACATATGATATATAAAAAAAATCATAAAAGATAATTCAAATATATATAAAAAAAATAAATAATATGTTAAAAATTATTTAAATAATTAAATGGCTTATTTTACTTCGTGGTATGCGCACATTCCTTGCAGAACTCAAGATTTTCAAGGTGGCCGACTTGGCCTGTAGCGTGGTCTTCACGCTAAGCAATAATGGCTATCTTGCCTATCTGTCTCTTCTGGGCGTCATTTGTAATGCCTCTACCACATAAGCGCGTACGACCGCGTTCGTCCGCGTTCAACCGCGTACGACGGAAGGGAAAAACTTAGTGATTTTCGCTAGTGCCAACAGCGGAAATGTCACTATGGCAATCTGTGGATTTATCGAACAGACCTACGTACAGCTGATTACTGGATTGGAGCACGGTCTTGGATTGGAGTAACTGTAGCGACTAGCGCCTCTCTGTTTGTATAGGTATAGGTGATTATTTGAAGGAGAAAATAGCATTTCAAGAAAGTTGAACCTGATAAGTAAGTATTTTATTTGACATGAATTTTAAGTTAATTTTAATGTAATAAATTTAGAAAAAGGACAATCTCTATAAGAAACTGATGAATTGTTTACTAGGTGTGCAAAAGTATGTACCATCGAGAAATTACTGTTGATCTAGCTGGATTGGGGCTTACGTATATTGAGTATTGTGAATTACTTTTAAGACAAAAAAGAAGATTCAGACGTTGGTGGAGTAAACCTTTCATTAGATATAATTATTTAAGGCCATGTGATACTCAAGTGAAAAACCCTACGTTACCGACAGGTCGGTAACATGCTATATATTAAGTAATAATCAAAGAAACAATAATTTTTATAACAAAAACGCTCTGGTGTGCCCTCGGAAATTCTTTGAAGGTGATTATGTCAAAGTTTCAAAGAATCAAAATAACAACTGTCTCCAAGATATTTGGGTTTTAGACAAATTTTTTATCTAAAACCCAAAAATTAGCTTGAATATACATCAGATGTGCCTAAGATTTTACAGATATGCTCCTCGTAGCATGTGGGAGGGCACACCAGAGTCCTTTTCTTGAAAATCGTCAAAAAGCATAAACTTATTTTTTTCTATTTATTAACTTTCAACAAAAAGTTGCGAGGTTGGCAATACTGCTCATCTTCTATATCAGTATCGTGAAATGGCCAGTGCATGATGGAAAGCCAGTCCTACCAACCTTTTCTAATGCCACGATATATTAACGTCGGAATGCTTATACGAATGGCAACTAGATGTCACTATGTGTAAGGTTTTGTAGAATGAAACTGAAATTCATATATAAAGTAAAAGCGAATATAAAAACTTTGATTATGGAAATGATAAGTAATTATGGAAATGCGTATAAGCGAGTGTCTTATCAGTATAATGTTATACAGTGGTAGTCAGCAGTAGTATTATATATTTGTAAATAAATTTTGCTAATTTCTTACAATCTAATGTAATAAAGTATAACATCATAATTGATAGTACTACTATTTACTGCGAATTTATATATAACACTACAACCAATTTAGTATTCAACGTTTGCCTGATTGTGTATCATCATTTATCATGGCTAATAAGAAAAAAACTCGCAAATGACATTCACTGAGGTCTCTAGCGAAAAATGCGTAAGTATAATACTGAGCTAATTTACGGGCATCAGCCTGAGTTTTAGAATAATATGTGATTTGCCTCTTTCGTCACCGTAGCTCATATTTCAGGTTATTTTTACCGTTTCTGTTGATGTTAGTTTATACCGGGTTAACATAGTTTTCTACCAGCTACACACTTTTTTTTAGTATCTTTGCTATGGCAAATGCGTCTTTTGGTATGCACCTTTATTTTCGTCTTTGTCCGCGCGAAGGTCACGTGACCAGAAGCAGCGCTTTATGCTTCTCAGTGTACGACGCTCCCGTATGTTTGCGCAGGCGAATATCGTGAATTCCGCTATTTCCAAGAAATACACTTTTTATATATTTATGTACCTTTGTTTATTCCGTGTGCGAGCTGTTGCAACAAAGCGTTTTTTGTATTTGCAATGAAAAAAAAATTGATATTTTCGTTATTTATACTCATGCTAAAAGGGAATGTTCTCGTACAAATATTAACTAATGATTTATAAGAAAATTATTTTTGATATCATAGTTTTTCGAAAAGTATTGTGTTTACTTGATTACTTTGGAAACCAAAACACCACATTTTCGTGCGACTGGAAAGTATCATGTATATATTTCTTTCTCGAATTTTTTTCGTAACGCGCCAATTACGTATTGCACTCTTGTGATGGTTTTGGTCGTAAAATGAAGAAATTAACACAAACGAGTACTTGCATAAAGTATATTGACATGGAGAGAAATTTGTTGTGATTAAGGCAGGACTTCAGCCATACGTATATAGCATCGTGTTCGAGTTGCGATTTACGAGAGCAGGAGTGCGCGCGAGTGTTACCAAAATTGCATACAGTTTCATGCGAATGGGATAGACCCTCCGCGATGCATTTTTACCATGCTTTTGTTGTATTAATCGCATCAGTTAGTAGTAATATACGCATGTACTTTACCTTTGCAAAAGTTACAAGGCGTTTCATACACTGAGAAAAGAAAATATGTAGCTCGAATTCAACGTATTAACTGTTAATAAATGCGAAAAATTAATAATTATTTTATCTTTAAATTCAGCATTTTCATTAATTTTTTGCACAAAAAGGAAGCATAATTGTGAGATATATTACATAGACTTCTTTTCTCGTAATTTTTCGTAAAATTTAATTATATTTTTTTAGGACCTGTATAAGACATTTTTTTTTTAAATAAAAAACTAAATAAATTTTTTTAGGTTACAAAATGATCGCGCACCATTCTGGGTTAAGTTGCGTTGAATTTTTTGAGACCTGGGTTAGTGTAAGGTCTGCCACACCGTAAATACTGCCATTTCCTTATTTCAGGAATTAAAATTTTTTGACTTTGTACTGTTTCACTGATTTACATTGTAATGTTTAACTAATAATAAAATAATAACCCAATCCAATAATCATTAAAAAAAGTTTTATTGTAGTAAAATTGCATTGTTTTGTAGTGATTGTAATATTCATTATTATTAATCTTTTTAATTTGTAAATAAGAAACGAAAGGAAAAAAAGAGAAAACAAAAAAAAAGAAAAAAAAAGAGTAAACAAAAGAGAAAACAAAAAAAAAGAGGAGAGAAGACCGAAACGTAAATCCCTGCACGCGCAGTCACACAGACCACGGTGTTCACAAAAAAAGCAGTTGCCTGGTGCATAATTCAAATCGGCCAGACAATATAAAAAATCCAAGTAAAAGAGAAAATAATTTTTGTACATTGATAATTACAATAAAATTTTTTCTTTTACTTGGATTTTTAATATCTTTTAGCCAATTTGAATTTTGCGCCGGGCGACTGCTTCTTTTGAGAACGCTGACGGTGACAGTCATACGACATACGAACAGTGTTG
>JAWWEQ010000037.1:0-12883 GCA_035583055.1 Torymus tubicola
AAAAGACATTAGCTGTGATATATGACTATACTCATATAACATGTGTCGAAAAATCACCAAAAATGTGTTTTTTTACCCTTTTTCACACTTTAGAAGGCCCACAGCTTTTTTTGATACCTTCAACCAACATAAAATAAATCTTGTCTTAAAGGTAATAAATTAAATATACTTTTTGGATTATTTTGCAGAAAATAAATTTTGTCGAGTGCGCCTTGCACATAAAGTGAAGGATTGGTTTTGAACTATCAAAGACAAGAATTTGTGTAATCAATTTGTAAAAATTCTACTTAATTCTACTCACACATTGAAAACTTTTTTCCATTTAATGTATTATACAAAAAGTTTCACCTTTTTGAGTTAAAAAATCATGAAAATTGATGTTTTGAAAAAAATTCAAATTTTCAGATTTTTAATTGATTGTAACCTTTAAACAACTGCATGTTTTGGTCTAAAACTCTAGGATTGTATTTTGGGGCTAGTTATCAACAAGAAAAACCCATTTTAAAGAATTTTTAAATTTTGACCTACAACAGTTCACGTGAAGTTACTCATATATATACACACACTAGTGGGGCTTCGCCCCCCCCCCGCTCGACAATCCCCCGTTATTTACATAGTCAAATGGTATTGATTGATACCTTTTGATCTATTAAGTCACAGCATAATACGTCTTGATCTTTACGTCATAGTGTACCACCTTTTATGTTGAGGAGTATTCACCTTTTCAACTACTATGTCATACAGTAACAGTTTTTATGTAAGAGAGTGACACCTTTTGTATTTTTATGTTACAGGGCCACACCATTTGTGTTGAAGAGTATCACCTTTTCAACTTCAATGTCATCGAATAACACCTTTTATGTGATAGGGTGATACCTTATGTGTTAAAGAGTAACACCTTTTGATTTTTTTATGTCATAGAGTAACATCTTTGTGCTGCAGAGTAACATCTTTTGAACTTTTATGTCATCGCGTAACACCTTTTATGTGACAAATTGACATCTTGTATGTAATAGAATGACACCTTTTGATATACTCAGTCATAGCATAACACGTCTTGATCTTTACTTCATAGTGTTATCACCTTTAATTTCGCCCCCCCTGCTCGCTCCGCTCGCCAACCCCCTATTAGGGACATAGGTAATGGTATTGGTGTTCATGTAATTATACACTGCGCAACAAAATTATCGCAACAAAATTTTTCATCGAAAAATTGCCATTTCTCAAATACTTGTAACTCGGTCAATTTTCATCCTATTGAGATAACTTTTTTTTGTAGGAAATTATGTAGGCTTTCAGGAAAAAATGATGTCCAATAGATGCGAGATAATACCACATTGATATGTCTATCAGGCCTACCAACTTTTTTTTCTCAAAAGACGCAATAGTTTGCACGTTTACCTGGATTACCAAAAATTTTTTTTCAAAAAACCATAAATATCACCTTAAGGTACACTTTCCAACGAGTATTTTAAAAAAAAGTCGAACCTTTACGATTTTTTTTGACTGAGTTATGCCATTTTAAAGATATTCCTATGTTTTGGCCAGATACCGCCAACATCAGCATTACTCGACACGTAGACCTAAAAAATTATTAGATTACATTTAACAAATTCGTGCCCCGGAAGCTATCCTAAACCCTGATAAACCAAGAAACCATATTGCTATTCGTTAATTTTTTTTTTAAATTAATCCATGAAAAGTGTAGCTTTATTTAAAATTATATCTCTACGTTTTCGTTACATTTAACATTGCACTGCCGCACTTTTAGTAAAATTATAAACCCTACCGAGAAATCAATTAAAAAAAAATAAAGTAAACGTTTAAGGCGACATACTGGCCAAGAGTTAAGGCGAAGTTCATTCAACATTAATTTTATTATACAGCATACATAGCGATTAAAAATTACAAATTTTTGCCCTGCTATTTTGTTTTTACGGAAACGATGCTAGGATTCGAATTTGGCGTCGTAGACGACAACGTTTTGCACCAAATCACGTTGATCCAACTCGAGCGTTCGGTGGAGGATCCGTTATGGTATTGGGTGGAATATCAATGAACCATCAATCAGATTTAGTGATTATCCCATCCCCAGGACTAACAGCGGGAAGTTTCCTAAACGAAGTTTTACGTCCTCACGTAATTCCAATGCGTCGGCATACTGCAAGGTTAACTCGTACTTACTTGGAAGAAAACAACGTAGAGGTATTGCCTCATCCTGCTAATAGCCCAGACTTCAATTCTATAGAGCATGTTTGGGACATGATGGGTAGGCGATTTCGTAACTTGGAGAGACCTCCTGCTAACCTCCAAGAGCTTCAGAGAGTGCTGAATGAAATTTGGCACGAGATACCTTAAGATTCAATTAGAGCATGCATTAATATGCAAGAACGTTTAGGAGAGGTAATTCATCAGCGAGGTGGCAATACACGGTACTAAAGGCCTTAAGCGCATAGGGTTTGGAGTCAAAAAATACTGCGGAAGTAACGAGCCGCGGGGTCCGTAATGTAAGAAACGGTTCACACAATCGGCCTTTTTGAGGGCCACAATGATGCGTAAGTCCGACCAACAACCTCCTCGCGGTACGCATCGGATAATGCTGACTTTGGCGGTATTTGACTAAAACATAGTAATATCTTTAAAATGGCATAACTCGGTCAAAAAAAAATCGTAGAGGGACGACTTTTTTTAAAATACTCGTCGAAAAGTGTACTTTAAGATGATATTTGTGGTTTTTTGAAAATAAATTTTTGGTAATCCAGGTAAACGTGCAAACTATTGCGTTTTTTAAGAAAGAAAAGTTGGTGGGCCTTAGTGGACATCATTTTTTCCTGAAAGTACACATAATTCGCTACGAAACAAAAAAAAATAGCTCAATACGATAAAAATTGACCGACTTATAAGCATTTGAAAAATGGCAATTTTTCGATGAAAAATTTTGTTGCCATAATTTTTTTGCGGAGTATATATATATTTAATACATATTTTACAGTTTTCCCCGCCACCCTGGACAGCAGTACCCTTATTTTGCATCTGTCTATATAATACAGGGAGAAATTCAGTAATGAAATTTGACAAGCATATTGAGGGGGAGGTTGAGGAGGGGCTGAGGGGGAGATGAAAGGGGTGGGGGGAGAGGGGGAGAGAAGGGGGTGAGGGGGGACTGACTCACTTTGAATCTGCCTATATAATATAGGGCGATATATATTGAGAGGAGAAATAAAAATACAAGTAGGAGGAAGCAGTAGAGTTGAACACGCGTCTATACTTTTATATATTCTATCAAGAAGCACAGGAGCGCTCCGAATGCAAGTATAGAAGAAGCCTAAAGCCCTTTTTCGTTATTTTTTAACTTGAGATATGTATCTTAATCAAAAGCCGTTTCAATGCTCTACTCAAATTAAAATGTTTTATCGAAAAAGATTATCTCATTTGAAAGATTTTTATCGATGAATATTTTTATGTACGGTTTCCTTTCTGAAATTTTCTCTATGTTATTCTGATATGCGGTTTGCAGATTTGCTGCTATGACGAAACTACTGGCGGGCACGCATCATTATATATACAAATATATATAATATATCTTCTCATATTATATTGACGTAAGCGCTATAGGTGAACGTAGCCCCTCCACCGCCCCCTCCACTGCCCCCTCCACTTTCCCATTTTTTGCCCCTCCACAGTGCCCTGCACTTTTTAACGTTAAATTCGTTCAAAAATTATCAAATTCAAATCGGCCGACCCAAGATGATATGAGCAAGCGGCGCTGACTGCCCACCACCTTTTTTCACTCGGACATCTACTCTCGCAGATGGTCTCAACCCATTGGGTGAAGTTTACCGGTCAATAAAGGGGACTGACTTTTGAAATAATACTTTTTTTATTCCAAAAACACCGTCAGGGTACAAAGTTCTTGCCGCGATTTTGAAATATAATACGTGGATATCTGAATCGACGTGAATTTCCACTTCAATCCAAGTGTAATCCATGCTATTCTATATGGAAATCCACGCAGATATCCACGTGATTGATCCATGTGGAAATCCTCTTGGATATTTTCAATATGTCGTAAATTTCGATTAATACGAAAATTCACGAGGATTTTTTACATGGATATTCACATAGATCACCATTAATAATAAAAGAGAAAATCCACGTGGATTGTTGACATGGATATCCACGTAGATCATCCATTTTCGCGTAGAACCCATGTCATTCAGATAGATATCCACATTGAAGTCCACGTGTATATTTTCAATAGGGTATGCAACCATATAGATTTTTCACAAGGATATCCACGCGGATTTCCACGTACTATCCATATGGAATCCATTACATCCACGCGAAAATCTACATGGAAATCCACGTAGATAATCCATGTGGAAATCCGTATGGATATTTTTAACAGGGCCACGTAGATTTTCAAAAATCCATTTCGATTTCCTATGCAGATTAAGTAAAATCCACATGGTTTTTTTACGTGAACTTCCACGTGGGTGATCTACGCGGAATTCCATGTGAAATCCACGTAGATATCTACATGGATAATCCACATGGTAATCTACGTGGATATTTTCAACAGGGCTAACTAATTTACAAAATATGGAAAGCGAATCGTGCAAGAAAAAAATTAAATTTTTGTTCTGAATTATCAGAATTGAAAAAAATTAAGTTCTACAAAAGGTTGTTATGGAGATTCTAATGTCAAAGAATCAAGAAATGAAAGCCATTAATGTTTTTGTGTATTATTATTGTTATGACAACAAATAAAATACATAGCTTTGAATTTGTTCATGGAGTTTCTGAGGTTATATTATGTATTATTCTTGAAGTCCCATGGCATTTTGCAATTAAGATGACAAAGTTATCATCACAGATTATTAAGAGGTTTGTAAATTTTTTTGTCATAATTAGTTATTGTGCTATAAGTTTTCTAATGTTATCATTTATTTACAGCTTTTATATATTTTTTAGTGTATGCTTACATGGATATGGATTAAAGTTTTCTAAAGCTGTTGTTCTAAAAGTTCATAATAGAATTATTATTGATGACTTTGAGTGCATAGTGGAACATTTATTTCAAACAAGATATTAACTAAACATAAACAGAGTTGTAGAAAATTTCTAGTTCTAATTGAAGTTGTGAGACCCGGGTGATTGATCAAGAATGACTTTCAGTGTAGTGAAGCATTTATTTAAAAAATAAGGTAACTAAACATAAAAAGAGTTACGGAAAATCTCCAGTTCCATTTGAAATTGTGAAAAGTGTGGATAATGTTTAAACATCTTTGGAAGTCAATATTGATGGTTGTAATATAGAAACTGAAAAAAATAATGCAATACACCGTCTGATACAGTTCTTACAAAATTTATAAAAGTTTTATGATCTTCTCACATTAAATTTATTTGACAATGATAGTCAAATAGAAAATGATAAACACAAGAAAAATAAAAACATTTTTTAATATACTAAATAATAATGATTGTGAATTGTGTAAGAATAAAATTAAGTTTTTGTTTTCAGTCATCAGAATTACAAAATCTATAAGTTTCTAGACAATTTTTATGGACATTCTAATGAGAAAGAAAATCATAAATAATGTTGAAATGGATAAAGATTGATATATCAATGAAAGAAATAACACAATTATTAGCGACTAAGCAAGATGTTATATATTAGCAAGATTTTCAACATTTATACTATGAATTATTACTTTTTCAACATAATCTCAATAATATAACAACATAAACTACAACTGCGAAAGAAAATGATACAAAAGAGATTTTAGATGAACAAAGCAGTGGTGGGTCAAGTGATTCAGATAATGATATTCAAAGTACAGAATAAAAAATAATGAAAAAGTAGTAGTTACTGCTTCTGAAAATGATATTGATAAACATTACAGGGGAATAAAAAAAAACATTACAGTGGTGAATCAAGTAATTCAGATAATTATATTCGACATGAAGAAAAAAGCTTACTCTCTTTATTTCAAGCAAGTATTTATTGTCCACATTATATAATGCAGAATGTTCTAATAATTTATACTGCTACTGTCAGTATGCTTATGATGAAGTGTCAGAAATGATTGCATTGATGGAGACCACTGTGAGATAGTGGTTTCACTTCGAATATGTTGGTACCTGATTCAATAGAAAAATTAGAGAATGATACAAAATAAACAATACCTTTTTAAGAACAAGTTTCTTAATTATCATCAAACTTTCTTAAAATGAAAAATAAATATGTTTATGTCAAAAATTTTTATGTTGATAGCTCTTATTTTTAGATTTCATTATAAACGCAAAAACAACAAAATAAGGAGAAGATATCTAGCATTACACATCTCACTTTAAATTAAAGCAAATTTAAAAACCTGATTCTTCACATTGGTGCTATTGAATTATGTATATTATTTAAATATTGTAAATATTTTTAATTTTAAGATATACGAGATAAAAAAATTAAAATATTTTGATAATATAAAACTTTCTACGAAAGTATAAAATAAGGCAAGTATAGAAATTCTTTCTGTATAATATCTAAAATACAAAAATAATTTTATGATTTTAGAAATTTTGAAAAGCAAAAAAAAATAATATTGTTAATATAAAACTTTGTAGAAAGTTTTATATTAACAAAAAAATAAGGCAAGTATAGACGTTTTTCTATATAATCTACTATCTCCCTTTCTCACTTCCTCTCGCTTTCTCATACTCTCGACTCTTTCCTAATCCCATTTACAAAAAAATAAGGCAAGTATAGACTTTTTTCTATATAATCTACTATCTCCCTTTCTCACTTCCTCTCGCTTTCTCATACTCTCGACTCTTTCCTAATCCCATCTACTCAATAAAACATCTCTACAAATTGAATAATTTTTTGCAAACAAATTATATCTAAGTAAGTACATTTAAATTCACTGTAAGAAAACTTCCATATATATAGAAATACTATATTTACATTTTGCGTTTCAAAATGTACGCAATGTATATCTATATACATGGAAGTTTTCTAACAGTGTGGTTCATTGCAAATTAAACAAACAGTATATGCGAAGTCAATTTACCGATAGTCAAGTAATGCAAACCATTCTTTGAAACAAGTGTTCTCAGAAATGTACTAAAATTTGATTATCCTTCTATACAAATTAAACACAAGAAAGTACTGAAATCCATTTATTCTAGTCAAGTACCTATAAGTTAACTTCGCTGACAACTTTTCGTACCTTATTGCGTGTAAAATCAATTTTTGTATCCACACTGTAACTTCAAAAATATTGAGCCAGTGGGCATAAAGTACTACTTAATACCTAATAAGAGGTGCAATAGCTTAAATACTCATAAAAAAATTCATAACAATTTTTTTAGATATTTATGAACGGGATTTGTAAATTTAGAATACTAAATTTTTGCATACATTCATTATAAATGTTTATACCTGTTGTAACGAGCGCTGGTATAAGGTCCGAATAATCATATATACAGCGTCGCGAGATTCGAATCTCGCGCACTTATTTGAATCGTGATCGATAGCGCGCTGCGCAAAGCTCGAACAAGATAGACGGAGAAGATCCAGACGATGATAAGGCAGTATAGTAGTGGAGTAGCAGACATGTTGTAGTCAAGAGAGGGCCACAGGGCCGCCGCCACCCACTAGGAAGGAGCATTAGTGAGAGAGAGATAGACGCTTCGCGAGGACGGGGACAGTGGGACGTGCTCCATCCCCACCTTCCTATTGCAGCGAGTGCGACGGAGAAGGCTGCGTCGAGCGGTGGCTGGCCAGCCACAAGCGTGAGTTGCGTTAAGGTTGTATTTGCGGTCGTAGCGGGTGCGTGGGCATTCTCCCCCGTCACGAATATAAAGTGTTAGCGTTAGTGACGGGCGCGTGGGCATTCCCCCCATCACGGAGAACCAACGCTGTAGTGCAGCAACTGCGTGCATCCGCGTTGCGAGCGGTCTATATTCCGCCAAGTCTCGGCCTACGCGTTTACCTTGATTTAACTTTGATGTTCAAACCTAGGAATAAAGTGTTTCTTGTTTTTATCTTACATCTCGAGTCACGCGTTTACATTTAGAGTGCCCGACCCGTGCATGCTTCCCGAATACCGCCCTCTACCCCTTTTCGGCTGCTGTTAGCCGAGGGCATCGACTCCTAGAGGAGCAACGGTAACTGAAAGGTAAGTAAGAAGGATAGCCGCTGTTTGTAAACACGCGGTGTTGTACGGGAGAACCGGCTGCTACAGGTAAGGCTAGGTGTAGCCAGCAGTCGATCATTCTCGCACCAGAGTTGGCAGCAGCGCCATCGAGCAAGGGGCGCTCGAGTAGGAAGAAGCCTAAGCTTTCTACAATGAAAGCTTAAGGCAAGTGTTCGTCCCTTGTGCTACTGCCAACTGTCGGACAACAGGGTTTCTTCGACGTAGAACTCTTAGCAAGTGCACCGTAAGAGTATATTACGTGTCTAGAATCCTACCCCGTTACACTGTATTTCCACTATAATAAATAAACAATTACATTGGTTCTTTTATACCGCTTAAATACATCATCCTTATATATAAAATATTATTTTTGGTGTCTGTCGTTTTTAAACGGAAATGAAATAAAAAATGCATATAAATTTATAGTCCACTTATAAGTACTTTAGGTTTTACTATAACCATTTTATAAGCCGTCTATGTTTTATTCTTTTTCCGTGTGTAAATATCGTATAATATAAGATCTCATATATGTGTAATCTGTATTTTTATATATTATAGTATTTCGTAGGAAATCTCACATATTTTCGCGTGGGTTTGCAATTTTTATTTAAAAACCAAGTGATGAATCCACGGATCAGTATTTGATATATAGACAAAACCCATTTATAAATTTTATCTGATCTATAAACATATAAATATTTACACCTTGAACTGCAAACTGTCTGCATGGGAGAATGGAGGTCCACCCCTGATAGAGCAGTTGTAGACTTCTCTTGTCCCCCAAAATTCGTAATATTATAGAAAGTTCAGTATTGAGTAATGAGTTGATAATTATGTAATTTTTCGTAAATATCTAAAAAAATTCTTGTGAAATTTATAAATAAAAAGAAGGCGTAATAGTTATATAAGAAAAATAATTTTTGCCCAAGCCAGCGTAAAGGTCGTAGATTCTATACAATAAGGTTTTGTAGGAGTATGTGAGCTATTGTGCCTCTTATTAGGTGTTAAGTAGTACTTTATGCCCGCTGGTTGAATATTTTTGAAGTTACAATGTGGACATAAAAAATTATTTTTGTATTTTAGATATTATATAGAAACGTCTATACTTGCCTTATTTTATACTTTCGTAGAAAGTTTTATATTATATTCTATACTTTGCCTAAGGTGTGCGTATATACCATGTACGCATCTTATTTGCAGCACGTGCAAAAAGGAGAATTGATTAAGTTGATAAATCAGCTGATATTTTTTGGTAGCGCTACATACGTGTATAGAACCTCACGATGCGCGTGTGCATAAGTACGCATCTTATATCACTATCTATATACTCTTGAACTTTTAAAAACTTGTGAAATCTCTCTATAATTACTTTTAAAAAATGTAAAAATATTGGCGAGTATATATATCCAATTCTCTCTCTTTCATTTTTAAACGTTTATGAAAGACAAGAAAGTTATGAAATCAATCAACAAATTGTCGAGTATTTAAAAATCAGTCAAATTATCGCTGATTTTCTGCTAAATACGGATACTTGTCGGGCGCGTTGTTTTGTAGGTTATAGATAAAGAGTCAGAATGTTGAAAACACTTTTTTTTAGTAATTTCCACTATTAAAATTAATAATTTTTTTTAATATACTTATGTAATCCTTAAAAATCTCGTAACGATATTTGTTTAAAACAATATTTTCAATTTCCAAGAGAAATAAATTTTTTTAATTTTCTTTTATGCATATTTAGCAGAAAATCAACGAAAATTTGACTGATTTTTAAATACTCGACAATTTGTGGATTGATTTCAAAACTTTCTTATCTTTAATAAACGTTTAAAAATGAAAGAGAGAGAGAGAGAGAGAGAGAGAGAGAGAGAGAGAGAGAGAGAGAAACGGATATACTTACTCGCCAATATTTTTACTTTTTTTTAAAGTAATTTTAGAGATTATTTATAATTTGTATAAATAAGATAGGTACAAACAAACAATGTTATTGAATATTATGATTATAATAATATAATATAATATTATATAATAATTTTAGTCATTATTAAATAATTGGAAACTACTCATAATATATTGAAAATTTTATTTCTATATCATAATAGTACATTATGCAACTAATGCGATATTCCCTCTCGCACGTATTGCATATACTATTTTTTCGAACTGCCTGCGAGAAGCTCAATTCTCATGCTAACAATCTCCTCTCGCACGCACTGCCTATAGTATTTTTCCTCTCGGACGAGTACGTGAATCGTATACTTCTCAAATGCAATGGAAGCATGAGAAGTTCAGCTTCTTGCACGCAGTTTGAAAATAATACATTTCCATATTAGAGCGAAAATTTGATTTCCTCACTGTAAGGTAAATGTATTAATACCAAGACATTTCAACATAAGATCGACTTCTCGCACGGAGTGTTAAAGAAATAATTGTAATATGTTGAAATGTCTAGTTTTACGATGGTGCTTGACCAATTGCTCTTTAAAAACCATGATACGACTCATTACTATGAGTATAAATAGTAGCCAAAGTTCCCATCATCAGTTTCTCGTTGACTTTTCTCATTAATGAGAATATTATACCAAGTTGATGATCCTTGTTGAGCTTATCTTAAGTATGTCTTCAACTTGTTTGTTGTACTATAATGAATTATTATTACATATTGCCTCTTCTTGAGGTTCGAAGTTTCTTTGACTAAAGAAGATTTTTTTTAAATGTGATTTTTAATAGTTTTGATTAAACATCAACATTCGACATTTTTTATTTTATAAACTTGAAAGTTTTTGTATAGCATATTGTATACAAAAATTTTACATTTAGCAATTAGAAAATATTTTTTTATTCAGACTTAATTTGCAAGTCTTTGATTGGTCAATATCTGGAACAAATTCATGAACCAATATCAGTCTCACCGGGTGATGGCACTACGACCACTTTAGCTCTATCAGCCAACAAGAAGAAGAACCAATATCAGCAGTGTGCCAAGGACGTTTTTCTTTTAGTTTTTCTTTAATTAAAACTTTACAGTAAGATTTTTAAAATAAGCCCAGACCTATTTTTTTTAACCTATTGAAAGAAGACTTCTGTTACTCTTAATTGATCCCACTTTACAATATAACATCATATTTTTATCACTCTATAAAATCAAGCGGTATTAACATTATTATATTAGTACTATAACTGTTTCCCATCATGCTGCGCGTTATACTGATCTATTTACTTCCCCTGAAATACATATTTTTCAGCATTAATTTACTTTCCAACTTCTTCCACACAAAATCCTATATAATCAGAGTCTTTTCTATATTGTATTTAATAAATATATTTTAGTTTTTCGAAGTCACAAATTAAATCCACAAACTTTTTTCCAAACATAATGAAAATTATTCACTTGTAAACATCACTCAATAAACAATTGTATTCTAATATTATTAGAGTCACTGAGTTTGTACTAAAACCGCTGTAATATTTACTATAATAATTAATTGACTGAAAATATCATCCGATGAATGCTTCACTTGTAATTTTAATGAATATTACAGTAGTATAAGTACAAAGTCAGTGAAAAAAGAACGTTTTTGTTGTTGTACAATCGTAAAATTTAACTAAAATCACAATTCAAATTTACTATTAACATATATAGGGAGGGAGTAATAATCCATTTAGAATGCTAAACTGATACAACTGATTACTTTCACTCATTTATATACGTATTTTCGATATTTAAATCCACATTAAAAATACTTATTAAAATAAATTTATCAAGTTTATTTACTAATCAATTATTATATATATTTCAGGTAAGTGGTTTGCGCTTCGAAACGCAGTTAAGGACTCTAAATCAATTTCCAGATACATTGCTTGGGGATCCAGCGCGAAGAATACGTTATTTTGATCCATTACGCAACGAATATTTTTTTGATCGTAATCGACCATCATTTGACGCTATTTTATATTACTACCAAAGTGGTGGTCGTTTACGGAGGCCTGTCAATGTGCCTCTTGATGTTTTTTCAGAAGAAATTAAGTTTTATG
The DNA here is from genome assembly GCA_035583055.1 of Torymus tubicola. NCBI lineage: Eukaryota > Metazoa > Arthropoda > Insecta > Hymenoptera > Torymidae > Torymus > Torymus tubicola. The sequence goes on from JAWWEQ010000037.1 coordinate 12,231, forward strand.
AACTAGGAGAATCAGCAACGAATAAATTCAGGTAGAATCTGTTGATGATTGTATTTATCATTAAGTAAAACAATGCATTACTTTAATTTTGTTGTGCTTTTAATACAATTCTTTGAATAAGGATTATGTTTGTATTTACTTATCAACCATACATTTTCTATTAAATTTGATAATTTTCATTAAACATTTTATAAAAAGACAATTGAAATGCATTCGATATGTGTAAATACTCTATTTAGAATATTTTTCAGAAATTCTATCAGTATTATTATAAGATATATATATATTGTAATATCATTTACGTATTCCCAGACTCTTCAATTTATTTTTCTATTTAATTTTATTTATTTACTAATTTTATTTTAGTAAATTTCTGCAAAATTTCTGCAAGAGTTTCTGCAGAGTTTCTGCATAATCTCTGCACAGGTCCTGCAAAAGTTATGCATTTTTTATGCATGAATTTCCTCTTTTTCTGCAGATTAATTCTGTACATTTTCTGCAGAGTATTTCAGCCGAAACTCATAATCTCTGCACAGGTCCTGCAGAAGTTCTGTTGAATGCTCTGCAAAAGTTATTCATTTTTTATGCATGAATTTCCTCTTTTTCTGCAGATTAATTCTGTACATTTTCTGCAGAGTATTTCAGCAGAAACT
>JAWWEQ010000037.1:17112-28028 GCA_035583055.1 Torymus tubicola
CGCTTCGGCGAGATAGCACCTTTTTGAACGCTTCGGCGAGATAGCACCTTTTTCAGCGCTTCGGCGAGATAGCACCTATTCGATTTAGCCGACGAGATATCAGATCGTCCTGATATTTGTGCACGAGTTTTTCACTTAAAGAAAGAACATTTATTGTCTTTTATAAATCAAAGAAAGTATTTTGGTGCTGTAGCAGCTCATATACATGTTGTAAATTTCAAAAGCGAGGTTTATCACATGTCCATATTTTGGTTACCTTAAATGATGAATACAAGTTGACAACCGTTCACGATATAGACAAATATATTTCTGCTGAAATTCCTGACCATGAGAATGATTCTATATTGTACAATATTGTTGTTCAGAACATGATGCATGGTCCGTGTGATAGCAGATGCATTGTTAACGGTAAATGTTCTAAGCATTATCCAAAATAATTACGCGAATTCGTCATAATCAAGTGGTAGATAATCGTCACGTAGTACCATATTGTCCTGGATTATTACGTAAATTTAATTGTCATATGAACGTTGAAGTAGAATCCAGTATTCGATCAGTAAAATATTTGTATACGTACGTGTATAAAAGCTATGATTCCGCAAACATAACATTTGAAGAAATCGATAATGAGAGAATAATCAATCATGATGAAATTCGTTCTTACATAGAGACTCGATATGTTAGTCCGGTTATAGCATGTTATCGCATTCTTAGTAAACCATTGCAAAAATAAAAGTCATAGTATCATACGATTATCTGTTCATTTGCCCGAACAAAAATCTGTTTTAATCGGTGATATAAATGATGAAATTGCAGTAGAAGCAGCATTAAATCGAATGCGTACGTTAATAGCTTACTTCAAATTAAACGAACAAGATCATACGGCTAGACTATATACCTATACTGAAATTCCTGCTCATTATGTTTATAAACTATACAAACAAAATGGTAATAAAGTATTTAGGTGGTCTAAGCGTAAATCTCATTTCAATTGTATTGGGCGTATGTACCCGATATCTCCATGCCATATTGAATTATTTCGATTGAGATTATTATTATTGCATATTAGAAGTGCAACAAATTTTAATGATTTGAAGTTGGTAAATGGTATTCAGTATGAAACCTTCTCTGAGGCTTGCGTAGCTTTAGGCCTTATAAAGAATGATGAGGAATGGAGTCGAGCTATGCAAGAAGCTCTAAATTGGATGATGCCATGTAGTCTTCGTCATTTATTTGTTCGTATCTTAATCCATTTCCAGCCTATTCAACCAGAACAATTATGGGAAGATTTCAAGGATGGATTATCAGAAGATTTTAAGCATTTATATCATGATCTTAGTAGAGCTCATAATAAGGCTTATTCTGTCATTTGCGAAATGCTGATTTTGGAAGGTCATTCTATTTTAAATTTTCCATCAATGCCTGAATTAAGAGTTGATAATGATAATGATGAATATTGCAATGAATCTAATTACGATTATGGATGCGTAGGTAACGAACAATATAACCAATTGAATGTGGAACAGAAAGAAATTGTTGATATAGTTATACGAGTATTTACTACTATTAATTACAATGGATGCAAATGTTTCGATATTGATGATCCAGGAGGTTCTGGAAAAACATTTGTTTATAAAACGATATACAATCTATTAAAGAGTCAAAGAAAAAATGTATGTTGTATGGCGTTTACTGGAATTGCTGCAACGCTGTTACCGACGGGAAAAACTGTTCATAAAGTGTTAGGTTTACCCGTACCACTATTATCAGATTCTTCATCGAATATTTGTGTACAATCAAAAGAAGGTCAATTTTTACGAGAAACAGATGTTTTCATATGGAATAAGGCACCAATGGCTCCACGGTACGCTCTAGAAATAATGGATAGAACTGTGAAAGTTATAATGAATAACAATATATTATTTGGCAGGAAAATTGTAATTTTTAGGTGGTAATTTTCGTCAATTGTTGCCAGTTTTACCTCAAGCAAATCGAAGTGAATTAATTAATCTCTCAATAAAAAACAGTTTATTATGGAATTCATTTACGAAATTCAAGTTGTGTCGAAATATAAGAATAACTGATGAAGATATCGCATTTTCAAGATTCGTTCTTGGATATTGAAAATGGAGATTTAAACAATAATGATAATAATATTAGTATTCCTGAACGTTGCATAATAAGAAATACTAACTTAATTGACTGTACTTATCGAGATTTAATAAGAAATCATCTTTATGATGAACTAAGTTCATCAGTAATATTGTCCCCACGTAATGCTGATGTGAATGAAATTAATAAAATGGTAGTTCCGTTATTAGATACTCATAATGAGCGAATGTATACAAGCGTTGATTTGGCAAATAATTGTGATGATAATGGTTTGATAAGATTTTACCCGAATATTTAAACTCTTTAAACCCTCAAAGTTTACCTCCCTATGAATTACATTTAAGAATAAATTGTATTTTTATTCTCATTAGAAATATAAGTATTAATGAGGATTTATATAATGGTACTCGATTAAGAATATTAGATTTAACGGATAATTTATTGAAATGCAAAATTATAACAGGCGATAAAGCTGGAACTATTGTATTTATAAATCATATCACATTATATTCATATAATGACTATCCTTTTACTTTTAAAAGAAGACCATAACTTACTATAATCTTAAACGTATTTATGTTGTACACTTGAATGATGTTTTGATTGTTCATTCATTATTTAGTCATTTATTTGTTTCATGATATTATATAATATGTAATTTGTTAAATATAAAATGTATCTTCAATAGTATTGCAATATTATTGTCATATTATTCGTTAAGAACGATGAGAAACGAATGGCACCTGATGATGTCTAGTAAACTAAAAAATAATAGTTATAAATAAATAATTATATTTTATTGCATTAATAACCTATTAAAATTTCAGTTAGATAAATATTTAATAGATTTTTTTATTAAATAGATATTTTGTAATGAGCATGATCAATCAAAAAAATTTTTGTCAGAAAAAAATGCGTTTAAAATTCAAAAGATAATTCTTGGAAAGATCATACTTGTAGTAATCAGCTATCTCTGATGCATATAGTAAACATTCATTTTTGCATAGGCTTCATTTTCAGCAAATTTATTAACGGTTCTACTTCATATTGCCATCTTCGAAGTGTGAAACGTAGACCTCATCGTCTCGACCCTCGCGCGTAGTGGCGCATCTTAGCGTACATAATATAATGTGAGCTAGTTTTAAAATCCACTATAGCTGATTATTAATTTAAATTCTTTTAGGAAAAGAGAAGTGTCACATTATTTTTTACAAAACTGGACAAATTACAATACTGTAACTAAAGATGTGACTGCTGATGTTCGTGATGTGTTTTTCGATGAAGGTGTGGGTGAGCAAGTAGTTTTCCGAGAGTTTAATAATAGAAGATAGTCGACAAACTGTAAAATGTGTTAAAAGTTTCTGCAATTTTCTAAATCATCATATTTAAAAAACTATTTTGAAATTAAGATACAGTGTTTTTGAATAATAGTGCGATAAAAATAAGTCATGCACGAGTGTGAGAATGATTTTTATTACCTGTATGTATCGAACATAATTTTTTTATACAAACCTGCTTGCAAAACTAAGCGCAAATGCATTAGGTACTACTTATTATTGTATTAATTTTTTCTTTAAATAAAAAACTACAATAATAATCTTTTAAGATAAGCAACAATATTATATTTACATTACAAACATAAGCGCACTAAATTCATAATGTCATTATCTTCGTCATTAATTTCTTCATTGTTGTACCTATGATTATAAAGTAGTCTATACATTTCATCAGTGGGTTGAAAGTTCAAGACGTTTTTGCTTCCATGAAGCTTTAATAAATAGCTTACGGTCTTCATTAGAGCATTCATGGTTTTTATTGATAATCGATTCCTATGTCTCATTTTGAGAAGCCTTTTTAAGCTCCACACTCTTACTGGTTCTGCATTTGAATGCGGGGTACATAGAACGTTGAATGCAAAGTTAGCAAGATTTTCAAATATTAACTGTTCATCTTCATTGCGTACAAATAACATTATAAACCAAAAGTAATCTATATCAACAGCTTCATCAAAGTCAACCATATTTTCAATTAATGCATGTCACTCGTTTTCTACTTCTTCTTGCCTTAATCCTTGGAGGGCTCAAGGATATAACGCTATCAAATTTTGCATTATTTTTGGATTATTTGCATGAAAGTCATTTGAAAGAGCATTCGAGGGAAGAAGACAATTGAGGATTCTGTATTGATACCATGGCGTTAATAAGCGTTGCCTTCCTTGCTTCGCCAAACAAATAAAATAATTTCTAAAATTTGTCATCATTCTACTTCATTCTTCTGCATCCAAATTAAGAACTAAATTCATGATAGAGTCATCGGTTTCAAGTTCATTTAAGCCTTTATAATTGGTCTCATCATCAAGGTTAATAGCGTCGAAGTCAGTATCATCGATGATACTGATCTTGTAAAAAATGCTTAGCAATATCGAGATAAATAGTTTCGATTCTATCATATACTATATGTATTAGTACCTGTTCTTCTTTAAGCCATCTATTAAGAGTTTTGCATCATAGGTAATAATTTAAAAACATTATTTAGCATTTCGTTGTGGTATTATTAAATATATTTCATAAACGTCCGCAGAATTAAATCTTTTTTAGATGTCATACCCCCATCTGCGTGCCCCACATCTTCTACGTGGAACTCGCATCTTTATAGAATTTGGGGTTTAAACAAATTATTAACAGCAGCTTACTATTTCTATCATCTCTGCCTGACCCACACCTCTTACGTGAAACGTACATCCTCAGGCTATTTTCGGGCTAAATAATTTTCAATTTTCAACCTAGCTTATTTGACATGTCTTCATGCCTCACAGCTTCCATAAGGAACTCGCATTTCCAGGCTATTTGGGGTTTGAGAATTTTCTTAATATCGGTTTACTGTTTTTATCATGTCTGCGTGCCCTACATCTGCTAAATAAAACGTGCATTCCCAGGCCACCTAGGAGCTAAATAATTTTCAATTTGCAACCTACTTTATTTGGCATGTCTGCGTTCTCCACATCTTGTACATGAAACTCGTATCTCCAGGGTATTAACAGTTTGCAATGTACAACTCAGTTCATCCGACCCGGCTGTGTACCTCGCATCATATAAGCGGACGCTGCGTCCTTACGCTATTTGAAGTGTACATTTTTTTAACTAGCAATTTACTGTGTTTATTATGTCTGCGAGTCCCACATCTGCTACGTTGAACTTGTAACCTCAGGCTATTTGAGATTTAATTATATTCAATTTACAATCTAATCCTTTTGACCTGTCTGTGTGCCCCACATCTTCTACGTGGAACTCGTATCTCCAGAGAATTTGAGGTTTAATTATTTGTGATCGTTTTAAATTTTTTAACTTGCAGTTTATTTTATTCAAGATATTTTCGAATCCTTTTTCTCTATCGCGGTAGAAAGAAGCTGTTGTTCTTTGTGCCAACATGGTTTTCTTTTTGAGTACCGAGGCTAGATATTCGGCTCCATCTTTAGGCTGTCCTAGATCTCGAATAATATCACTCAATGCCTTTTGATTCAAGGTTTGAGGAGCTTTTATTTCTCCATCTGGCAAGTATTCATCTTCAGAGCTTTCTTCACTCTCGGAAGTTTCTTCCTCAAACAGTTCCTCAACTTTCATCTCCTCTGCTACCCCTGAATTATCTACATCCATGCCTTCGGATGTCCCAGTTTCATCCTCGACTACTATTTTTCAGGTTTTTTTCACTGAAAAAACGTCTGCATACACAATTCCAGATTTAGTAGTCATGTTAAAACCAGTAGTGTTAGTCATATAGAAGTAGCAGTCTTTTTGGCTTGTTGGAGCAGACCATTTCATTGTTTTTGTAAATTGTAAGTTTTGTTGTTTAACTTTTTGCCATTGTGTTAGCAGTGTGACATCGATTAAAAACTTTTTGTGGTACCCATGTTTCATTTTGATTGTCTACTGCAACACCACAGCATTCATTGTAGATTGATTTAATACTGTCTGAGAAAGATCTAAGACATTTTGGAATTCCATATTCTCCGCAAACGAAACAAAACAAATCAGGACTTTTATTACATTTATGTGGATGATTTCTTGTATCATTACACTTTATAGAGGCCAAGTTACTCACCAATGTAAAGCTGCGGTCGCTTGATGACGATGCCTGCGGGCCCGCTTTCTCACCCTGACCAGGCGCCGATACTGGGGTTCCGAATCTCTGTATCGTAAGATACTTATCACTTGTGCTTGCCATGACGGGATAACGCCGTTAACCCAGGGACTCTGCCATACGGTGCTGTTGCACACCGTCACCACGTGTAGGTGCCCTGGTTACAGGCACAAGCAATAGGTCGTAATTTGAAGAAGTCAAAGCTGAACTAATGTATTCAATAAATACTTTTATCTAATACCAAGTATTGAACCAATCATATAGTCTATTTCAACATGTCAAATTGATTGCTATGTAGTAATGGTTCTTATTCTTTTTGTTTTGTTTGTGGATAGTATGGGATTGTAAAATTTTTTAGATCTTTCTCAAACAGTTTTAAATCAAATTACTATGAATGCTTTGGTGTTGCAGTAAACAATTAAAATGAAAAGTACCACAAAAAATTTTTCATAAAATGAAAAGTATCACAAAAAATTGTCATAAAATGAAAAGTACCACAAAAAAATTGTCACAAAATGAAATGTACCACAAAAAATTTGTCATAAAATGAAAAGTATCACAAAAAGTTTGTCATAAAAGCTAAACAACAACAAAACTTAAAATTTAAAAAACCAGTGAAATTGTCTACTCTAACAAGCCAAAAAGACTGCTACTTCTGTATGACTAACACGACTGGTTTTAACATGACTACTAAATCTAGAATTGTGTGTACAGACGTTTCTTCAGTACAAAAGCCTGAAAAAATAGTAGTCGAGGATGAAACTGGGACATCCAAATGCATAAATGTAGACAATTCAGAGGTAGTAGAAGAAATGGAAGTTGAGGAATTGTCTGAGGAAGAAACTTCCGAGAGTGAAGGAAGCTCTGAAGATGACTACTTGCCAGATGGAGAAATAAAAGCTCCTCAAACTTTCAATCAAAAGGACTTAAGTGATCTTATTCGAGATCTAGAACTGCCTAAAGATGGAGCCGAATATCTAGCCTCGGTACTCAAAAAGAAAACCATGTTGGCACAAAGAACAACAGCTTCTTTCTACGGAGATAGAGAAAAAGAATTCGAAAGTATTTCACAAACGATGCAGAATACTCTTTAGTATTCTGTACAGATGTGAAGGGGTTAGAGAATGAGCTAAAACCGAACTCATATAAAGACGAGGACTTTTTATTGATTCATCAAAACGAAGTCTCAAAGCTGTTTTACTTCACAACAGAAATAAGTTTTCATCTATTCCTATAGCTCACTCGACTAAACTGAAAGAAACTTCTGAAAATTTGGAAATAGTATTGCAAAAAATAAAGTACTCTGAACATCAATGGAAAGTTTGTGGCGATCTTAAAATTGCAACCATGATATTAGGACATCAATCCGGTTTTGCTAAAAATCCCTGCTTCTTATGTTTGTGGGATTGCAGAGACAGGTAGAGTCACTATGTTCAAAAAATATGGTTAACTAGGGCAGATTTTGAACTAGGGTCAAAGTACATTATACGCCTACCATTGATTGATCCATCAAAGTATTTGCTTCCTCCACTTCATATCAAACTTGGTCTTGTGAAACAATATGTAAAAGCTCTCAATAAAGATGGCGATTGTTTCGAATATTTAGGAGAAAAGTTTCCCACAATAAGTAACGCTAAATTAGGAGAATGTATTTTTGATGGTCCCCAAATTCGTGCTCTATTTGAAAACAAAAATTTCATGACACAAATAACTGCCAATGAGAAAGCTGCATGGAGAAGCTTCAAATGTGTATGTGAGTACTTCTTAGGAAATAAAAAGAGTGGGGACTATAAGGAACTTGTCGAAGAAATGTTGACAAATTTAAAAATTTGGGTTGTTTAATGGGCTATAAAACACATTTCTTACATTCTCATGTCGACTACTTCCTTTCTAATCTTGGAGACTTCAGTGAAGAACAAGGAGAACGATTTCATCAAGAGATAAGTGTAATAGAGAATCGTTACCAATGAAAATGGGACGTTAACATGATGGCAGACTTTTGTTGGATGCTTAAAAGAGACACTGTGAGTTAGAGCAAAAAGGGAAAAAGGAATTCCTTGCACAGGTCAGTTGAAGAAAAAAGAGTTCGTTACAAGAGAAAAAAGGAGCAGAGCAAACAGAGTTTAAGTATTAAGTATAACAGAGTTTAAGTACGTAGTAAGTATAAGAAAAAGAAAAAAAAAAAGAAAAATCGTATTTAGAAAAGAGAAAGAATTTCTTCAATAACACGATTTATTTTTATTTTCCTTTACCACCATATAATGTAATTTTTAAGCGATTTTACAAGATTTTTGACATTTTTTCAAAGTTGTGAGGGTATAAAAATGAAATACTCACCAGATCTCATTTTTTACGCCTAAAATTCATATAAAGCATACATGAGACACTCACAAAGAAATGTATTGGAATGAAGTTATGCTATTAAATGCAAATTTTCACGATTTCCGTAGTTTTCTCGATTGTTCACGGTTTTCCACCATTTTTACAAAGATTAAAGGGCGTAGGGCTAAAGTAAAGCCTGGATTTGAATTTAGCAAGTCAAAGTATACAAAAACCATGTAGAATACACTAATAAAAAAATTTTGTACTCCTAACTTACCCACTGAAATACGAATTTTCACGATTTTTTTGCGATTTTTCACAGCTCTTCACCAATTTTTCATACTTTATAACGAGGTTCGAGGATAAAATACGGAAAAAATAAGCGTCTAGGTTCTCCGTATTCTATCGAACCCGTTTGGCTCTCGTTTCCGCGAATTCGTGCATCTCGGGCGGTTGTTTACATCGCTCGAGCAATGTATTCGGGAGCGACGCGTGGGGAGAGTGCGACTATCGTCGTTGCAAAGTAGCGTTCGATTCAATTTAGAATCAGATTCTCTCGGGCCGTCTAACCGCGCGCATGCGATCATCATATACGATATACGACTACTCCAGTGACCGACGCTATCCCCGGGTCCAGCCTCGTCATGGTCTTCCCTGCTAGGGGAGTATTCCGGCACGTGCGTAGGCCTGCTGTTGTCGCGATTGGGAAGGACGCTTCTCATCAACAGCACTCAGTCAACGGTCACGTGACCTGCAAACAGCTACGTGAGTAAACCGATCGTACCATATTAACTGGGCTGGTGACGCGTGACCAGTCCCAGTATTCTTGTATTTTCGCCTCGCAATAGCGAACGGCCGGTGTTGCGATCACCGGCCCAACAGCGAATAATTATATTGGTCCGCCCGCGCCGAGCGGCGGATTTCGGCCTCTTGTTTGCGCGCAACGCGACGCGTACCTTGTGTCTTTTAGCAGGAATAGACTTTGTTATTGTTATACACGCTGAGTCTATTCTTTTATTCTTAATTCCTTCACTTAACCTTCCCCGGACACCGTCGCCTCCGCGGGTTCGTCGTCTGCAGCGACGAACATAGCTGAGTGGCCGGCCTCGCGAGTAACTATATCGCGAGCTCTCTACTCCACGCTAATCAAGTTGAGTTCGCCCAGTGAACTCAATATTTGTATACAGTTTTTGTAGTTTATGCAGCATCCCCGGGAAGGCATTTTAGATTGACTCCCGCGGCACCGACTACCAGGGTACGAGTAGCTTTAAATAATAGCAAATAGCTATTTATAAAACTATTACAACTTAGAAGGGTGTACGGCGAAATAAACCCTGGATTTGGTTTTAGCACGTCAAAAAACACAAAAATCATGTGTAGTACACTCATAAAAAATTTATTGCTCATAACCTGTATTTTTAAGTGTGAATTTTCACGTTTTTCACGATTTTTCACGGGTTTTAGCGATTTTTAAAATATTTTGGCGGTGTCTGGACAAAACGAACCTCGGATACGGATTCAGTTAAAATACATAAGTACACATAGATCTGGTTCCTAGAACTGACCACTTTTTTTGTGTGCCTGTGTAATTGAAAAACTTCACAAAATACACTAATCTACAGCCGCTTTAAAATTTATAATGACTTACCGAATGGTATAAAATCAATGAGAATGTTAGTACATTTAGACGTAAAGCAAAAGACTAAGTTAAAGAGATGTAGATATGAGAAAACTGTATGAACAATTAATTGTTAATGACTGTTAGAACTACGGTTGATTAGGTTTTTCTTTGGTTTCCCTAATCCGGTACACTTGTACTCCGACGCTAATGTAAAAAATTCTATCGTTTACGTAGAATTGTTAGTGGATTTCAAGTGATATTTAGTTGCGTTGCGGTCTGAAAATACTATACTTCGTTACCACCAGAAGTTCAGTAGCGGCTTAAGGGATTTTCCGGTGATGCGCCGATGTATTCTACCATGCGCTCAACCGAGCTCACCGCGTGAAGGCGATGAGGTGTGGGGTAAGGCGACAACGCAATGCTTTCTTTTTAATACTAGCGCTATATATATACTACGGGGGTGCCCCTCTGCTCGCTCCGCTCGCCAACCCCCAGTTGTAAATGTAAGGAATTTATTACTCTTACAAATTATTATTCAAAAAAATATATATAAAATAATAAATCTTTTTAATCTTTGTATGGAGGTAATCCTTCTCGTATATTATTCAATGTTTCTATGGGAAAATTCAGATGTATATTGTCATCTGCCTGATCTACGCCTTTATATGTTGCCTTATCTACACTATAATATGTTTTCGTTTCACCATCTAATAATGTCAAAATT
>JAWWEQ010000037.1:28128-38274 GCA_035583055.1 Torymus tubicola
TTTTTAAAATGTCACATAAAACAGTAAGTCGATAAAAATGATGCCACTACATTTCATAAACAAAAATATACTTGGTCTGCATCTTGACTTTATACAAAAAACACTCATTATTTTCCATATATAAACCTATTTTATAATTTTGGTTATGTGAATTTGATACTTATCTAATGTTACTTATCTTCTAAACTAATTCATGAGCAAAATGATTCAAACTTAAAGAATCACTCTTTCTTTTTCTCTTTTTCTCTTGAGTCATTCACTGTATGTCATGTATATAGGTATAGGTTAACTTCTTCCATGCTATCAAAACAGCAAAATAAGTTTGTACATCTCTCTCCCTCTCCCCCGGTCTCTCTCTCTTTTTCCACAGTCTTCATGAATTCGTTGACTGTATATGTATGTATTTTTATTGACTGTGTGCATATAATAAATAAAACCGGAAGTGTCGTAATTGGACAAATAAAACTGGAAAAAATTAACCGGATATAAGAAGAAAAAGAAAAGTTCGGAGGAAAGGAAAACTGACAAAAATAATTCAGTCCTCAATATTTTTTGAATGAGGCAATCTTTTAACATGAAAACTTCTGATTTTAGTAGATTAATGAAATGGCGTTCGATTAAGCCTTCATATATTAAAGTTTAAACTCAAACAATATGTTTATAAACCCAATAAAAAATCTCGCACACCTATTTTAAAGAATATAGAGCACGGGTCGCTTCTTCAGGCTTTGTCTATACTTGCCTTCGGAGCACTCCCGCGCTCCTTGATTTTGGAAATTGTAAATAATAGAAAAAATTAAAAACATTAAGAAAAATAATATAGAGATGATAACGGCCATGTCCTCATTCGTATTTCCGCGTTTAGCAGAGAACGGCTCTCTTTTTTGGCTTTCCTTTTGAACTTCTCAAACCTGACAATTCAAGATCTTTTTTTCTATATTTACAGGTCAATTGCAATCGATTTGTGGTTATAAAATTAGCTATTTCAAGTATATACTCACGATATAAGATCCATCATTTAGAATGTTCAAGATCTGATAATAGATTCGTAATCAGCGGCCCTAACAACCATATATACCAATTTTCGAAAAATCTGCCTAAACGTTACATCAATAATGATTCTTTTTAGAAGGGTTGTTATTCAGAGTTTATTTTTTAATATAAACAAATAAACAAAATTATTAATCTTTTGCATATAAATTTTGATCTTTAACATTCGACGATTATAAACTTAAAAAAAACATCAGTTAAATCCCACAAAATCTATTTTGAAATTCCAAAAAACTGTTTAAAAAAAGTGTCATTGAATAATGACAGTATGCCACAAAGTGTTAATTTCAAAATCCAGCAAAAAAGTATTTTTTGATGTTGAAAAAGTGGTATGAATCTAAAATCAAAGAAGGTTTAAATCACATTAAGTAAAATATTTGAATCTTACTTATTAGAGTGAAAAAACTCACACAGATGTTGCATACGCTATTTGTCGATCAAAATAAAATTGTGCATGTTTGAATTAAAATTCACTTCAAATATTTACTATTTTACTTCATAAGCGAATTTCGCGCCCAGTTAATCAAAAATTTTTTTTAATGCTGATGTAATTAGCATACTTCATGAACTTACGAATTTCAGAAATTGAATTTGTTATATAAGTTCGAAAAAATTTATTATTTCAAAATATTTTTTATAAAATTATTTGAAATAGTCCATTATAATATTAATAATTTATTTCGATGTCTTTTTATTATTAACTTTTTAATTATAGTAGCTACAGAAGAAACTAATGTTTTCTTTAACACTAGAAGCAAATAAGTTAATTTTATATAGCTTTATTTTTTACTATTGAAATAGACTTTCCTTAACCTTTACGGTCTGTTAAAAAACTTTGTTTAATTTTGACACTTCTCGAATGATGACCGCTTAATGTTAAACAAATACTCAAGTATATTAATAGTATATTATCATACAAGTGCGTAAAGTAGGTGATTCGTACACGAGCATAATTTGCGCCAAAAGAGTGAGTGCGTTAGCGACAAAAGAGTGAGTGCGGGTACACCTACGCAGCGCACGTGTATCGTATACTATTTTTCCTATCGAGTTCGCAAAGTTCGAGACTGAACCTGCACCTGCGCGCGCATATCACCACTGTTCCACACGCTCGTCTGAGTGTGTGGAAAAGTGGCAGTTTGCGCACACAAATGCTTGTGCAAAATCGAACTTTGCACACGATGATAGGAAGTTATTTTCTTAATATTTTCATATTCAAGAAAGCAAAAAGTTTAAGTGAAATCTGAACATCGGGTATCTCACACTGTCCTAGTTAGTACATAATTTTATTATAATTGACATTCTCTTACGGCATACTTATTAAAACCGGTGTAACCATATATTCTATTCCACAGTGTTAGTTGATCATGAACTTTCGAATCAAGCAGTTGATGTATTTGTAATTGGATTTGAGGAGATAGTTGATCTTAATGCTTCCAATATAGTAGCAGCTAGTAGTGAAAATGCTAAGGCATGGGCAGAGGAGCTTCAGAAAGTTATATCTAGAGATTGTGAATACGTTCTTGTTACTTATCAACAGCTAGTTGGTGTGTGTTTATATGTCTTTATAAGACCTATGTACGCTAGCTTCTTAAAAGATGTTACTGTAGATAGTGTTAAAACTGGTCTTGGTGGAGCAACTGGAAATAAAGGGGCCGTCGCTATTCGTTTTGTATTATTCGCAACATCTTTTTGTTTTGTCTGTGCTCATTTTGCTGCTGGCCAGTCACAAATAAATGAAAGAAATGCAGATTATGCAGAAATCACTAGAAAAGTTATTTTCCCTATGGGACAAACATTAAATACTCATGATTATGTTTTTTGGTGTGGTGACTTTAATTATAGAGTAGATATAGACAAAGACGAGATGAAAGATTTAATTAAAAAAAATGACTTCAATGAGCTCCTCAAGTATGATCAACTTAAAGTAAGTAAAAAGAACATTTCAAAACTTAAAAATTGCAATAATTAATAAATTGCTACTAACTTATCAGCATTTCCAGCGATTTAAGACCCCAGACTCTAGATTTAAGACCCTATTTTCTTTCTGCTAGGTATTGTAAAAAAAGTTTTTACTAAAAAATAAATTATTATCAAAACCCCTATTTTGTGAGTAAATTTTAGATAGTAATAGGTTTTAATCAATTGCTCATCGTGGTAGTTTAAAGTTTAATGCAAAGTAAAGTCTAAAGTTTAAGGCAAACATAGAACCCATAGATCTGATTATGCTAGTAAGGGGATACGTAGAAAAAATTGAAAGTCATTTATCCCACACGGTATAACCAGACCAACTTTATATAGAACTGTCAAATAATATCTAATTTTTTTGTTTTAAATATATTATTCCAGATATATTAAAAATAATTATTAAGAACATTTGAGAAAATCATTAGAAGTGGGTTTCAGATCAATTTTAAGGTTTGGTAGTGATGTAATTTTGTATATATTCGCTTAGTCAATTTAAATATTCACACACTTTAAGAAGGTTCAGAAACCACGCGGGCGAATCAACCAATCTTGAAAGCTGTACATCGATGGAAGACTACGTAGCCCGAATCATTGCTGCAGTTCAAAAACTCAATATTTTCGGGACAAAACTTCCATCGGATCTACTTGAAGCATCGTTGCTGACCGGTTATCCAGTGTTATATAAACTGATGATAATGGCTCCCTTCAACTCCGAGATGGATATCAGTGCCTATCTGGTAAAAACCAAGCTTTTGGAATAATGTGGAAAAGCTTAAAGTTGCAATTATCAAATGTGTGTTGAAAGAAAAATTTAGTAATGCTGATAACTACATTACATATTGAACGACAGTTTCTGATTAGAGATCTCGTGGCACTGCAGATGGCGCAAGAGACCATCCACATAACACCGTGCTTTGCTTAAAGCTGCCTCTACATCTGCGAACCGCGAGTATTGCTTTCTCTTCTACTCTTACGCTGCACGTCGTGTAGAGACAGCCTAATACTTTTCATGCCTCTAATACCGGGTTATGGTTTGTTCGATGGTCTGTTCGTAATGTCGTATACAGTTGTATGAACGCGTATCTCCTAATCCAGGGCTTGTCAATACAAACGAAAGGGAAAGGGTCATAGAGCGAACCAATATCCAGAATCATCGGCATATGCAGCACGGAAAGCATACCATGATAAGCACGATATAGTGTATTAGGAAATACCATTTGTATAGGTTATAATTATACTGTTTGTTTTTTTAAATAGATGTTTGTTTTTATAGAATTTGGATATTAAATATTGAAGAGGATATATGATAAGGATTTCCTATTGACAATTTTTTCTTTTCTTTTTCTTATACTTACTGCGTAAACTCTGTTTGCTCTACACCTTTTTTCTCTTGTAACGAACTCTTTTTTCTTCAAGGGATTCCTTTTTCTCTTTTTGCTCTTACTCACAGTGTCTCTTTTAAGCATCCAAAAAAAGTCTGCCATCATGTTAACGTCCCATTTTCTTTGGTAACGATTCTCCATTACACTTATATCTTGATGCAATCGTTCTCCTTGTTCTTCACTGAAGTCTCAAAGATTAAAAGGGAAGTAGTCAAGATGAGAATGTAAGAAATGCATTTTATAGATCATCAAGCTACCCAAATTTTAAAAATTTTTCAACATTTATTCAACAAGTTCCTTATAGTTCTCATTTTTTTTATTTCCTAAGAAGTTCTCACATACAAATTTGAAACTTTGACGTTCCTTTAGTGAAAAAGCCTGAAAAAATAGTAGTCGATGATGAAACCTGGACATCCCAATGCATGGATGTAGGCAAGTCAGGGGTAGCAGAGGAAATGGAAGTTAAGGAATTGTCTTGGAAGGAGGAAAAAACTTCCAAGAGTGAAGGAAGCTCTGAAAATGAATACTTTCCAGATGGAGAAATAAAATCACCTCAAACCTTCAATCAAAAGGAGTTGAGTGATCTTATTCGAGATCTAGGACGGCCTAAAGATGAAGCCGAAGATCTAGCCTCGGTACTCAAAAAGAAAACCATATTGACACAAAGAACAACAGCTTCTTTCTACCGAGATAGAGAAAAAGTATTTTGAAAATATTTCACAAACGATGCAGAAAACTCTTTAGCATTCTGTATAGATGTGAAGGGGTTAGTGAATGAGCTAAAACCGAACTCATATAAAGACGAGGACTGGAGACTTTTTATTGATTCATCAAAACGAAGTCTCAAAGCTGCTTTACTTCACAACGGAAAAAAGTTTGCATCTATTCCTATAGCTCACTCGACTAACTGAAGGAAACTTGGAATATTTGGAGATAATATTGCAAAAATTAAAGAACTCTGAACATCAATGGAAAGTTTGTGGCGATCTTAAAATTGCAACCATGATATTAGAACAACCATCCCGTTTTACTAAAAATCCCTGCTTCTTATGTTTGTGGGATAGCGGAGACAGGCAGAGAGACAGTCACTATGTTCAAAAAATATAGTTAACTAGAGCAGATTCTGAACCAGGGTCGAATAACATTATACGCCTACCATTGATTGATCCTTCAAAGTATCTGCTTCCTCCACTTCATATCAAACTTGGTCTTGTGAAACAGTATGTAAAAGCTCTCAATAATGATGGCGATTGTTTCGAGTATTTAAGAGAAAAGTTTCCCGCAATAAGTGATTAAATTGAAAGAAGGTATTTTTGATGGTCCCCAAATTCCTGCTCTATTTGAAGCTGCATGGCAAAGTTTCAAATCTGTATATGAGAACTTCTTAGGAAATAAAAAAAATGAGAACTATAAGGAACTTGTCGAAGAAATGTTGAAAAATTTTAAAAATTTGGGTTACTTGATGAGGTATAAAATGCATTTCTTACATTCTCATCTCGACTACTTTCCTTCTAATCTTGGAGACTTCAGTGAAGCACAAGGTGAACGATTTCATCAAGATATAAGTGTAATGGAGAATCGTTCCCAAGAAAAATGGGACGTTAACATGATGTCAGACTTTTGTTGGATGCTTAAAAGAGACACTGTGAGTAAGAGCAAAAAGAGAAAAAGGAATCCCTTGCACAGATCATTTGAAGAAAAAATAGTTCGTTACAAGAGAAAAAAGGAGCAGAGCAAACAGAGTTGACGTAATAAGTATAAGAAAAAGAAAAGAAAAAAAAACATAAATCGTATTTAGAAAAGAGGAAGAATTTCTTCAATGACACGATTTATTTTTATTTTCCTTCATCAACATATAATGTTATTTTTAAGCGATTTTACAACATTTTTTGACATTTTTTCAAAGTTGTGAGGATATAAAAATCAAATGCTCACCAGTTCTCATTTTAGACGCCTAAAATTCACATAAATCGTACATGAAACACTCACAAAGGAATGTACTGGAATGAAGTTATGCTATTAAATGCAAATTTTCACGATTTTCCGTAGTTTTTCTCGATTGTTTACGGTTTTCCACCATTTTTACAAAGATTAAAGAGCGTAGGGCTAAAGTAAACCTTGGATTTGAATTTAGCAAGTCAAAATTCACGAAAATCATGTATAATACACTTATAAAAAAATATTTTGCTTTAACCTATGCTAATGAGAATTTTCATGATTTTTCGTAATTTTTTTCGTGTTTTCAGTTTTTCACCAATTTTTCATACTTAGAAGGGTGTACGGGCAAAACAAACCCCGGATTCGGTTTTAGCGAGTCAAAATACACAAAAACCATGTATGTACACTCATAAAAAAATTTATTGCTCATAACCTATATTTTTAGGTGTGAATTTTCACGATTTTCCGCGATTTTTCACGGTTCTTCAATTTTGGGGGTGTGTGGGCAAAACCAACCTTGGATTCGGATTCAGCGTGTCAAAATACATAAGAATACATAGGTCTGGTTCCTAGAACAGACCACTTTTTTTGTGTGCCGGTGATAATTCAATTGGCAACTATGGAGATAAATGTGAGATATTGAAGTCGAAATAAAAAATGTACTAAAGGAGAATGTTTTATTTTGAAGAAAATTAAAGGAGAGCGTTGGAGTTGAAATTTTATTAAAGAAGAAAAACTACTCGATACTTCAAATGAAAAATTTTAATTTGTGGTGTGTACGTTATATTGAGTTTTGTGATTTATTGAAAAACTATATGGTAATGCAACAACTAATTGAATATTAAAATGTAAAAGATATTTTTGAATAAATAATAAGAAGAGTTAATGTTTACGTAGAAATGTAAAATACAATATAACAATTTTCTGTCTTCATCATTTTGTAATTCATACTGCAATTTTGTGAATAAAATATTTATTAATTAATATAATTATTTGTTTGTTCAATAGTTGCTCACTAGAACCTGTGAATTGTAGACGTGTTTATGTCAACAATCTAATCACGCGTACCGAACAAAATTTTAAAATCTTAAAATTTTACTGTAAGTTAATAACGGTCACCATGCCGACAAAAACAGATTTCATGACTCCACCCGCTAAACCATAGATAACTGATCCAACAGCAATAGGGGCATGCCATATTTATAATCAAGATTCGAAAATAGCAAGAGGTAAAAGAGGCAGACGAACAAAACTTCACAAAGGAACGTCAAACGTACATACAGAACTACTGGCTAAACAAACCGATAGACACTCAAAATACCTTTACAATTTTACAACAAACTTCAAATAAATCAAACATCCAAGATATAAACACAAACAATAAGGTAATTTCACTAAAATCTCCTCCAATATATATCAGTGGCATGGAAGACGTCCGTCCATTGAAAGAACTGTTAAATAAAATAGTTGAAAACAAGTTACTCTCAAATAATGAAGTTAAGATCTAGCCTAATATATTGGGAAAATACCTACCAATAATAGATGAACTTACAAAAAAAGAATACGGAAATTTACACCTACCAGAGAAAACAAGATAAATCATATAAGACAATACTTAGCAATATGCACCTGTCAGTTGATGTAGAAGAACCATAAAGATACAAGAAGAACAAATATTACGAACAAATATCACAAAAACTGTTACCACTATTCTTCATAAAACTAGAGTCGAGTGAAATAACAAAGAAATTTATGAAATAAACACGACAGTTAGCTTTGAACCTCCTCGCAAAAAAGAGATATTCCGCAAAGCGTTAGAACGTCAAGGATTCGGTCATACAAAAAATTATTGCTACAAAACGCCTATTTGCGGAGAATATCATTTAACGAAAGACTGTTAGATTACAACAAAAGAGCAAGAAGCGAAATGTGCTAGCTATGCCGGCAACCATCCAGCCAGCTACAAGGGATTTACCGTTCGCAAACAGCTCCAACACAAGCTGTACCCTGCTTTAAGAGATAACAAATTAAACCAATATCCAACTAAAAAATTAAATTTCGCACACTTAAATCGAATCAAAACAAACATTTCATACGCATAAGAAACTAGAGACAACACACATCAAACCAAAACAGAAATAAATCAAAGCAAGACGACGACTCAAACAATAACACTAAATAGCAACAAACTCGAGACCATGATGACTCAACTAATTACAAGAATGGATACTATTTTAAATATTCTCTCAAGCTTACTTAGCAAAATTCGACAGTAATAATATGAGGATCTCTTTTTGGAACGCTAATGACCCCGCAAGTAGGATCAATGAGTTGAAAAAGATTTTAATAGAACATGATATTGACGTTATACTAGTATCTGAGACTTATTTCACAGAAAAAAGCTATTTTAAAATCCTAAATTATCATGTATACAACATGAAACACCCAAGTCGAAAGGCTCATGGAGGAAATGCAGTACTAATTAAATCAATAATAAAATATTATTAATGTTTAAAAAATACAGATGTTTATCTCCAAGCAACCAGTGTAACCATTGAAGATTGGAATGGTGCAATTACGTTACCTGCTGTTTATTGCTTGTACCATGTACCTGCCTATTGATTTATTGCTTGTAGTGCCTATAACGCCTGGTGGAGCTTCAGGTCGCCAATTCCCAGTCTGAAAGGCCCAAGTCAACTATAGAATAAGAAATCTAACTCGCCAAAATACATAAAATTTATTTATTTATTTTATTTATTTATTTAAACCAGAGTAATTACAAATTACATTACAAAAGTAGTCCAGCAGAGGAAATAGCTTCCTGTACGCTGATCTGATGTACATAATAAACTTATAAATAAACTTACAAATAAACTTACAAATAAACTTAATATCTAATACATTTCATTAGTAATATATTTGCTTTCTTTTCTGTAACGTAGATGATGTGAGATTCTTCGGATTTTGTTGCCGTCTATACTAAATTTCTTTGCTTGCTGTATGTTCACTATTGGATGATTTTAATTTGTGTTTATCCATTCTTTTAGTTTACTTTTTCTGTTATTTTTGTTCGTTAGTGTTTCGAGATTGTTGGGTAAACTATTATAACAATTTAAGGACCTTAAATAACTAATCTTATTGCTTATTTTTTGTTGTGTTTTGGAACTATAATGCTTTTGTTTTTCGTGATGCTGTTTGATTTTATAAAGTTATCTTTTAAATCTTCATAATGGTATAATAGAGATTCAAAAGTGAATTGTTTATCTAGATTTAGTGGCTTTTTTTTTTAAAAGTTATTTTTGTTTATTATTTCGAGAATTCTATACTGTAGAGTTGGTAGGGCTCTCTTTATATTCATGTAAGCTCTTCTCCAAGCAATTATGCCATAAGACATAATACGGTGAAAAAGAGCGTAGTATAACATACTCAGATTTTATTGCGATAGTATCTTCGTAAGTTTGGAGAATATGAAGATTAAATATTTTTTTTTATTATAAATATTAGTTATGTGGTTTTCCCATCTCATGTTTTTATCAAAGGTAATTCCTAGGTATTTGATGTTGTCAACTCTTGTTATTTGTTTTCTTTGTATACAGATAATTAAATTCCCTGCAGTGCTGATTCGTGTACTTCCAAATTCCATGTAGACAGTTTTATCAATGTTTAAAGATAGTTTGTTGAGCGCTAGTCAATTTGATACTTTATTTAGGTATGAGTTCATTTTTATTTCTATGTCATGCCATGATTTTCCTTTCACTAGTATAGCAGTGTCATCAGCAAAAGCTAATATTATTTCATCTGGTAGTGTTTG
>JAWWEQ010000037.1:38374-49390 GCA_035583055.1 Torymus tubicola
TCGTCTAAATCGGTTAAGAATTGCACTGTCGGCAGATTTTTGTCCAAAAAAAGTCATTTTTTTCCCACTGTGCGCCACCAGTAACCGTCACTGCTTTGCTGCGACTGCGTGTGTCCGCGTTGCGAGCGGGATTCATCCCGCCAAGTCTCGGCCTACGCGACTTTGACTTGGCTTTATTGAATAAATTTCATTCTTGTTTTTATCTTACATCTCGAGTAACGCGTTTTCATTTAGAGTGCCCGACCCATACATGATTCTCGAATACGCCCTCTACCCTTTTCAGCTGCCGTTAACCGAGGGCATCGACTCCTGGAGGAGCATCGGTAACGGGAAAGTAAGAGAGAAGGATAGCCGCTGTTTTTAAACACGCGGTGTTGTACGGGATAACCGGCTACTACAGGTAAGGCTAGGTAGAGTCAGCAGCCGATCGTTCTTGCACCGGAGTTGGCAGCAGTGCCATCGAGCAAGGGGCGCTCGAGTAGGAAGTAGCCTAAGCTTTCTATAATGAAAGCTTAAGGCGAGTGTTCGTCCCTTGTGCCACTGTCAACTACCGGACAGCAGAGTTTCTTTGACATGAAACCCTTACAAGTACGTAGCACGAGTATATTACGTGCAGAGAATCCTACCCCGTTACAACATATATAACGGAATATAATTTCTCTAGTCAGATGTGAAAGCAAAAAAAACATCACAGGGACGTGTTTTGTAACTTATTGTCTGAATAAATGTACATTACATCTAACGTACGCTGAGCAAAAGCCTTTAGAAATTGAAAATATTTAACCTTGATAAATTGTTATTTAATAGTTGTTAATAATCATTATCTGTTCGCATAAAGATGGTTGTCCATCCTGGCGCTGTAGACCACAGTGATTTAATCATTTAAGTGCGGAACGTTGAGGAAGTTTGCTAATTAAATTATTATTAATAATAATTAATTAAAAGCTAAGTTTTCAAATTTCAGTTGTTTTATTTTTTGTAAGTACTCCAGTTACTATAAATTTAAAAAAAATACACATTAACCATACTTGAATCCAGTCATTCTACTATTACTAATTCAAGTTCACTATATGTTCACTATGAATTCGATATATGTAAAAAAAATGAAATAATAATTCAATTATTATTAATAATGATAATTAATAATTAACAATTTTTTAATAGACATGTTGTTCCATTCATAATAATTAATTAATAATTAATTATGTACGTTATATTTTTAGTTTTTAGTTTTTATTAAATATTTTTACAAATATACAATTATCATTATATTGATAATAATAATTAATAGATATTTAATTGTAAGTGTGGAAAGGTCACACGAGGTTAAAATAACCTTCCCGCCCGCGTATTGAATAATATTTTTTGATACGACGTGCACAAAGCTTAATTTGGCACATGCGTTGTACCGTCGTATCAAAAAATACGGTTCGATAAGAATGAGAAGGTTATTTTAACCTCATGTGATCTTTGCACCCTCGTTTCGTTCGAGCGATAACGTCCACACAAGGATAAAATCACTTTCATGCACTAATATCAGAATGTACCATTCATTATTTGCATTAATATTCCACACAACATTTTTTAATATTCGCGGGTATAACAAGCACAGCTTGTTAATTGCTCTTAATACTGTTCTTCACAAATCTCGATTTACTCTATCAATTTTTGATTGTAGATAGTTTAGCATAAACTTTTAAGAACATTAATGAATTATATGGCATAGTGTAAGTCGTTTGTTACAGAATTGTGAAATGGCAAATATACCAATCCCTTTAATTGGTTTTGTTATACTTGAATTTGCAAGTTCTACAGAATTTATCCTATAGAACTAGAATATTGAAGTTTGGATTAGAAGATAGTTTAATTATGACAACAAAAGGAATCTTGATTCTTTGGAATAAAGCTATGCTTCAAACTTAAGACTTTTCCAAATGTAAAAATAAAGTTATGAACTTGCACTCACGATTTAGAAATGTTCAAAAATCACTGGGAAAAATTAGCAAGAAGATAAAAAAACAAAATTTTGAAATCCTTTAAAAAATGTTTTTGATTAAAAAATTAGAAAATACTGATTTACTGCACAAACCTATCAGTTATATAGCTGAATTTAGCACAGAACGTGATTTAAATTGCGTACAAAGTAAACAATGAAAATTAATATTAAAATTAATATTTTATTACATTAAGGCACAAATAAAAATGTTCTTATTTACTGTCTGACAATAATTTAGTTTCTGTGAATAAAGATGAGACAAATTCATCAACAGCTCAAGCAGTGCAGCCTGAAATTCCCTATATACTGAGATCTAATACTTATATTCCTGATTAACCAGATTGTGCTGCTATCGATGGTGAGCTAAATTTTTTTACAAGAACTTAATTATTATATACATATCGAGCCTTTGCCATATTAAAATGTAATTTTCAAAGTCTACTAATATGCTGTGTAGCCCAGTAAATTATGATCTTGCTGATTTCATAAATTCCAATGAGAATACTCCACTTACAGAATCTGAAGGTTCAAATTACAATATACCTGGTCGCAATTATATAGATCAACAAAAAAAAGGTACAATTAACGTTATGTCAGAAGAATTAGTAATTGCTCTGAATGTCTGTAAAATTTCTCATAGAAACTCATTACGTATCATAGCTGTCGCTCCTTACTCATTGGGGCACAATCCAGTTGATCTGATTCTCAATAAAACATCGTTCAACGACATGCGAAATATCATTCGAAAAAAATTAGCTGATAAAATTAAAACATTATTTATAAAGCCAATTTCCACTCATGCTGTAGTACAGTGGGATGGGAAAATGATTCATGACTTTGTAGTTTGTAAACAACTTAATGGCTTGCCTATTCTGTTGAGTAGCGGTTCAATTATAAAATTAATTGATTTTGTAAATAGAAAATTAGAAAATTAGAAAACCGGCTTTAGAAAATTCAAAAAGTAAATCAATAGCTCTTTTAACTCATAGCGCACTATTAGAATGGAGGTATACTGAAATTGTTCAAGCTATATGTTGTGACACCAAAAATGCAAATTTTGGTCACAATGTTGGTGCAGCTGTTTTATTAGAAAACATGCTGGGAAAAGATTTATTATAGTTAGCTTGTCGACACCATATGTTTGTGCTTATTTTAATAGGAGTTTTTATGATGTTTTTTTGAACTATGAATGGACCAGATGTACCAATTTTCAAAAGATTAAAAAATGACTGGAATGCTATTAAGACAGCAGAAATTAATGATGGACTTGAAAATTTGGAACCATTTTTATTGGCTCAAAAATCAGAAATTGTAGATTTTATTGATTGTAATTTGACAAAGCAGTTACCAAAGGGTGACTACAAGGAACTTTTGCATTTAAATCTGCTATTTTTAGGCCAGAAATGGGAAATAAATCTTCGCAAACCTGGTGCTATGCATCACGCAAGATATATGTATAAAGCTATTTATTCTCTCAAGATATATTTGCTAAGAGATGTTTTTCGATTGACTACATCAGAAAAATTCCATTTTCACCAAATTTGTAAATTTATCATATTCGTTTACCTTAAATCTTGATATACTGCTCCAGTTGCTATAAAGGCCCCAAATAATAATTTAAAATTAATAAAAAGAATTGTCGACTTTGAAATTATCGATAAGATGATTTCAAATGCTGCTCTGACAAAATTTTAAAATCTACTCTGGTATCTAGCTCCAAAAACAAGTGCCATGTCTTTTTTCGATAAAGACATCCCTGTGGATATTAAGGGTAGTACAGTTGAAAAAAAAATTTTTTTATTTTTAAATAAAATATAAATTGTAATAGACCAGCATATTTAACACCAAAAAGTAGAATTGTCTGCCAATTTTGATGGATTTTCATGCATTACATTTGGATTTATCCTTAAAACTACTATTAAAACAGTATTTAATTCAAAACACTCCGTGCATCTCAAATTTCTTTGTATCTTTCTGGGATTCTAAGTTCATATTTGTAGAACCGAATACTAAAAATCCTTCAAGAGATAATTTATTTAAAATTTTCATTCTTTTTTATACAGTCAAATTAAGTAAATTTAAAATAAAAACAATCAAAATTTATTACATTTTAATCTTGAATTAAAACAAAAAAAAACAAAATCAAAGTATTCTCAAGAAAAGTTTCTAAATTATTTCCACAAACGTAAAAAAAATATCAGTAAGATGCAGAAAAATCTGAGACGCAGGAACACTTTGAATATCATAAAACTAAGGTATTAGAAAAATGCATTTAAAGATAACTATAATTTAAAAGTAGTAAGACTTACTAAATATACTCTATAAAGTAGTACACTTTATAGAGTACTAATCGTAAAAATATAAAAAGATTTAAAAAAATTAGCGATAAAGCATCTTTGAATTTGAATTTTAAGATAATGCTAAAAACGGTGTAAAATCAAGAAAAAAATTAACAAATATAATTTTCAAAAAATGTGAAATAAAATATTATATTATCAAATTTATATATGGACATATTTTTTTCTTAAAGTTAAATAATTATAGATTAAATTTCTGCAATAAAAAAAAAACAAATTTTTGATCATTTTCGACTGTACTCTACCCTTAAACGAAATATGGTCATGGCATTAACAGCTCCAACTAATTTTGATGAGGATTTTGAAGATTCACCTCCAAAAAACCATTTTTACAATTCATCAGTGATGATAGAAAGTTTAAGAGAAGCATCAATGAATAATTTTATCAATAATCAATCCCTTTTATTTTTTGACAGATTTGGACTTGATAAAAAATTTTTGCAAAAAGATTGTGAATCTTGGATGAATGATGAATCGTATATTGCCTCTAGAAATATAGTCAAAAGCCTTAAAGTCGTAAACCACTGAGCAGAGACTACTGAGCAATACAATTAATACAAGAGTACATTAATCTATAAAAAAAAGAGGATCAAAGTCAATACTTATTTCAAGTTATATCTGAATATAGGAAAGATAATAAAGATTCTAAGAAGTCTATAATATTTTTGAAAAAGTTGAAAAAAGATGAAATATTGTAATAAACTAATAAATAAAACTTTAAATTACGTTAGACCTCTTAAAGTAGTCTATTCTTTTATCTGAATCATACCCTAAATAGTAAAAATATAAAAATCTCATTTATTCATTGGATTCATAATGCATATTATTTTATAATGTAAACTAGAATGATTGGCGCGCTACGCGCGCTTCTACTATTCCTGTATTGGCTTTGAACTTATTTTAATTTGATTATTTATCACAACGCTTTTCATAATAATGATTTTTATTTTATTAGTCCGGAAATTGAAAAGGATCATTAAACATATATAAACTTATTTTTTACCCGTCACATGAAGAAAGCGATGCTTAATTAAGACATGACACAGGGAATAATAATTAATTACAATTAAGAATTAATAGATTTATGATGTATAATATTACTAATAACATTTCAGCACTCCTATATTAACTCTTGTTGCACCTATAACATATCATTTAAATATATTAAAATTCAAAATATTTATCACATATATACCATAAAAAACTATTACTTATCGATAATCAATTGCTTTACGTTGAATGCTTTGTGGTAATGTACAGGTAATAATTATCAATAATCATAACGTAAAATTTTACAACTTTATCGAATAATAATCGATTATTAGAATAATTAGAAAATCGTAGTACAGAAATTGGAAAGGGTCTTTAATAGAATAATTAGAAAATCATAGTAGAAAAATTAAAAAAGGCCGAGATAGCGAAGGGCGTGGAAATTAGAAAAGGAGAGGGTGGAGAGGGCTCTATCACGGGTGCAGTATGTACTATTTATAACGAATGTATTTAAATTATTTAATGTAAAACTTTAACTACACTACATTAACTTATTTTTGGTCCATCATATTTTCGTTTATAATATGTGTATTATGAACATCAATGTCAATGATTCATCTACTATTACATAGACCATCAATCATATAGTTAACCACAGTATTTGCTTCAAAATTGTTTTAATTTGATTATCTATACCAATGTTTTTTATTAATGATTTATTTTATCAGTGCAAGAATTGGAAAGACCTATTAATAGAGTAACTGGAAATTTATAGTACAGAAATTATAAATAATCATTAATAGTACAATAGGAAAATCATAAGTGGACGAGACGCCTCATAAAAGACGTACGACTGTGGAAAGAGAGGGTTGGGAAGGTAAATTTTTACCAACCCAGTTTCTCTCTGGACACGGTTACTTCCGCCAGTATCTGCACCGAATGGGGAAGGTTACGACCCCCTCCTGCAGGTACTGCGTACACGACAGAGACGACGCGGAGCACACATTTTATGAGTGCATTCGCTTGACATTTGAAAGACTTCGACTAGAGGCAAAGACACGAGACATAACACCAGACAACACTGTGACCGTGATGTTGACAGACAAAGACAACTGGAATGACATAGCACGCCACGTGACGTATGTACTATAAGGGAAGAAGACGGACGGTTGCCTTGAGGGTTAAAAATTGACAAGACCCGAAAAGAAAAAGCAGACAAGACAGATAAGAGCGCCGCAAGACACGCCGACCGATCCGAAATAATGTGAAAACAGTTACATCTTGGCCGTTTGCCGGATGTAATGGAAGTGAGAGTTTAGTAGGTAGTCTCCCACCAGGCTCGTTGCCCTTCCCAAGGGCCAAAAGACTGGAAGGACTGAACTCTACACACGGGGCGTTGAAAAAATAATAATAATAATAATAATAATAATTTTTTGTGCGGGGGGATGTGTAAAAATCTTCTAAAAGACACCAGGAAGGGTCCGTCACTTCCTGGCGTGTGGGATTTTTACTCACTAAAAATCACACGTCCGTCCTCGGCTGGCATCTATCTGTCCCCTTGGAACCGCCGTAAAGCATTACTTGAGGGATACGCCAGCCAGGATCCGCCCACAGGGCTCTTCCTCTTCACCATCACCTTTTGGGTATTTTTTTAACACTAAGCCCTGTGCGTGGCCGCTACGGGTCCTTCCTCAGCCTGCTTCTTGGAGCGAAGGACCGTCTTGACAAAACGGCGACCCTCGCCCAACTGTTGTTGGGCGGGCTCCGAGACCGTGCGGTAGGAGAACGCGATCCGGAGTGCGCCCCCCCCCGTTGGACTCGACCAAGGCGCTCTCGGTGCACGTCTTTCCAAAGCGACCTAGTCCAGACTTTCGCTCCGTAAAGGATGACGGCTTCGGCGGCACGCATGAGTAGGCGCCTCTTACAAGGTCGTGAGCCGGTGGTATTGGCCATTAGCCGGCTCAGTTCAGATGTTACTATTGCCGTCTTGTCCGTCGCTGTCCTCAGGTATTCCTTGAAGGTGAGCTTATTGTCAAGCGTCACCCCTTGACCACATTTCTAGCCTGGACCGTCGCGTATCCCAGTTAGAAGGGGTACAAGGAGGTATTGATGTGCTTCCCCGTGAGCAGCACGATCTCGGTCTTAGCCGTCACTAATTTGAGCCTGTGATTTTCGAGCCAGGAGTAGACTCGTCGCATTACTTGGTTCAGTAGCAGCTGAGCGAGGTCAGCGTCTCGAGTTACGATGACCACCGCGATATCATCCGCGTACCCCACCGGAAATACCCTCGGGCATTTCCACTGTAGGATCCCATCGTAGGAGACGTTCCAAAAGTCGGGATCTAGCATGGAGCCCTGGGCTGCCCCAGATGGGGCCACCCGAAGGTGGCCAGCAGACAGCTAGTGCGAGCGTAGTGGTTGCCCTGCTCCGTCGACTTGGCAGCGTTTACCACCTCCTGTACTGCGTCGATGGTAGACTTACCTCGTCTGAACTCGTATTGTCGCGGAGCCAGATCTCCGGCTGCACCGATGGCGGCTTGCAGGCGAGATTTCAGCAGTTTCTCTAGGAGTTTCCCCGCCGCGTCTAGCATACACAGTGGGCGGTAGGCTGACGAGCTGTCTGCTGGACCCTTGCCCTTACTGACGAGGACAAGCCTCGCTATCTTCCAGCGGGCAGGAAAAATGCCTGCTTTCAAACAGGAGTTGTACATGTCCAGCATGATGCTCGGGTGACTACTACAAATGGCTTTCAACAGCTTACTGCGATGGAGAGCTCCGTGCCCGTAAATATGGGTATTTCGATGGGATCGGATGAAGCTGGGTGATCCGGTCTTTTTGGGTGTTCTGGGAAGAGGGTACCTACGATTTTATTACTAGTTGTCCGTGTGCTGTCGCCGAGGAAAGGCTCTCGGGTTTATGTTCCACCGAATGAGGGCGGCGTGCTTACGTGGAATCAGGGCTGGTCTGACATTACGCACACGGAACGTGATGTATATGTGATCGCTATCCGTGTAGTCTTCGATCACCTGCCAGTCCTCGATTTGTGCGACATTGCAAGGCGTTGGCTTGCAAGGGAGATGTCTATGATCGTCTCCCTATAACGCGGCCGTCTAAAGGTCGTCGTGGTACCCTGGTTGAGTACCATTAGATCGAGCCTACTACTCATATCTGCGACTAGGCGACTTCTACGGTCCGTCCGGACTTCCCCCCAATTTGTAGCTTTGGCGTTCAAGTCCCCGGCGATGATCACTTCGCCTTGTATGTCTTGGACTTTCGGCGCCCTCCAGGCCCTCCAGCCCAGCCTTGTATTCATTTATGGACTGGTTTGCCGTGAGGTATACACTAACGTAGTATGTTTGCTTGTGCCTCACCCAGACGAATCCGCTACCGCTCCCATGATCCGTGATGTGAAAGTTTCGCCGATCGCGGTTCCAGATGGCAGCGGTACCCAGCTTGTCAGTGTACCATCCTGTTCCTTGTCTGTTCTGATACTGCTCGCTGATAAGAATGATGTCGGCATGTTTGTCAAAACAGATCTGTCCCACGAGGTCGTGAGCCCTCCTGCTTCTATGCATGTTACCCTGCAGGACTACCACCCATTCCGCTTTGTTTTCGCTAGGATATCCTGAAAAACGCCACATACTCCTGATCCCGCTACATCGTTGCAGGAATCAGCCCTGTCCTGTTATTCAGGGCATAGGAAGCACTGCGGAGCGGCGGTGCAATCTTTAGCCTTGTGGTCTTGACCTCCTCAGCGGAAGCATATGGTCGAAGCCCAGACACTTCAAGCAGCGACTAATTGACGTTCTCCTCCGTATCCTGCAGTTGACCCACCACTTTATTCGGGCGGTAGCCATCAACCTGTTCGCGGCAGATGCCTCCACTATAACAATGGCCATCCGCTGTTTCCTGGCATTTGGTTGGGTCGCGGAGTACCGCATGATGCCGTTGTAGTCCTGTAGGTCTTTTTTTAAGGCCTGCTTAACTCATCTTCTGACGTACAACGGTCGAGGTCTCTGATCTCCAGGACAACTCTGGGGATCAGTTCCTCCACTGTGCAGTTATCGTCCGTTGCACCTTCTAGCGCATCTGACAAGGATGTCCTTAATGTTGTGGTACTTCCTTTCAGTTCAAGGAGCAGCTGGCCTGTTTTCGTTTGCCGGATCGATCGTACCTCTATCCCGCTATCTTCTGGTTTGACGGCTGTCCGCATCGTGGATACGATATCCGCGTACGTCTTGCCTTTTGCGGGCTTTGGCACGATCGCGTCCAGTTTAATCGTCTTCGTTTTTCCTTCTGCATCTTTTTCTGCTGTTGCTGTTGCTGCTACTTTCGTCCTTTCCTGCTGCTGCCGATGGTCCACTCTCCCTTAGGTGGGTTCGACTTTTTCTTTTTCGGTGGCTTTTCCCTCGTGTCCATGTTTATTGGCTCAAACGGTGTTCCTTCAGCTGCTGTAGTGGACGCTGCTCTCCGCCTGGGTAAAAAGACTGGCAGCTTGTCGGACGGTCATTTCTAAAGACACCATGTGACTCTACGAAAAAAAAGGTTATGGGATAGGCCCGCGCCCTACTAGAACAAAAGGTTTTACGTCACCTCTACCGAATGGGCGATGCCGGATCCTTCCCAACACCTGGCCCACCCCTCAGGCTAGACGGTGTGCGATTGACCCTACGCAGCTTCGGGTATAAGGACATACTGACCAGGTAATCCTTCACACCTCTGCCCAGCTAAGATTGCTTCAACCCCTTCATTGGCTCCAGATAGTAAGCACTGTTACCCCGGTCAGGGAGTTTACTATTTTCCCTTTGGCTAGTCTGTAGGGAATATCTGCAATCGGTCGGCTGCAGCCCATCCATACTATGCTCATTCATTCTTACATCCTACTCATTCGGCTGTAATCCTAGGTGGGAACCCTTACGCGGTACTACCATCCGGGTCAGATGGTCCGCGGTTTGTTGTCGAGGTGTTACTCCCCCCTTCTCCTTCCCTCTCCCGTAGGAGAGGTCCCGGGCGTGGGACGGGCATAAGCGAAGTTAATAATAAGAATAATAATAATAATGCCAGGGCCATTGAGTGGGGGATGACAACGACAAACAAACGTGGACGGCTGCTGCTGGAAATGTCCGCAAGGCTGGACCTAGCAGTAGCAAATGAAGGACAGGTGACGACGTACAGGAGACCGGGTTATGGGGCATCCATTCCTGACGTAACGTTGCAACGGACAGACTGCTCCCGAGAGCCGATCGATGCCGTGTGTTCGAGGGTTACACGGCCAGCGACCATCAGTAGATCGTCTTCGGCTTGAGGGACAAACAGATACAGCAAAAGACTGTCCCATTTCCCGGGAGATGGAACCTTAACAAATTAGACACCGACAAACTGACGGTACAGCTGAACTTGGAACCGGACCCAAAGACGACGATCCCCCGTGGCATCGTTGGTAGGGAGAGAGCCGAGAGGTTGGTGAAAGAGACGGCGGGGCTCTTGGTTCGGCTCTGTGACGCCTCCATGCCAAGAAAACGGATGAGACGTGAAAGGGGACCGATGTACTGGTGGACCGACGACATCGCGGGCCTACGGGCTGAGTGCCTGCGTCGCCGACGGAGGGCTCAGCGCGCCCGGGATAGGCCGGACGCGTTGATACACTCAGAGGAGTACCGGATAGCTCGCCAAA
>JAWWEQ010000037.1:55801-66855 GCA_035583055.1 Torymus tubicola
GCTTATGTATTTAATGTTCTTCAACTTATTAAAGTCACTTGAGTGATACACTTCCTCACAAATTAAACACACTACGGGTTTGACTGGTGTATTTGGGTGACACTTGTACATTTGGGGCTCTCCCCGATCGGGAGGCTCCTTACTCGCCGCTAATTATTAAATAAAATTTTTTTATTTTATGTGAAAACATATTATTAACGATTAAGGTTTAGACAATTATTGATTTTTTTGTGTTATTGAACAAAAATTGTGAGCGCATCAACAGATATACTTTAATAATATGGATCCTAGCAAACGTATACGTACTCCAGAAAAGGAGGCAGCTCATAAAGAAGACAACGTATTCAAGGTATTGAGAGAATGAGACGTTATCGAGAGAGGCCTGCCGAACGAAATGAAGAACGAGCTCAAGAAAATTCAACAGAGTTTGAACAGTATCGTTGAGAAAGATGCCGCGAAAGACTACGCAGATGTGGGAATAATCATGAAATTATACTCGTTATTAATGGAGAGCATTATTTAGGACCAATGGATGTCAATTGCACTCATTGCAATGCAAAAC
The DNA here is from genome assembly GCA_035583055.1 of Torymus tubicola. Classification (NCBI taxonomy): domain Eukaryota; kingdom Metazoa; phylum Arthropoda; class Insecta; order Hymenoptera; family Torymidae; genus Torymus; species Torymus tubicola. The sequence continues at coordinate 56,364 of JAWWEQ010000037.1, forward strand.
ATTTTTCAGCAGAAAGAGCATCAAATAAGGGTGATTCGTTTAACGATTGCTGCAGTCATGGCGCAGTTTGATTACAAAAACTTCCTGAATGTTCAGAACAATTGCGTTCTTTATTTGATGGTTCGCACGATAAGTCGGTGACACGGTACTTTTAATATGCAAATTCCGATACAAATCAGTCCCGAATACCGCGCGCACAATGACTAGCTCCTCGCGAGCCTCTCCTAATTACTCGAAATCCGCCGAATTTATACAGGGCGCCAGGCCGATATCTCCACACACACTATAGCACACCAATGCCGCGGTTATGTAAAACTCTTTCCCTTGACGCGCGGGTCCACGTTCCGCCGCCTCGGGATCGACGGCCTCACACTTTCTCTCACTACTATTACTACTACTACTGCTACTACTGCTACTACTGCCACTACTGCCACTACTGACACTGCTGCCACTACTACTACTACTACTACCACTACCACTACTACTACTACTACTGCCACCACTACTACTACTACTACTACTACTACTACTACTACTACTACTACTACTACTACTAATACTAATACTACTACTTTTTGCTCTTACTCACAGTGTCTCTTTTAAGCATCCAACAAAAGTCTGCCGTCATGTTAACGTCTCATTTTCTTTGGAAACGATTCTCCATTACACTTATATCTTGATGAAATCGTTCTTCTTGTTCTTCACTGAAGTCTCCAAGATTAGAAGGGAAGTAGTCGAGATGAGAATGTAAGAAATGCATTTTATAGCTCATTAAGCAACCAAAATTGTTTATTTTTTGAACATTTCTTCGACAATTTTTCTATAGTTCTCACTCTTTAAACAAATTACATAACAATCAACTTGACATGTTGCAGCAGACTATATCATTGGTTCAATAAATTTTTTATTATATCGGATAAAAGTATTTATTGAATACATTAGATCAGCTTTGACTTCTTCAAATTACAACTTATTGCTTGTGCCTGTAACCAGGACACCTGCACGTGGTGACGGTGGACAACAGCACCATATGGAAAAGTCCCTGGGTTAATGGCGTTATGCCGTCATGGCAGGCACAAGTGATAAGTATCTTACGATGCAGGAATTCGACAATACGTAACGCTAATTTAAAAGAAGATATTTTTGATGGTCCCCATATTCGTGTTCTATTTGAAGACAAAAATTTCATGACAAAAATGACTGTTAATGAGAAAGCTGCATGGAAAAATTTCAAATCTGTATGAGAGAAATTCTTAGGAAATAAAAAGAGTGAGAACTATAGAGAACTTGTCGAAGAAATGTTCAAAAAATAAACAATTTTGGTTGCTTAATGAGCTATAAAATGCATTTCTTACATTCTCATCTCGACTACTTCCCTTATAATCTTGGAGATTCAGTGAAGAACAAGGAGAACGATTTCATCAAGATATAAGTGTAATGGAGAATCGTTACCAAGGAAAATGAGACGTTAACATGATGGCAGACTTTTGTTGGATGCTTAAAAGAGACACTGTGAGTAAGAGCAGAAAGACAAAAAGGAATCCCTTTCATTTCGGTCGTTCGAAGAAAAAAGAGTTCGTTACAAGACAAAAAAAGGAGTAGAGCAAACGTAGTTAGAAAAGAGAAAGAATTTCTTCAATGACATTTTTTCAAAGTTGTGAGTATATAGAAGTCAAATACTCACCAGATCTCATTTTAGACGCCTAAAATTCATATAAATCATACATGAGACACTCAGAAAGAAATGTATTGGAATGGAGTTTATGCTATTAAATGCAAATTTTCACGATTTTCCGTAATTTTTTTCGTGTTTTAACAGTTTTTCACCAATTTTTCATACTTAGAAGGGTGTAGGTGCAAAATAAACCTCGGATTCGGTATTAGCGCGTCAAAATACACAAAAACCATGTATAGTACACTCATAAAAAAATTTATTGCTCATAACCTGTATTTTTAGGTGTGAATTTTCACGATTTTCCGCGATTTTTCACGCCACTTTTTTTTATGTGCCGGTGTTATTATTTACATTGAAATGTGGATATGATAAGAGTAGGTATAACTTCCAAAAACCAATGAAGTAGCTGCTGTTTTTGTTACAACATCTGACAGTGACATTCCTGAATCGTATGTTACTATTCGTAATAACAGCACACATTCTTTGCAAACTATAAGTTCGATGAATCCTAATGTAGAACCTATGGTGTATTCACTGTTTTATCCTTATGGCACTCAAAGTTGGCATAGAGATATAATGCGAAGGGTAATAGGAAGAAGAAATCGTGAAACAAATAATGAAGATGGTGGAGAACTTTACGAAGGGAATAATAAACGAGTATCAAGAGCTGATTACGTTAACTATAGAATGAGTATTAAGGATCAGGAATTTAATACACTTTTATCAGGACGTCGATTATTCAGCAATATGTTGTTGATAGTTGTGTAAAAATTGAGAAAGATAGAATTAAATTTTGTCGCGATAATCAGAAACAGCTACGGGCAGAATCGTATGAGGGAGTAGTTGATCATATGAATAAGGTTGCACATGGTATGCAATCTAAGATTGGGGGAATGGTCATACTGCTATCAACATTCACAGGCTCACATTCATAGGGATATGATGCAAAATTATCAAGACTGTATAGCTATAGTTCGTAGTAAAGACAAACCCGATCTTTTTGTTACAATAACATGTTATACTAATTGGCGTAAGATACAAGATAATTTCTTGCCAGGTCAACAAACTTCACATCGACCTGATCTTTCTGCACGTATTTTTCATGTTTGTTCAATTGCATTTACAGGAATAGCTGCTACTTTATTACCAAGCGCAATAACGGTTCATAAAGCATTTAATATACCTGTACCACTCATGTCTGATTCATCGTCAAATATTGCAGTGCACTCAAAAGAAGGTTAATTTTACGTCATACTGATGTATTTATATGGGATGAAGCTTCCATGGCCTCACGATACTTATTAGAAATCATGGATAGAACCTTGAGAGATATTATGAATAATGATTATGCTTTCGGTGGAATAATAGTCATATTAGGTGGTGATTTTCGACAGATATTACCGGTACTACCATAAGGAGTTCGAAGTGAAGTAGTAAATTTAGCAATAAAAAATAGTTTATTATGGAGTGTCTTTCACAAATTTCAATTAACTCGAAATATGAGGGTATTAAATGACGAAATAAGTTTTCCGCAATTTGTATTGAATATAGGTAATGGTGATTCAAATGACAATAACCATAATGTAGTTATTCCTAAACGTTGCATCGCAAGAAATGATTATATTATAAGTTGCATTTATGGTAATTCAATTAAAATACATTATTATAATGAAGTGAGTTCATTTACAATACTGTCCGTGCGAAATAAGGATGTTGATGAAATAAACAAGAAAGTTGTATCGTTACTAAAGAGTAACAATGAACGTATATATACAACCATTGATTTAGGAGAAAATTGTGAAGATAATGGAGAAGTGTCCGAAGTATTATTACCAGAATATCTTAATACTTTAAATCCTCAAAATTTGCCACCACGTGAATTGTATTTGAACACCAATTGTATCGTTATGCTTATTCGAAATATAAGTGTTCAGGAAGGTTTATGCAATGGAACTCGACTTCGAATACTGGATCTAGCAAATAATTTATTAAAATGTAAAGTATTAACAGGTGATAAAGCTGGACAAATTCTATTTTTAAATAAAATTACGTTGTATTCTGATAAAGAATATCCTTTTGCGTTTAAGCGAATGCAATTTCCGATCAAATTAGCTTTTGTAATGACTATTTATTAATAAATAAATAAATAAATAAAGCGCAAGGGCAAACATTCAATAAAATTGCTATTGATTTCAAAAAGATGTCTTTACTCATGGACATATGTTGCTGTTTCTCGAGTAAGAAATTGGAATGGATTGAAATTTTATTTACGTTCAAAAAAGATGGGTAATAAAGTTAAAAACTATGTATTCAATGAAATTTTAGCATAAATATTTTTTTATGTATTTTTAGCATTTCCTAATAACAACAATGTTATTTAATGGATTACAATATCGCTATAATCACATGACATAAAACGTAGAAATTCTTCTAACGAACTATTACATAACGTGTCAATCGGGGTGTGCCCTAGCTAAAGAATTATAGTTAGTGGCTAAAAAAGAATATATCGATTTTTAAATAGGAGGAAACATTTATTCTTCAAAGTTCTTTTGAATAGATTGTGTTTTAAATCTTTGTAATATATTATTTTTTATTGTAGCGAATTTCTTTAATAAAACTCATAATTTTTAACGGGGTGGCATAATCCTGCCATTACCGACCGAGCAATTGACACAGTTTCAACCTAGCTGAAAATAAAATACGTAGAATTACAAAAAATGAAGAGAACACTCTTCTGTAGTTTTGAACATACTATCACTCAGTAAGTGGTTTTTGCAAAAACTTTGAAAAATTGTCTTATTGTATTATAAGAGATTTTATCTATCACTTTTTATGATAGAATTAATGCATAGAAGGCATTACTAAATTTCGTAAAATAGAAAAGAATACCAATGAGTTTAAACAATTTAATAGAATAGTTATGACATTTGTTTATAAATTTATTAGATAAATGAGCTGAAATAGGGGTTTTATCCAATCGCAGTTTTATAAGTTAGTTTTGTAATATGTATCACATTGGATACAAAAATTATTCACTGAACTTTTGTATTTTGAATTTTGAAGTATATGAAAAGCTAATATCACCGTCAGGGACTCCTTTTAAATGGACTTCTCTAATCGTAAAGGTGTTATTTTAGCTTCATATTTCCATTATGGCTTTTTAAAGAAAGGAAGGAGGAGCCAAAGCGGTATTATTACCGACTGAACAATTGAAACAGTTTCAAGCTTATTAAAAATAAAATACGTTGAATCACAAAAAATCAAGCGAACACACTTCTGTGGTTTTAAACGTTCTGTCACGCAATAAAAGTTTGATGTCGAAATTTGAAGTGGTTGTTGCAAATACTACTTGATATTTCAAATTCAAACTTTTACTGGATAATAATACGTTTACAACCGCAAAAAAGTGTTCTCTTTATATTATGTGATTCTACGATTTTTATTTTTGATAAACTTGAAACTGTGTCAATTGCTTGGTCGGTAAAGGCTGATAGATCAAAATTTGAAGAGTGGGATATTGAAAAAGTTAGTAATAATTATATTTTTAACTTTCAAAATGAAAATTTAAAATATTACTTAGCCGATATTGATATTTTAAGAAAAGCCTGTTTAGCATTTAGAAAAAATTTTATTGAAGTAGGGAGTACGTATCCATTTACTGAAGCCTCCACAATAGCAAGCGTGTGCTCTAAAGTATATAGGAAAAATTTTTTAAAAGACAATGTGATCGGGGTGATACCGTCAGGTGGGTACAAGAAAACAAGTAAACATTCTAGAGTGTCTAAAATGGTTACTGTTTGTTGAAAGAGAAACCGGTTTTAACATCATACATGCCGGGAAAAATCATAAATATCGTTTGAAAGAAAGTATACTGGTCGATGGGTATTTTGAAAATGAAAACGGTGTTAAGCATGTTTATTTATTCCACGGGTGCTTCTGACACGGTTGTCAGAAGTGCTTCACCGGGGAGAAACGATATAGAACTCTCGCGGGTCACGCTGATACCTATAACGATCGCTTTAAAAAAACAATAGATTTATCAATTAGAATTAAATGACTAGGATATAATTTAATCGAAATTTGGGAATGCGAGTTTAATAATAGAAAAATAAATAACCCCGAAATTTAGAGTTTTGTCAAAAATCATCCAATGATTTTTAATGACGTATTGAAATCCCGCGATCCGTTTTTCGGAGGTCGCACAGAAAATATTGTTTCTTACGTAGAAACAATGGATAATGAGAGGTGTTCTATAGGTAAATTTCCTACAGAGCATCCGCAGATTTATGTCTGTGATGAATGTAAAGCGTTAACGGGTGCGCCTTTAAATTAGATCAAGTGGAAGGCTTTGTTAAATGTACGTTATTAAATGAATTATTTTTTCCTTCCACCGCGGCCGGTCCGAAAGTACCACATTCCCTCCCGGCGCAAAAACGGGAATGTGACATTTTCGGCCTCGGTGGAAGGAAAAATAGTATACGCTCCACAGGAGTAAAATCGGACAGCCCACATCTCGTGTTACACGAGATATAGACTGTCCAAGTTTTTTCCTCCCATGGTGCCCCAATATAGTATTATCAGTTTTACCCGTTAAAATGCATCATAAATTAATGTTTCTCCTTTGTCGTTCTTGTTGTGAAAACTTAAATACTGATGAATGTATGCACGAAAATATTAGTGAGAGAGAACTCTCAGGTACTTAGGTATCTGATGAGTTGAAAAAAGCTATGAAATTAGGATATATTATTACGGGTATCAATGAAATCTGGCAGTATAATGTATGTCAATATAATCCCTCAAGTGAGCATTCGAGTTCATCGGAATGGTTATTTGTTGATTATATTAATACATTTTTAAAAATAAAGCAGCGGGCCAGTGGATGGCCTACCGATTGTAACGATGCGCAATGCAGCTGGCAGAAAATAAAATAGAAAGTAATCCGAGTTTTAGGTCACTTGCCAAATTATGCTTAAATTCATTTTGGGGTAAGTTCGTGCAACGCGATAATATGGGTACGACTAAAATCATACGTGATGGAAGACGATTACAAAATTTAATATTAAATACAATCTTTTCCATCACAAATGTGGCGATAGCAGCATATACAACGGCTCAAGCACGGTTGAAATTGTATGAATATTTAGAAAAATTAGGTGATAGGGTATTATATTTTGACACGAATTCATGTATTTATTTAAATAAAATCTCCTAACGAATATAAAATTCCTACCGGTAGATTTCTGGGGGATATGACTGAGAAATTAGAATGCTATGGGGTAGGTAGTTATATAACACATTTTACAAGTGCACGACCGAAATTTTATGCTTACATTATTAAATCACCTAATAGTACAACATATTAAAGGACCCCGGAAAGGGCTTATGGAAATTTGGCTCCCGGTGGATTTGGCTGAATTTTTAGTATGTTGTATATCTAGGTGTCCTGAACAAAAGTTCTTCTGGGCACAACTCCGGAAAATCAATCCTTGTCGAGCTATCGAAGGGTCAAAGATCGATTATTTAAGCATTATTGTGGATAGTATAGCACAGAAGATATACAAAAAAATTAACATTGTACGCCTTACTTTTGATTCAGAGTGGTTGATTATAGTTTTTTGAGGACTGGGGAAGACAGAACAGTGTCTTACAATCTCATAGACATGCGTCTGAGGTGTTTGGCGGGGTCGAAAGGGGGTGGAAAAAGGGTGAAACGGTGGTAGATGGTAGCTAGACGCTTGTATGTGTATACATACATACATATGTTTAGATATCGTATATATAAGTTCTGCGCGCGCTTTTTCTATTCCATCTCCAGGACATGACCTTGTTTCTCCTGTGCTACACTATCCACAATAATGCTTAAATAATCGATCTTTGACCCTTCGATATCTCGACATGGATTGATTTTCAGGAGTTGTGCCCATGAGAACATTGGTTCAGGACACCCAGATATACAACATACTAAAAATTCAGACAAATCCACCGAGACCCAAATTTTCATAACCTCTTTCCGGGGTGCTTTGTAAAGTTAAAGGAATAACTTTAAATTCTTCAACAAATAGCAAACTTAATTATAATTCAATTAAATCATTAATTGTTAAAAAGCCCTACATGATTTCTCATACATACAGAGCAATACGACGAACTGCATTTCTCTGCAAAATACTCTATATTTAATGTAAAAAAAAATATAAATATATAAATAAAATGTAAATAGATTGTAATCCGTAAATAGATCTACTCCGTAGAGTGCATTTCAGAGCTTATATTAATCATAATTATGCCGTAAGATATTGTACAAATACATAAATTTACGGTATAAACTGTTAAATGTGGAGACAATAGATAAAACAAAATAATTACTTTTTTAACCCGCATATTATTTATCGTCTTGTTTAATAACAAGAAAATAGTTAAAATTATTTAATTTGAAAATAATAATAAATAAGAATATAAAAAATATGTATAAACTTTTTCAATACAAATTATTTATTCACACCGTATAAATCCTATCTATTAACTCTTCTTTTATAAAATCATTCATTTCTTAACTATCTACCACAGAATACACTTATGAATATCTAAATAAATTTAAAAAAAATAAATTAAAAATTTAATTAAAAATCAAAATCGATTTTGCATGGAAACATCCATGGACTTCAATGATTTGTGGACCCACTGGTTGTGGAAAAACATATTTTGTAAAAAGATTTCTTGGGTTTATTAATTTAATGTCGAATACAGTTTTCGCGCGTAAAATTTTGTATTTTGCAAAGTGACAGGATAGTTATCTCAATTACGGAAGAGATATAGAATTTCGCGAGGGCTTACCACAAAATGAGCATTTTGCGTCAGATCTACGGCCTAAGTTGGTTATTATTGATGATTTGATGCGTGAATCGTCTAATAATGCAGTTGCTGATTTATTTACAAAAGGAAGTCATCACAGAAATATCAGCGTTATTTTTATTACGCAAAACTTATTTCACCAGGGTGCAAAACAAAGATATTTTTCTTAATACTAATTATATTGTTATTTTTAAAAATCCACGAGACAGGGCACAGATTCAATACATGTCACGTCTGGTTTATCCTGAAAATTCAAAATTTTTGCAAGAATCTTATTACCACGCTCCGTCAAAAGGACACGGTTTACTAGATTTGAAAAAACACACCCGAAAATTGTAGGGTACGCATCTGCATATTTCCTGATGATTTTCAACAGTATGTATACTGTAACGGGAGCGTCGGGTTTACCGCGATCCCGCGGCATGAAAGTAAGCGAGCAGCGCCGAGTGCTGCCAAAATAACCATAAGCCCATAAACTCGAAACTCGAACCCATAAACTCTAAAAATATGAAATTTAAAACTATAAATCCATAAACTCTAAACCTATAAATCAAGAAACCATAAATCCATAAACCCAAAAGCTCTAAACCTTGAAACCCTTAAGATTTAAACCTAGAAAACCATAAATCTAAATCCATAAACTATAAACCCATAACCTCTCATCCCATAACCCCTAAACCGTTAAACCCTGAACCTATAAACCCATTAAACCATAAATCGAAAGCAATAAACCATAAACCCGTAAAACCATACACCCGAAACCTATAAACCCATAGACTTGAAACCCATAAACCAAAAAACTGTAAACCTATAATCTCTGAGCCTATAAGCTCCAAACTTATAAAACTAAAAACCATAAATGTCAAACCTAAACCTATAAACTCATTAATTCTAAACCTATTAACTAATAAACTCTGAATCCATAGAACCATAAATCTAAACCCATAAACCGATGGATAGTTTCTTGGTTTAGGGTTTAGGGTCTATGGTTTGAGTTTGAATTCATGGTTTTATGGGGTTAGAGTTTATGGATTTATAGGTTTAGGGTTTATGGATTTATATATTAAGGGCTAATGGATTTAGAGATTATAGGTTTAGATTTTATAGATTTAGAGTTTATAGGTTTAGAGTTTATAGGTTTACGTGTTCAGGCTTTAATGTTAATAGATGAAGGGCTTAGAGTATGTGGGTTAGGGGATGTTTATCGAATTAATTTTTAAACTGAATGTTAATGAATAATGCTAAAGATCTGTGTTTTAATGAATTTGGAACAAATTGGTTTTCATAAGAATTTTGATAATAGCAGAATTGTGATCGCAGAATTGTGATACTGCGAGTGTGTTTGCGCGTAGCCAGGAGCTGTCGCATCCTTGCTACCTTTCGGTGCGCAAAGTCTCAGCCTGCGCGTTTCTTCTCTGTTAAATATTAAACATTAATTCATTCGGATTCAATAAATTTTACGTCTTGTTATACTTCGCAAGTGATTTTTAATTATTTCTTTGCCATCTAGAGCCTTCTCTAAAATCCATACCTTCCCCCCGAATACCGCCCTCTGCCCCACGCGAACTATGCTGTAGCTAGCTGGCATCACATCATCGAGAGCTGATGGGAAGTACAAGCCACTCAGGTAAGTATTCGCTGAGCGGTGTTGTGCAGGAGTTCGCGCGTAGCGAACACCACCTTCGGACCGATAAGTTTATAGCGCGCGTCGTCGAGCTTGCGGCGCGCTACCTGTTGCAGGGCCCGGTAGAGGAGTGAGAGAGTTGGGTGCCAGTCAGCGCGCGCAACCTAAGCTTGTTCTGCATTGCAGCGCAGTTTGGGTCTTTCTATAATTGCGCCGGGAAGAACTGTGCTCTCCCGACCAACTTACGCGTGCCGCTTAGGCCCAAGTTATATGAGTCACCACATAGACACTTGGATGCTTGGTCAGCCAGCCTCCTTATCACTCCACATAGAATCTGCGAG
>JAWWEQ010000038.1:0-24925 GCA_035583055.1 Torymus tubicola
AGCCATGGACCGCACCACCTAGACTCCGTCATCGGCTACCGTGAACACCTAGACTACGTACTTGATGTGTTTCAATACCTAGAGGCAAAAAGTCATGGAGCGCACCACCTAGACTCCATCATCGGCTACCCCGAACAGCTAGACGACGTACTTGATGTGTTTCAACAGCTACAGGCAAATAGCCATGGAGCGCACCACCTAGACTCCGTCATCGGCTACCCCGAACAGCTAGAGGACATACTTTATGTGTTTTAACATCTAGAAGCAGAAAACTACGGAGCGCACCACCTAGTCGCCGTCATCGGCGACTATAGATATATAGCGACTATAGAAATATATATATATATATATATATATACACAAGAAACCGGAAGTGGGAAGAATCGAAGTCGGACAATGATGATGATGGAGAAACTTTTAGAATCGGAAACCAGGCATCAAATTTTTCACTATTTAATATCTCTAATATGAGAACATCTTCATACATGAAACTTTTTGTCAGCATAGTATAACAATAAAGAACATGCTGTTATTTTATTTAAGTCAATGTAAAAGCGTTGTAAATCGTAGTAAATATTAAAAAATCTAGGGCGCCCATTTCAAAGTATATGTAGGAGAGCGGTCGACCCTTAGGCTTTTTGTACATTGGACAAATACTTGCCTTCGGAGCGCTCCCGCGCTCCTTGATATTGGTCAAGAAAAATCAAGGAGATAAACTGAAAGTAAAAGTTGCCCTCGAGAATATAATACCCCATGCTTTTGGAGAGCATCAAAATTGTGATACATTCTGTACCCTGGAAGAGGATGGTAACCATCAATATAAATATTTTAAGAATGGAAATTGTTTAACTAATTTAAGTTTACGAGAGCGGTTAGAAAAAATAATACAGCCATTTCTAAAGGCGCACCACAAATAGCGCAGTGTGCTTCTAGTCAAGCGAATGAATCTTTCAATAACACGTTTATTTCAAAGCATTCTAAATCAGTATTTTATGGAGGTTCAGATTCACATTGCATTAGAGTAGCTCATGCTGTGTGTGAGAAGAATCTGGCATTTTCCTTTATTATTAATTTGAATAAACTGAATTTGTCTCCTGGAAGATTCACCACAGAATTTGAAAAAGAAAGCAAGATTGCCGTTTACATGAAGTTGAAAAATGGAAAACTATTCCAAGTAAAAAACGGCGTCTTATTTTGATAAAAGAAAGATCATCGAAAAATTGTGTCACAGAGAATCGTGAAGGACTTTCGTATCAGTTTGGCTGTGGATATTTGAATACGTCAGATTTGATCGACGAAATCCACGTAATTGGTTATTATCAAATTGTTTATTTTGTGTTCAATACATTTTCTTTTTTATTGTTGTATCATACAAAGATTTTTTATATTTAAGATCATTTTGATATCAAAGATTGTGAAATCGTTGTGTTTGACATTGAAACAACAGGATTTGCTAAAACAAATGAAATAGTTCAAGTAACTTTTTTAATATTCTAAAATGATTTTTTCTTTCTCTCATACGAACTTCAATTATTATTATTTCCGTAGATTGCTGCCACGTGTGGAAATAGTTCTTTTGATATTTACATAATGCCAAAAAAGTCAATGTCTCAAAAAGCATCGGAAGTAACAGGGATACAAATTTGTAATAACGAAATGTATGTCAATGGAACAGCTGTGATTACGTTTTCGCCTAAAGAGGATTTTTTGAGTTTTTTATATTTTTTAAAACTTCGAAAAAAACCATGTATATTGATGGCAATACATTTGATGTACCTAGAATATTTGATTTAGCTATGTCACTAAATCTGATAAAGCAACTAATGTTATTTGTCAAAGAAGTCTGTGACTCTTTACATTTATTCAAGTCTATATTGACTGAACGAAAAAAAATAAGCTATCCTTCAAACAAACTGACTTAGCGAACGACTACTTAGATAAGACTGATGTAATGAATGCTCATAATGCATTGAACGACGTATTTGTGTTACAAAAATTACTAAAAAAGATATGTGATGATAACACTGTTATAGTTGAAAATACTAAAAGTATTGAATTCATGTTGAATACCAAAGTTAGATTACAACAAACCAAAGAAAATAATAAATCTTTATTAGATTTTAAAATTTCAAAAGCCATAAAAAGGAACACTTTCTAAGGCCGGTATCAATAAAACGATACTCCAACAGGCTTTTGAAACCTGGGGTTTGGATGGTTTTACAATCCTTTTAGGAGAGATTGTAAATAATAAACCAAGAGTCACGACTAATAAAAATATTATTAAAAGTATTTTTGATCAACTAAGTGGATCAAAAAATGAATAAGTCTGACTAACTGCAATGGGATAAAATAATAATTGTTACAAGGTTGTTAATAAATATTGATTACAATATTCTCACTTTATTTTCTTTGTATACCTACCTAATTTTTCTATACAGGAATTTCCAATTTCCCGAAAGCGATCACTCTATTATTATTTCATTATAGTACATACATTATGACACGCACGAGTTTCACACAGTATTTTATACCACGAGAACTTGAAAATCATGTCAAAGTTGTGATTTTTTAGGTTTGAATGGTATAAAGAATATTTTACTATCAATGTATTTTTACATTCTACAAACTTTTTCTTATATAGAAAGAATTTTAAAAAGGCTACAGAATTATTTTTTTATAATAGAGAATGATTACGTTCTTGTTAATTTCTTGAGATTTATTATCCTTTCCGTTCTGCTAGTTTGAATTATTCGGTATGTCATTGACGCGCTGTTGCCAAATCTACGATGCATGCGCAGTAGTAGGCATTAGCAGTAGCTGTGAAAAGCATTTTATACTTTTATTACAATTTTCTTATGATTAAAGTTGTCAACCCTATTTTTTAATAAAACTAATAGATTCCTTGGAATCAAAAGTATAAGTGTATTTTTGATTCATCCAAATTCGTGTTTTTATTGTGGAGTATCACCGATTTTGACGAGGAGTCCTATAAGACTACGTGTTAAAATACAAGTTTTTCAATAGCGATTGTTTCAAAAATGAGATCGTTAATCATGGTATTTCTTGTTCGCAAATGAAGCTGATATAGTTTATTTATATTATCTTTAAGTTTTTGAACATCGCATGTTTTTTCTTATAAACGCCGAAGCCTACTTAAGTTGGGCGGTATCCCTCTCATTCAGACTTACACAAACATCGATATGTAGGAGTTCGCGCTACGTACACTCTTCACGCACCATAAAAGCCGCCGCACAGTGGGGCCAAATGGAAAAAAAATGGACAAAATTATTGCTTCACTAGTAAAAACCATTAAAGTATACATTTATTTTCGTTAAAAATGTTCGTTTTGAAGACTATTTCATGACACCGTTTCCTTCGCAGTGATCCTGATTGGTATAAATAAACATATCTAAAAAGAAAATTGTACGAATTTTATTGATTTTTCGTCATTTTTCAAAAATCTTAAATTACTCATAACTTTCATTTTTTTATATTCGCAATGAGTTTTTGCTAATCCAGGTAATTGTCAGCGAAAAATCATTGCTTTTGGTAAATTTTACTTTTAAATATATTTAAAAATATATATATTTCGATAAGTTATTATAACTATATAATTAAGAACAATATAATGATCTGAATAACAATATTACTTACCTTTTAATCATTAAAATTTTTATGATTTTCTTTTTTGATACGGTTTTCTTTTATCAATTGGGATCACTGCGAGAGAAGTAGTGTCATAAAATAGACTTGAAAACGAACATTTTCACTGGAAATAAATGTTACTTTAATGATTTTTACTAATGAAGCAATAATTTTGTCCATTTTTTTCCATTTGGCCCCATTCTGCGCTGTTTGCTCCCCAGTTCTAATCAGCGTCTAAGCACTCTTTGTTTGGCTGATAAACAAACGCTTCTGGTGTCAGCTTACGCTACTAAGCTTTGACTAACGATCTCCAAAACCCATTCTCTGTCAGACGAACTGGCACTTATGTTATAATTGTACTCGTAAAGGCTTTGTAACTACAGGATAGTGGTAGCAAATATTTTCACATATTAAACAAACCCAAACTGAATTATTAAGTACTCCTAGTACAAAAATGATAAGTTACTGTACATACTGTAAACTCATCGACTATAATCGTTAAGCTTTAAAAATTGGTCTGTATTTTATCTCATTAGTGTTACTTTCCTAAGACCAATTTTTAAATCTCACATATAATGTTTAGATAAGTAATTTATATTGACTATCTCCGACAAAAAATTAAGCAAAAAATAGCTTTTTCGAGAAAAATGCATTTTCAAAAAACTGCATAACTCAGTATATGAGATTACGTTTGCATGTGTTATACGCTCAAAAGTTTAAGAAACTGGTAAAACAGTGCCACTTTAATCAAAATTATTTTTGAGTAAATGATTTTATAGTAATATATATTCAGTGGTGTTTATTAATGTATCTTAAAGAAATTACTGGTCTCACTGTCGAGAGGGTTTGGAAAAATTAAATAAAATACTCGCGTGTCTTTAATAATCCATGTAAATTTTTTGCTTTTGGGGGATGCATCCAGTTTTGATGCAGTTAAAAAATAAAAAAATACGTGTCAAATAATTTTGCAAAATAAATACTACTCCGCTAATTCGAAGTGATTGGTGACATTAACATACTCAGGTCACTTGATGTGAGAAGGATTCCACGTCATATCAATTTCCATATAATAAATAATTTTTTAGTAGTTTGTATATTTAAAACTCATATCGATATTAATAGGAAATTATTAAAGTATTGTATCATTTTTGCAGCAGATGAGTGGTCGGAGAATTTTCCCTACCAAGTACTTATTGGAACAGGAGTTGCCCTTATGGCTTTGGTGTTACTGGCAGCAGTCAGTTTTCAGTGCTCAGCTACGTGGAAGTGGTTAATAGGGGTAACACGTCAAGACTGTCGAGATTTCGTCGAGAGTGATCTTGCTCAACAAAATGCGATTCGAATTAGCCACTCCTTACCCGATTTACAATCAGAGCCGATTAGACATGAATACGTACAAGAACAAAAGGACAGCAAAAAAGTACAGGTTTTTAATAATAATTTTGTATATTCAAATTTCTTGTTGTTTTTATCAAATCAAAACATTTATGAAGTAAAAAAGCATGTTAAAATCCATCCTTTTCTCAGGTTAATGATCGCAGATGAATTTAAAACGTTATATAATAATGATTTTAAAATTGTTTACATCCTTGTCATATTGTCATACTTAACAGTATCGATCTACCTTATTAAAATGGATTTAAAAATGTAATATACATATATAATATTCAAGAAAAATATTGACTGTGTTAATACGCAGTAAATTTTATAAATTAAACTAACTTTTTCATTTTCAATTTTGTAAATAATACACTTAAAAAAGTTTTTTTGATAAAAGTAAGAATGGCCCTTATCTGGACCATACTGAGAATATTTGCGTACCGAAATTCATACTAACTCATGTGCCGCATTGTGTGTCAAATTATTTACCACGTTTTGTATCAAATGTACATGCCAAACATATAATGCAATACAATCTATTTTATCAAACATTTTGATATGTGATTTGACTTGTGATCGGCATGTGTCTCAACTTGTTATCTAAAATAGAGTACAATTATGAGAATTTTGGCATATAACATAATACGTGTTTGTACGCATGACATTGCACGTGATCTGACATATTACGCAGCATATGGTTTAGTATATAATTCAAAATATAATTCGGCGTTTGATCAAGCGATGAAATGAGGTCTAGATTTCAGCATATGATTCGAAAAATGACCAAAAGAAATAATATTATGGAAAATTTAGCATGTGATGATTTAGATCGTGCCCAGGAATACCTGGGACTCGTGACTAGTATATGAGTAAACATGCGATCCAACATGTGATTTAGCATCTGATCTGGTATTTGACCCAACAACGTAATATTAGTAGAATGTCTAGCTTTTATACTGAAAATGCAACAATCTTCCTTCCCAATACCACCGTGGTCCTCTCTTTTTCCAATTCTATTGAAAACAATGTAATTGAAAAGAGAGAACTGTTGGCATTGAGAAAGAAGTTTCCAAAATGAAGTCCTTTCTACTTTTTATTATTAAAATTAATTTACGAAGATATTGTGCAAAATTTAAATCCTTATATGAAGAATGATATAAAAAATAAGATAAATTTTATAATTCTAATCCTTTGTCAAGAATCATATCGACGCGCAAGAAGAAGAACATTAATAAAAATTTGTCTTATTTAAAAACATGAATAAAAATTGGTTTTATTGAAACATATGAATACAAATTTGTCTTACTGAAAAATATTAATAAAAAGTTGTCTCATTGACAAATATCAATAAAAATTTGTCTTACTGAAAAATATGAATAAAAATTTGTCTTACTAAAAAATATGAAAACAAATTTCTTTTGCTGAATAACCTAAATCACAAATTTATACCTTTTTCAGCAACGTAAATAAATGTTTTTTGTCCGGCGAATATAATGAATAAATATTTTTGGCTGACGAAAAATATTAACAAAAATTATTGGTCGTCGAAGAACATTAATAAAAAGTATTGATTGATCATGGTTTATTTAAGTGTATTAAATATATATAGATATGTACTGTATATTCGCTCTAATAGTTGGTAAAAAAAAACCGCAATGGCGTCCGAAAATTTTATTATTGTTTTTCTTTAGCCAAAAATTTTTATTTATGTTTTTCGATGGCCAAATTTTTTTTAAACATTTTTCGTCCGACAAATATTCATTAATATTTTTCGTAAGCCAATTATTTTCTCATATTTATCATCATGAAAAATTTTTATTCGTATTTTTTAGTAAGACAAATTTTTATTGATATTTGTCAATGAGAGAAATTTTTATGAATATTTTTCAGTAAGACAAATTTGTATTCATATGTTTCTATAAGACAAATTTTTATTCATGTTTTTCAATAAGACAAATTTTTATTCATGTTTTTCAGGGAGACATATTATTATTAATGTTCTTCTTCTGGCGCAACTTATATTATCGATCTTTCAATGTATTCATAGAAGTCGAAATTAGTACGCGACGTTGTGGTAGCACAAAATAACTTGTGATTAGATCCAAGTTTAATCGTTAATTAATCCCGTGTTTAATCGTATGCTAAATTACGTGCCTGCATGCACCCTGAATCATATATTAAAGCACGTTCAATATTGTAGATAAAAGTACATGTAAGATTATCCTAAGAATATTACTTCATTCGGTACCATGCCGAAGTCTATGCTCGTGTCACTTTTCTGTGACATTAAGTAGCTATGTGTCTTGATTCTGCAATTTCTGTCGTCTGAGATTCACGCAGAGCCTTTTGCGTTTGTGTATTGATCACTCAAGAGTAGCAGATCATTAAATGGCTAACCTATTTCTATGGATGATACTTTGTATTATTCTAACTGTCTCCGCCATTTCTAAACTTTAGTTTTCTACTTCCTAGAGCTTCATGCTCAAAATTTCGTTGAACCTATAATGAACGTTTGCTCTACCGTGAGTTTGGTACACAGTTGATCACCTAGCGTACCTCGAAGTTACTTATTTCTCTAGTTATAACTTATGTTCACTTCAGTTATGACAGCGATCTTGTCCAATGTATATGGCATCCTAACGCGAGGCTTTGCTATTTTTCTATTTATGAGTAATTGTTGACGAGTTTTAATATAAATTTCCTTATTTTCTGATGTTTTATTGAATTCATCTGGTAAATTTAGTCATTCTGTTTGATTCTTCTTCTCTGTCATAGAAAGGTTAAATTTCATTTTTTCGTATTTCGTTGTATTTTTCAATTGTGTTAATTTAAAGTTTAATGACGTGTTCTTACAGCTCGTCGTAAAATCCATAAAGAAAAGCGAAAAGCGTATAGTTTGTAGTCGAATGCACACTCTAGTTGTAGATTAGAATAGCTGTAGTCACATGATTTTTTGAAATCACTCTTACATTTCGGTTTGTTAATATAATTAGTTTTTCTCTTAAAGTGGAGTACAGCCTTTCGATTGGTCCGTTAGATGTGTCTCGGTTGATGGTTGTTTAATGTTCATTAGCTGTTGTGATTTTATCTAGGAAGTTATAATGAGAAGCGAAATGTCGTAATTTATTTATTACAGTGGTCAAATTTCCGTCTGTTAAATAATATGCTTGGGCATATTTAGAAAAGATATGTGCATGTTCCCTCGCTCCCGCTCCTGCCTTTGTGTGTGGTGTGCGTGTGAAAGGATGACGAGTGGACTCTTGAGAGTTGCACAAACGAGGAGAGTTGGTTTGTCGCCAACGGCGAGGAATGAACAGATTTATTTACAACTTAAGCCTACTATTTATAATGTGCCTTGCGCGCACATAAAGAACTCCTTGTGGAGGATAAACTATCACATCCCGGTGCGCCACAGTGTGGGTGTAGAAGAGTCGGTGTGTGCGGAGCTAGAAACGTCTGGCTTAGAGCGCGGCTACCGGATGAGAGAACGAAAGCCTCGTAGCCGAAGGAAGGCTCGGCGTCGGTTCGCGGGATGAGGCGCTGCTTGCGCGGTGCCGCGCACTCTATGTCGGTAGCGCTGGGCTACTCCCCCCCCCCTAGTGGCTGGCTGCGAAGGAGGGCACGAAGATGTTGAAGGCTGCTGGGTGCTTGGTTGCTAGCTTGCAGGTGTGGCAGCGGGGTGCTAAGGTAGCTGAAAAGAGACAGAAGGATGCATCTTTCGATGACTAGCGCTTGGTGGCTGGGCTGACTCGCTGTCCTCGCTGGCGATGAAGGCCGAATGAAGGGAGTCGATATTGACGGTTTTAGGCTCTCCGTTGACATCGATGACGAAGCGCTTTTGGTCCAGGCGCCTGAGAATCTTGTAGGGGCCGGAATACGGCGGTGTGAGTGGCGGCATGACAGCGTCGTTGCGCCTGAAGCCGTACGTGCATGTGGCCAGGTCCTTATGCACAAAGTGCTTGGCGATGACGTGGTGGCTCGTTGGCAGGGGCTTCAGAGCCCTGAAATGCGAGGGTCCGCTGGCGCGTCAATGGTTGTGAAAAAGTCGCCGGGGAGGCGAAGAGCGGTGCCGAGGAGAAGCTCTGCTTGAGAGATCTTCAAGTCCTCTTTGTACACCATTCTGAGGTCCAGAAGGACAGTGAGCAGCAGTTTGGGCCAAGGAATGTGCGAATTGCACATGAGCGCGGCTTTGAGGGTCCTATGCCAGCGCTCGAGCATGCTGTTGCTTTGCGGGTGGTATGGCGTCGTGCGAATTTTGGAGGCTCCTATGAGGCGGGCGAGTGAACTGAAGAGCGCTGACTCGAACTGCGGTCCCTGGTCGGTGGTGATCGTTAGTGGAGTCCCGAAGAGCGCGATCCAGTCTTTGAACAGCGCCTCGAAGACGACGTCTGCCGTTGTTAATTTAAGCGAGATTGCCTGCGGCCAGCGAGAGAATCGATCAATAATAGTCAGACAATACCTGAATTTGTTGACGCAAGGCAGGATGATGATGTCCAGGTGGATGTAGTTGAAGCGTTGATTCGGAACTTCGATGTTGGTTGGCGGCACCCTGGCATGGCGGTGAATCTTTGCGCGCTGGCAAGAGAGGTAATTGCGCGCCCATTTGAGAGCGCCTCTGCGAAGGCCTAACCAGACAAATTTTTCTCGTAGCAGGCGGGAGGTGGCTCGACCGCTTGGCTGTGCTGGGCCGTGAACCACGTCGAAGGCAACGCGGCGAAGAGATGCTGGCAGGTACGGGCGTAGATGTCCTGTGCTGATGTCGCAAAGTATCCTGTACCCTTCAGTGACCCAGTCGCTCAAGAGCTAGGAGGTCTATGCGACACGCAGCGACCCGTCTTTGAATCGCAGCAATCTTTTTGCAATACTTTTTTTATCTGTGTCGCGTCCGCCCAAATCTCGGCTCCGTAACGAAGTATTGAGTGGGTCACCATCATAAGTAGTCGACATACGCTCGCTCTCGGTCCCTTCGTATTCCCCATGAGGCGGGCGAGAGCAGTGGTCTTTCAAACTGCCCTCTCAGCGGCGTGTATGTGCGGCCACAAGATCATTCCCGTATCCAGAGTCACCTCCAAATATTTGGCAGACAGACGAGGGCACACAACGAACGTCTCTACCATCATGGATGTCGTCGTGTCTATTCGTTTCCTCGTCAGGTAGAATAACTCCATCTTTTGCATTGCCAGCTGCAGTCCCCGGCTTTGCATCCATTCGTTCACACGTCTTGTGGCCTGGCTTAGTCGCATCTGGGCCAGTGGCGCATCCTTGGTCGTGATGACAATGATCAGGTCGTTAGCGTAGCCGACAAGATAGACCTTTGGCGGCACCGAGGTGCAGCACCTTGTCATACCTCACATTACAGATATCGAGGCCAAGGATTGAGCCCAGTGCTACTCCCGCCGTTATTTGTCTTTTTTTGCCCCTGTCTGCGTCAGGTACGTGATATGTTGGTCGCGTAAGTGGTCCTTCAGTACTCTGAGAAGATATGAGGGAAAGCCGGAAGGCATCGGAGAATACCTGCACGATGTCCGCCCACGTCACCGAGTTGGAGGTGTTTCGTACGTCGAGTGTTGCCAAGAGCACTATTGGCCTGTCCTTATGGGGTTTGGTCTATGCTCTATCAAAGGCGTTAACCACTTTTCGGATTGCTCCTATCGTCGATCGTCCTTGTCTGAAATCGTTCTGTCTGTCGTTCAGGCCACTAGCGTCCCAATTCGCCTGTTGTATTCGCGATCTGAGAAGCACTTCGAAGAGCTTGCCAAATGTATTCAGCAAGCTCAGCGGTCTGTAGAGTGACAGCGACTCCGGATCTCCACCCTTTCCTTTGTCAATGAGGATCAGTGGTGCCATTTTCCAGTCTTTGCTGAACACCTCTGCCACCAAGCACGTATTGTACAGGTTCAGGAGTATCTCCGGGGTTCATTTTGCTACTAACCCAAGGATTTCCGCTGGAATGCCATCTGGACCTGGCGCCTTCCCCGCCACGGGCTGACCAACAGCGAGGCTGAGCTCATGCTGCGTCAACTCCGGCACCCTGTCATTGCCGATATCATCGTCCACCTACACTTGCTCAAGATGTGTTGGGAAAAGTTCATTGATTACCGGAGGGGCCGTCCCAGGTTGCGGGTGACGATCTTATAGCCCGCTCCCCAAGGGTCTGAGCCCACCTCGTTATTCAGTTTGGTCCAACTTTCGGTTTTACTGTTATTGATAGCGCGCCTCAGTATTTTGCGGGATACGCGGTACTCCTCCGAGTGGATCACCGCATCCACTTTGCGGAGCGCAAGCATTTGCGCCGGAGACCCGCGATCTTTTCCGTCCACCAGTACACCGGTTCTTGGTCGCGTCTTATCCGTTTCCTTGGCGTGGAGGCATAGCAGAGGGATCTCAAAAGCCCCACCGTTTCCACTGTCAGTTTCTCAGCCTTTTCCCTACCCGCGATGCCGCAAGAGATCGCCGTTATCGGGTCTCGTTCTCGGTCGAGCTGTAATATCAGTTTGTCCGCGTTGAGTTTTTTCAGATTCCAATTCACAGAAGTTGAGGTGTCAACATTTTGTTCTGTCCCTTGCCCGTTATGCCGAAAAAGATGTACTGGTGATCGCTGACTGTGTAGCCTTCGAACTCTCGCCATAGCGACTCTCGAGAGAAGTCCGTCAGTTACAAAGGTCGCGTCAGGAATGAATGCCCGAAGCCGGGTCTCCTCTATGTCATCGTCCGTTCTTCGTTTCCTACTGATAGATTCAGCCTTACGGCCATCTATAACAGCAGACTTCTTCATTTGTTCGTTTTGATCATGCACCACTCGATGATCCTTGTGTTGACATCCCCTGCGAAAACTACGTCGCCGCTGATACCCCGCAACGCATCCTCGAGGGCCGCCACTTTTTGTTCAAACTCCGCGGCGGTGGAGTTCGGAGTAAGATATCTGCTGACGTAGGTTACGCCCGCTATCCTCGCTCAAATGTAATCATCGCCTTTCTTATGATCTATTATCCGCGACGCGACACCTCCCCAAATCCACAAGGCCGTGGTGCGAGAGTGGTTAATGAACCACGTAGGGGTATCTCTATCTCTGTAGGGTTCGCTGATCAGTATAACGTTTGCTTTCAGTTCTATGGCTAATTACGGCAGCACGTCACGTGCCAATCTACTGCCATTCAGATTGCCCCGGAGTACCGTCATCATGGATTTTCGTCTTGGAACGTGCACCGCCTCCACCGTCTCCCCATTGAGAGCAGAGGAAACAGGGGGAAGTACTCGCCTGCTCGACTACCTCCCAAAAAACGTAATTTTTCGTTATTTTTTTAAATTAAAGAAGAAGAGTTAAACTTTAAGCTCCGGTGATCAGATTAAAAACAAATTATATAAGTCCATAGAGCTTGGCAAACTATGCACATTTTTAAGTTTTAAAAAATGACCTTGAACTTCGTGATCGCTGATTCCAAGGGTACATCAAAAATAGAAATGAACTTCAGATTCGTAATGCTGAGATTCTAAGCTTCAATTTAAAAATGTCTATAGAAGTGCAATGATTATTCACTGTGCTACAAGCTTTCAAATTTTGGCAATTTATAGAGGAACTTCATCTTGTTTGAAGAGAGCAACTAAGCTTGTATTGTTTGTTTAGGTATCCGAGCATAAGTTTGACAAAGATAAAAACAATCATTTTTTTTATGTCTACTAGGGCTGGGACTATACGTATATCCGTATATCCGAATATCCATTCGGATTATTCGTGTGTACGAATGAAATCTGGATACTACGAATCCGGTTAATAACCGCGCATTTGGTTATCCAGATACTCTCATACATGGATATCTGATTAATATTCGTATATTCAGGTATCCGAAACAGTATTCGAATAAATTCATAAAATTATTATAAGATTTACTGAATCTATCAGGTTGCAAAATAAATAAATTTAATAAATTTAATAATAAATTTCCGTAAATTATCTGTATTGGACACGAATTTTATTTTCTTGGGGATGAAAAATTTGTTCATTTTCGTTCGGATATCCGGATATCAATAATCATATATCCAGATATTCGAACTCACCCCTATTGTTTACCCATGCAGAGAAATATTCTAAAGTTATCTTATTTTTCGCAAGTAATATGATCAAATTTCATGATGGAGTTTGAAAGGGCATGGTCAAGATTGAAAGGGCATGATCGAGATTGAAAGGACACCATATTATTCTTTTATCATAATCTGCGTCGGTGTCGAAATTGTCTATTACTAGTCACTGATTACTCTTTGAAGTCCATGTTCTTTACTCTGTGACATTAAAATCACAACTGACTATTCCAAATATAAATAGAGGTTTTATATGAGCTTAGTCAGTAAAATTATTAATAAACTTCCCTTTGTGCTTTACATACTTGACTATCAATATTGTGGTTCTGGAAAAAAGTTTCTCCCCCCCCCCCCCTTCCACCCCCGACGCTGCTAGCAAAGAGCACGATATAACGTATTTCAAAAATCGTAAAAACATTCAAGAGAAGAACCAAGCAGACAAAATTTAATCAAAAAACGCTGGTTTTTGAGAAATAACTGTTGTATACGCGATAACTAACACCATGAAATTAAAATCTAAAATTGTTGTAGGCATGAAAAAACAAAGAAAAGTTTCAGAAAAGGGATAAAAAAACACATGTTGTTGCAAAAAATTAAAAACCACTGACAATTCATTGCGACTTAGCTTCTTCAAACATTATTCATTCATCAAAAAATTACAATTTCGGAAAAAAAAATTCAATAAAAATCAACCAATCATGTTAAAAGTAGATATAACAATTAGTAACATTAACTCCCGATAATTATTAAACGTAACGCGTGGCTCTATACCGCGCGCGGTAGCGCGCGGCCTCACTATCGGAGCCTAAAGACTCCGCTCGCAATCGGGCGTCCACGTCCATGCGCCTGCCGATTGCTCGGCGACTCAACGGATGGCACAGCCCGCTCTCGAAGGCAAGAGGGAGCGCCAGAGCCAGCCGATTTCTCGTCCGCTCGAACGCGACTCGTCTGCCCCCCCAGGAGACGTCGCCGGTGGTAAGACGCCGTCGGTACCAAACTTTCAAGTCCATCTACGTGGTAACGCTAGATCTCACGAAGGCCTTCGATAGCGTGGAACACAGTGCCATCATGGAGGCAACGGAAGCAGCTGGCCTCCCTCCTCTTCTAATTCGCTACCTCAAGGATCTTTACGCCAGCAGCACTACAACGCAATCGGACACAGACTGTTCATCGGAGCCAATTTAAATAACAAGTGGAGTGAAGCAGGGTGATCCTCTATCACCCGTAATAATTAATCTAATTATAGAACACCTGCTCCGTTCACTTCCACGGCAATGCGGCTCCATCCATAACAACAGGATTGTTCGTGCTATGGCCTTTGCTGACGATCTAGTACTACTTACCGACTCGTCGATTGGACTACAGCATCTACTCGACCAGTCAACTGGCTTCCTGGGGACTTGTGGCCTTCTCTTGAACACCAGCAAGTGCCACACAGTATCGATCGTCGGTGATAGCGGTCGCAGGAGGGAGACGTGGTGATAGACTCTGTTGTGCGGGGTGCATGACGCAAGACACCAAAAACCATGTCTTACAAATCTGCCTTCGCACCAATAAGCCCAGAATTGACGGTCACGTCGCTGTACTCTCACACTACTAGACACAAGAAGGACTACGAAAACCGAACATCGTTGCAACAATGGGCACACTCGAGCTGGTGATAAATGTCCAGATTGTCGGCGAGTAATTGGATCTCGAAAGAGCGAGAACCGCAAAAATAAGGGATCATGCCGAGAATCCTGACATCGAATGGGCCATACAGCGAGAAACTGGCACGACCACTATCCTACATTTGCCATTCATACTCTCTTGCAGGGGAATCTGGTGCATATCTTCTGCATCAGATTTCCTATCATTAGGGACTATCAACTGGAGAGATCTCACTTTTTTCGTAACTCAGGTACTTACCAGTGGAATCATTGCCTACACAGTTTTCAACCGCTCGACCGCAGTCGCACGAAGAGGACGTTGACCGGACAAGGCTTTCCTCCCCCGTTACGGTGCAGTCAGCAGTACAAGCATAATCTACTCTGGCTGTATATAAATGTTATTTTGTAAATAAGTTTAATAAAGGATACAATTTTTTATCGAATATTGAAAATCGAGTTTCAAAGGTCTGCTAAAATTTGTTGTACAGTATTTGAGAATGCATTAATATTATGAGAAAATACATGCTGTGGGTGGGTTCGAAATAACATTGAGATTTTTATGTATAAGTTTTTTTTTATCACCTCATTTATTTAAAATCTGTCTTTCTTTGACAATAAGTAAATTTTATATAAATATATTATTTACAGTAAGTATTTGCCCATAGTTTAATACTTTAACATTTTGTTGAACAGTTAAACAACAGTTATTATAAAAGTAAAAATAATAAGTTATACATCGTTTTCAAACAAATTATTATATCTTTGTATTATATCTGTCCTTACATCTGCTAAAGTATACTTTGATTTCTTCTTTAACGGTACGGATATTTAAGTCTTTTCTGATGATATCGTTCGGGACAAATCAACGAGCCTTTACGAGGTTCCTTAATATTTTTCATTGAAATCTTTCAATTATATTTATGTTGGAAGTTGATGTAAAACCCCATAATTGTATTCCATAGGTCCACACCGGTTTGCGAATACTTTTGTATGTAAGTATTTTGTTTTCAAGCGTTACCTTTGACTACTTACCTATTATCCAGTAGATTTTTCTTACTTTGAGATTTAATTGTTTACGTTTGATCCAGATATGTTTTGTCCAAGTTAATCGTCGATCTCAGTATATTCCCAAGTATTTCACTTCATTGCTTTGAGGTATGCTTGGAGGACACGTTTGTTTGCGGAGTGTAAATGTAACGTGTATAGATTTACTTTCATTAATTTTGATTCTCCATTGTTTGAACCATATGTTGATTTTGTTTAAATATCTCTGCAGTTTTTCCGAAGGCAATGTGGGATTAGAGTTGCTTACTAAAATCGCTGTGTCATCTGCATATGTAGCTGTAGTGATTTCTTGCACTATTGGTAAGTCGGCTGTATATAATAGGAATAGCGTAGGACCCAGCACGCTTCCTTGCGGTACTCCAGCTTGTATTGGGAACAGTTTTGTAGTTGTTTCGTTGATTTTCACTTGTAATGTCCTGTGTTTTAGATATGACTCCAGAAGCTTGAAAATACTTCCCGGGAATGATTTTTTTAATTTATAGAGCAAGCCAGCATGCCATACCTTATCGAAAGCTTGTTGAGGAAAACTCCATTGCAATAGTGTTTTTTTTTTCAGAAGCCCGTTTTATTTGTACAATTAATCTATTAATTTGTTCCAGTGTTGCATGGCAGTTACAGCAGCCAAATTGATGATCAGAAATTAATTTCTTGGAAGCAATGATTGTATTAAATCTATTTAGTATCAATTTTTCGTAGATATTTTACATAACTGAAAGACTTATAGGTCTGTATGATTTAACAAGATCTGGAGTTTTCACTGGTTTGGCGATTAAAATTATTTGAGCGACCTTCCATTGACTGGGGAAGTGGCTCAAGCGCAATGTTGCATTCATTATAATGGTGATTCGGATTGCCTTTGGTGGTAGTTCCATAATTAACTAACCATTGATTTTATTATATCCAGGTCACTTTTTATTTTTAAGAGCCCTGAGTATTTTTTGTACTTCCTTAAATTTTATATTTTTTAATGGTAGGTGCTCTTGACTAATTGATCTTCTTGTTTAAGTATATCTTTTTCTTCTTGTTCAGAAATGTCTCGACTTACTGGTTTAAATATTTCGCTGAGATTTTCTACAAACAAGTTGGCTTTTTGAAGTTTGTTTCTGGCCCAATTTCCGTCTGATATTCTAATTGGTGGTATATGTTGTTGTGGACGTTTAATTTTCTTAGTGGCCTTCCAGAGAGAGTATTCTGTTGCTTCAGTTGCAGTTAAATTTTTTAAATAATTTTGAATACTATTATTTTTTTCTTCGATAAGCAGGTTTTTCAGTTCTTTAATTGATTTGTTTAATTTAATTTCAATATTTTTAGATTTAGTAATTTGCCGTATTTTTCTCAACTACCTTTTTTCATGAATTTTTTTCAAGAATATGTTTAGAATTGTTCTAAGGCTTTTCTAAAGATACAAGTAAAGGAGTAGCTTCTTTAGCATCGGTGTGTATTTTGATATTAAATTCTTCTATTGCTTTTTCGAGATCTTCTGTAGTTTTAAGATAGGTTATTGTTTAATTATTCTTTGTATTTCTCCCAGTTTGTTTTTTTATTGTATAGATATGATGTTTTTTATACATTTTCTTTTAGGAAAACGATAACGGGTGAGTGGTCCAATGAAAGGTCAAGGTATGATTCAGCCATAAGGTGGCTAGGATTTATACCTTTTACTACGGTAAAGTCAAGTAAGATGTATAAGTAAATTGTTTATTTTTACAAATAATTACAATCTTAGGTAATAGTTGATTCATTATAAAATAGGTGTACAATTATAATATTCCAAGCGCATAACAGTTCTAAAGTTTAATTACATGATTGTGTTTAATTGACATAATTGAAGTTACACATGTTACGTCCCTATTGAAAATATCCGGCTAGATTACCAGCTGGAAATCGAAGTGGATTCCGTCTCGATTCCACATGGATTCTACCTGGATTGAACTGAATTCCAGCTGGATTTAACCTGGATTTGCAGAAGTATTGTACCTGGATTTCCATCCTCATTTCACCTGGATTTCCGACTTGATTTCATCTGGATTTTGAGTTGATTTAAGCTGGATTTCATCTGGATTTCCAGCTGTATTTCATCTGGATTTCCAGCTGTATTTCCAATTGAATCCAGCTGAAATCCAGTCCAATCCAGATAGAATCCACGTGGAATCTAGACGGAATCCACTTGGATTTCCAGCTGGTAATCTAGCTGGATATTTTCAATAGGGGTACAATCAGTGTATTCAGGTTGTGGCGATTAATCTCCATATTAACACGGGTTTTAATTACTATAGTTTTAATTACTATAAATATTTGTTTACTGGCCACACTGGTTACAATATTAAATTTCAGTGACATTGAATTAACAACTGAGGTTTCATTATTCTGTTCAAGCAAGCAACTAACCTTAAACAGAGTATACACGTAAGCAAGTTAAGTTTGACCATTGTGTAAGTGACATCAATTGTAGAAAAGTCTTGAGTGAATCCTGATCACGATTAATTATTGTACTAATCTGGTGATGGTGAAAAGAGCGTGACAATTCCAATATTTGAGAGCACTTACGTTGAGTAATTTACAAAACGTGGTTGGCTGACATCAGTTTGTTGGTGAGATGTACTTACTCAGATGATTAGATTAATCACCCATGATGCATGGTCACCGTTGCTGTATGTCTGCCAACCGCGATGCAGCTTGAGGAGGTACAAATGTACAGGTACGCACACACGCTTGAATTGCAGTAAAAACACCGATGAGGAGGGCCGTATTCATAAAACTTACAATAGATCTTGCCGCGTGACGAGTTCGAATTCAAGAGAGTGAGCGACTAGATGAAGGGGAGGTAACTTCCGGCTCCTTCTTGACATGTGTACTACTATTAAGTCAAATTCACTCTCATTTATGCAGATGAGAGTGAGAGAGAAAACAATAGAGCTGCTACAATTCTAATCAGTATAGCAACAGAGCTGTTTCGGGCCAAACGTTGGTGAGGGCTTCCGTCGCGCGAGCTTTTTCTGAGTCTCACCCCATGCGTGAAGGCGGAAAATTCAAATTGTAGAATCGACTCATCCATACCCAAACATACAGAGGATCTGTATTCTCCTTAAAAATGTTAAAATGAATCATTCTAAATAAGCTTACTAATTTGTAGAACTATAGCAGCTAAAATACATTCTTTAAATAAATTTTCAAAATCAGGATTCTGAAAAAAACTATAATTTAGTAGAATAGAAAATGTGAAAATACATTAAAAAATTTCAAGAAAGAAAAGTTTTCTTATAAAAATATTTTATTTTTCAGGTCTTACGTCAAACTACATTACCTATTGTTCCAATGCGACATCAAAGTTTTCAACGTCAATTGTCACATCGTCTTGATTTACCTAATATCAAATTCAGTATTTGTAGTCTCGAGAATCGAAGTGATTCACAACTTGGCCTTATCAAGGTAACTTAATAATTCTTCATAATTCGAGTATTCTATTGTAGAAAAAAATCTGTATCTTAAATCAATGATATTCTTTTTATAGTAAGCATTCTTTTTGAACATTTTTTTCTAGCTTTTTAGTAACAAATTGTAAGAGCAGTCCGTGGCTCAAGCGGTTAAAGCATCCATTTGTTTACATCACAGTAAACACCACAGTTAGTTTCTTACGACAAGGCTATTCGAGGTTATGGGTTCGAATCCCCGTTACTGCTAAATTCCGGTAGACGTTTTCCTAAAACAATGTTTACTGATTTTTTCAGTGGCGGAGGTCGAGCTCACGACTGTCCACTCCTACAGTCCACACGAGTTTTATTATTAATTAGTTGTACCATGTCGCCAATACCCTAACGGAGGATACAACGCTAAATAACCAATAAAAAAAATAATAACTGGTTTTGATTACTAAATTTTATACAAAAAGCTAAAAAAATACAAATGGATATAAAAAATTTTCGCTAAATTATTTTTCATAAAATATTCGTGAAGTTAAAAAAACATAATAAATTTCATTGCGTTATCATTGTTTGATTACTGAGTTTTATAAAAAATACATCTTGATAGAAACATTATTTCTCTATGGAAAAAATAGTACATTTCTTCGGCAATCCAAATTCGATATATTTACGAACGTTAATTTTATGTACTTTAAAATATAGCCTATAAAAAGACCTGTAGGATTCCAATTTTCAAAACTTTCAAAATTAAAGGAATCTTCCATCACTATACTCGAATTGCATGGTTCAAACAAAAACATCTAGAGGCGACAAGGTCAAAATCGAAAATCATGAAAGATCAACTTTACCGCTACTGTTCAATAATTACTTCAACACTTACCAATTATGAACAGAATATCAGCAATGTTATTCGAACAAATTAATTTGAAAATTTTCATAGAATTTTACTTCTGGGTAAAATAGAAAGCTTGCTGGGGGAAAGGTAAAATAGACATCTCAAACTTTCGTCAGAGGCTAGCATATTTCACACTCTTCCCATAAAGACTAGAACATTTCACGCTTTTCCTACTATTTCCTACTTTTCCTAATATTTGCGTACAAAAAAAGTTTTCAAGTCTAATTAATATATATTTTTTTTCTTATTGATTTTTTAAAATAATTATTAAAAAAATAATTTATTTCAATAAATTAATTTTATTTCTTCACTTTGAATGTTCTTTTAAAACATTAATTAGGCACATAAAAATCTTTTTATATACAAATATTCTTATATATCCTTTAATTTTTATAAATTTTATAAAATTAGGTGCTTGAAATGTGCTAGTCTTCGTAGGAAGCGACGATATATATGTGAAATTCGTCGGAAACTTTGCCCTAAACTGGTTCCAAAAATGATCAAAATTAAATTTAAAGGCACACCTCTAATGTAATTTTTTACGAAAATGAGCGTTTTTTTCTGAATTCACGAAATTTTTAAGGTTTTCATTGTTTTTCGTCATTTTTGACGATTTTTAAATGCATGTAACTTTGCACTGAATTGTTCGATTTTAACCATCTCTAGCTGAAATCAGAGCTCTATATTTGTTCTTTAACTAATAAAATGTACAAATTCGTTGATATATTTGGAATTTTAATATTGGTTGATGATTGATGACTACTTTTCGTCAATTTTTCCCATGTTAAATTCCCACAAGAAAAATTGATTTGACGGTAAAAGGGTGTCACAGGGCCGTTTTCTTTGGCCCCAAGTTCTTATAGTCTCTTCTATGACCCACAGAACAAGAAAAAAATTACTTCAGAGGTGTGCCTCCAAATTTAAATTTGGTCGTTTTTGGAACCAGTTTAGGACAAAGTTTCCGAATAATTGAACATATACAGACGTAGTAGTCGTGAGTGACTTTTCGGAAATTACGCTCCCCGGTTCTACATAACGACCGAGGACAGCATACGCGACGCGGGAGAAAACCGCAAAGTCGTGTTACAAAGTCGCTCGTTCACAAAGTCTAGTACAATTAAGTTATGGTTGTAGAAAACCGTTCTATTTACTGGATGTTCGGAAAAACATTCCTCTTGGCTCGCCGGAAAGCTGAACTCAGTGTAGTTCCGCCACAGGAGCCATCAACCAAAATCCGCGATTGCTAACCTACAAGAACTCGATCGATGAATGCTCTAGCCGATTGCGCGATCACCCTTGAGTCCTACCCCTGTCAATAATAACACTAAAACCACCTACTAATAAAATGGGTTCGACACCGGAATAAGTAAGGGTTGTTTCGACCTTTCTGAACTCTCGACCGTCTGGTTGTATACGTACAGAATCTACTGAGAATCAACATCACGGGCCTCTCAGCAGAGCATCTTCAAGACATTGCATGCAACACCAACAGTGCTTTTAAAAACAACATTTTTAAGAGTTCACTTATCAACTTATATCTTCGTAGTCTGTTTACGTCAACTACGACCAACGCAGACAATCCATCATTAGCTAAGTCACATACGGACTAGACATTACCTTCATCCAATGCATGAAGGTAATCTTAAGATACATTGACGATAATTACTAGTAAGTCGAACAAATCAGAGAGGATACAAGGCGTTAAACCGTCGTTGGCGGTTTGACTAGAGCTTGACAGTCTTACAGCCTTGCCTTTAGGGCAAACACGGATATCTGTCGAGACCATATTGAAAGAAAGCTATTAATTTACTAAATGTAATTAGTAAACTAAATTAGTATTAGTACATACTCTAATAGTTTAGCAAAGTAAGAAGTTAAGTGGTTTGATATCTGCGAAGAACATCTCTTGCTGTTCAACTTATGTTGGAGACTGCTTATGTAATATCTTGGACATCTAGCGTATGACGAGAACTTGTCATCATTCTAATTCTTGGTACGTTGTTATATAATCGTAAAGTTATAAGTTTTTAGGGAAAGAAATAGTCGTATTTTTGCACCTGCTTAGTTTCCCGAAGAATTAATTCAGTAAGTAATTCTTTTAGTAAAGGCGACTACCCAGCACTCCGAATACAGAGCGTATTAACATCGATGTTGTCAGCAATGATTACTGCATAGAACGCTACTGTTATCGCTGACAAGATTATCCGAGATTTGAATAGAATACTTTTGGGGCATTTCATAGCAACTCTTCCAGGCCGCGTCGCGCAAGCGTAAACCTTATGTTTTGAGCGCGTGTTTATAATAAGAAAATGTACCTTTGAAAAAAATCTAACATACGTTTTTGACGTATTTTTTTCGTCAGCTTTCCGATGGTGATCTTTATTTTCGATAATTTTTTCATTTTAACCTAAAAAACCGCTGCCAATTCATTGGCACTTAGCTTCCTCAAACTCATTTATCGATTCCTTTATTAAATTGAAATAAAAAAAAATGTAATTATTTAAATCTTTATTTTTAATAATATATACAATTTAGATATACAAATTTTTTTTCAACCAAAATGAATATATAAACTGTCACGGGGCGATTTTTAGCCACCAAGCGCGTCCACCTATGCAACTTGGTGCTTCGAACCTTGGTCTTTCAGTTACCTTTTTCTTGATCACAATGACCAGATTAAGTTGCAGACGCTCCTACATCGTGCAATTGCATACTTAATCTGGTTATCCTCCGTGCAACATGCGAGCCTGAGGCTCGCGCTTGATTTCTCACCAATGACGTCAATTCACCTTTAGTCACTCGTTTCGTGTGCCGGCTACTCAATTCTACACGATGCACTCTTCTTATGTGCAACGACCGCGGAGACGGCGGGGAACGGGGAATGATTAGAATGCGAAATTACAACTCAACAAATTAAATGTAAATAAAGATAGGTTACGTTTAATAAGTTAAAAAGATAAAAATACAATATTATTACAGTATACGTAAGTTCGTGATGAAATTATGTTCAGAACCTGCGCTCTTTACATTCAATCTCTCCGCGCGGTAACGCCTAACCGGTGCCGTTTGTCCAGGTATTGACGAGCCTGAACAATGGTTACGCCAAACTAACTCGCGGCGCGATAAATGCGTACACGCTTATCTTTCGTCAAATTCGGCTTTCTCGCAAACATCGCTTCCTCAACTGTCCTCTATAAAGGCAGGATGACGGGCGCACTTGATTGAGAATACGAGCGATAAATCATACGACACGTGAAACAAGCCTCCCGTATGTTCTTGTTATTCATCGCGTCCTTCACACTACAAGAACGCGTGGTTACGCTACGCGAATTATACTTTCAGCCTCAGAGCACTTCACATGTACTCTCTGAGGTTCAATCAGCGACACAACAACTAATTGTCTACTCGAAATCGAATTTGTTAAAACAATCATACCAAGCTCTTCGGTTTTCTCTTAGACCATAGAGTGCTTTTTGCAATTTGTAAACCTCATTGTCTCCGGTTTGATAACCTTTTGGTTCATTAATATATACTTCTGATTTTACATAATCATTTAGAAATGCTGTCTCTACATCCATTTGTTCTATGAATAAATTATTTTTGCAACAATAAGACAATAACATTTTCAAAGTTTGCATTTTACTTACAGGTGAATAAACATTTTCAATGTATTCATTTTGTTGAAATCCTCTAACCACTAATTTCGCTTTACTTCTTTTCTTTGTAAATACCCATTTTACATCAATAACTTTTTTATCTTTTGGCCTTTCAACAACTTGCCATGTATTATTTTTCTTTAAACTATTTATCTCGGCGTCCATTGCAGTTTTCCATGGTTCATTTTCGTTTGAATTTAACGCCTCCTCAAATATCTTTGTACATTTACGTTAACATTATTGATATAAATAAAATGAGATACAGGATTTCCATATCTATTTACTGAACTTTTCTTTCTTTGAGATTTTCGCGGTATTGTTAGTCTATCTTTGTTTTCGTTGTCTTCATTATCAGATTCGTTATCGTTTACATTATTATTATTTGCATTGGCTAATTTAATTTGCTCTTCTCTACTCTCTCCGAAGGTCGCAGTAGAGTGAGAAAGATATTCAGAATCGCTGTTGTTTGTTTCTTTTAATTCTACGTTGCTTTCAGAATCACTATTTTTGTTTTCTAAACAGATTAATTCAGTATATTCTTCAACTATTTGAATATGTCTAGCATTAATTATTTTACCGTTTACTAAATCTGTATAACCGTTTTCATTATAACCTACTAACCCATACAAAAAAAAACTGTAGTTTAAACTACTGGCTAAACTATTGGCTCAACTACTGCCAAAACTATTAGCTGAACTTCGGTTGAACCACTTATCGTCAGTAGTATTTTCAGATACCATTTTATGTGTTATTAGATAACTGTAGTATAACTACTTTTTAGTGTATATGATTTAATTTGTTTCACCATAGATATGGCGTAAAACACTGAGTCCTCCATCGTTAGTAACGGGAAATATAAAAAACAAGGCAAGCCTTGTAATTAGGACCCTTCGTAAAGAGTCATTTGAACGGTCGACTTACGCGGCTTATATACTCTCGGCCATCTAATGTATCCACAGAAAGCACTTTCAGGGGCCAGGGAACAGCCATTCCACCAGGGAATGAAGCTGGCTTTATGGGTCCCATTGTGTCCGTATGTATCATTTCTAGTGGCCTGGACCCTCTGGTTCTATTCTCTGAGAAAGGTAATTTTTCCATCTTCGCCATGATACACACTTCACAATCCATAATGTCTTT
>JAWWEQ010000039.1:3049-16940 GCA_035583055.1 Torymus tubicola
TAATAGTTATAACACGTCGCTAATACCCTAACGGGGGATGCGACGCTAAATAACCAATTAAAAAAAAAAAAAAAATTTAATGTCAGAAAGGATTTTTGCTTTACTGTAAAAGTACTAAAAATTATTATTTTTTTAAAATTATTAATTAATTTATATATAAAATCTATTTTCAGGTAGAAAAAAGCAAACTAAAAACAACCCTATTGTTAAATATCATTATTATTTGTTTATTTTGTTTTAATTAACAATTTGCAGAAAGTATACGGTTTTACCCCAGTCTCCCCTACATATTCAATCCAGCAACGAAACCCGTACACACAACACACGCGTTTCCTGACCAACATGCAAATATCCCTCAAGGAACCCCAGCCAATTTCCCGATGTGAGATTTACGAGGTTCCCGGACTGAAAACCTCCTCTCTCACACGTGAGCAAAATTAAAACACCCTCGTCATAAAAGAAAAAGCGATCGCGTCCACCTACATACGGCAAGGGAACGAAGCCCCCGTTGCCCTAAACTCATCAATCTTCGGTAGGCAGACGTGCGTTATTACGCGATCGTTAAAGCTACGAGATTTACACGCGGTACGCGTGTACGCGCAAAATTAACACCGCGGTGGTGGTGGTAGTGGGTATCCAAAGAGAGGTAAGGGGGGAGGCTATAGGCTTTTTGGTTTTATGAGTTATAAGGGACGGCGAAAAGGTTGCATCTATGTTTGAAGGAGTGTGGTTTAATGCCCAAGGTTAATGTAAAAGGTATAAACTTGAAAGAAATGGCAAAAATCGTCGAACGTTGTTATATACATGTGACCTATAATAAATAAAAATTTATTGAAAAACATGATGTATTGTTTTCTGCAACTGTCCTGTAAAACAACTAAAAAATTTTTATCAAACTACAAAAGCATCTCGAAGGATTACATCCACTAAAAAGTTTTTACACCTCCCATATCCTTTCACCATCTCCTTCCTCTACATATACTCCCGATTCCTTGACTACACCCATCATCTTCCCCCCAAAAAAGAGGATAAAAAGGCAGGTATACCTGTACGCCTTCCTTTTTACAACCTACCATAAACTCGTAGATTTATCAAAAATACAGAGAGAACCATAGATGCGTGCGCGTGCACTTGGCTGGAAAAAATCAGTGGCGACGTCGGGTAGAGATAATCTTCAACGCGTTTGATAGCCTGAGTAAACATAAACATATGGCCTGGCTGCTATACCACCGCCACTGACATACGGCTGCTCGATTTAGAGCGACGGTGTACGCGGCTCATTGTTTGACGATTAGTCGGGTCAATTTTGGGTATGTGTATGTGTGTGTGAATAAGCGACGTGAGTCGCGAAAATTTGCGAGTGAGTGAGTTGACGGTTTTGAATGGTAAACATGGGATGATAATGGTTGGGATTTTGGAGGAGAAACAATATTTATTTGTTAATTGTTGGGAATTAGTAGAAAATTAATATTTATTGTTAGTATTAATGTAGTGTGAATTTTGAAATACTTGCGGTTATCGAAATTAGAAAAAATATTGTTATTTAGGATTCAGTAATTGTAGAATCACGTATTACGTACGACAGCTAGTCAATCATTTATACACACATAACTCATTCATAGAATATTCCGCGGTTAATTCAACTACATGAGTATGCGTTACAATGCAACTTCGTATATTGTAAAGCTCAAACTCTATAGAATCCATCTAAAGCTGTTATTTTCTCCTGTAAGGTAACCTCCATAAATCAATGAATCAATGTTCAGATAAATAAAACTATAAAATCTGTTAAAAAAAGAACTAAGAAGAGAATCGTAGGTTGTCATAAAAACTAAACAAATTGAAAAAAGAATAAAAGTTGCATTGGAAAGCTCGCTTGCATAATTATCGGTGGTTTCAATTTACGTATGTATGTATGTATATATATATATATATATATATACGACATGCGCGGGTAGTAAAGTCAATACTTTGCATTTCGCCTCTTCAAGTGCGGGTAAAAATTTACGACTCTTTGCTCGTATTGCCCATAATGATAATACTAGACTATTGTAAAGCAATAAAAAAGCGTACGTGGCTTTTTGACTTGAGCTGTAGGGTTTTAAAGGAGTGGTTTTAACCTTAAGAGTGCGTACTTCTTCGGTTTTATTTTGTCTCATAATTTTTTATTGAAAGCTTACGTGAGTTATGACAAAGCTTAAGTTTGTGATAAATAATGTGTTTAAGCAATGATTTCAAACGAGATGCGTTTACTGCGTAAGTAAAATAGGCATACTTCTTTTGCTCTTGAATATATTTACTTTTTATTTTATTATACAAAATCACCTTCATTGAATTGTTATGTAAAGGAATCTTCTATCTTTTATCTTCATTTATTAAGGGTTTAATTTAATGGTTTGGATAAGGCAGAGATCTATAGATAATTACTGTATGGCAAGCCAGTGGAATTTAGATTTTTTTTTATTTCTTTTAAAAAATCATGAACCTCTAATATATTTATTACGTTAAATAACACATGATTTCTCTAAATCTCAAATATTTACTAATTAAATTAAAATAATCTGATTTACCTAAATTTCATGTAGGGGAGACTGGGGCAAAACCGTATACTAGAGTAAAACCGGAATTGTCAATTTCATGGGTTAATAATACTAGTACCATCTACATTATACATGTAGTACCTCTTTAAGAATTTTCCTAATATCAATTCGCATACAACAGCTATATTAACAATAGCTTACTGTTGACTTCAGACGAATTAAATTATTTCTTAACTAGCGAGATTGTGTTTATCGCAACAGTCATTGTGTCTGTAACTTTCCTGGGAGCAACATATTCTTTCGGTAAGTACATACTCTTATAATATTTGTTACAACTAATAGGTACGCGTTGTTCTGGCTTTTAATTTTATTTCCAATTGTAAAAAATTAATAATTACTTTTTTTGTTAACATTGGGGTAAACCCGGATAGTTTATTTCCTATTTTTTTCAATATAATTATAAAATAAGTAATAATATACATAAAATAATACATAATAAATATTTAGTGTGTTGTTCATACAACATATATATGAATTTTGTTGTTTTGTTTTTGGTATAGAAATGCGCAAGTATATTAGAAAATCTGCTCGGCAAAGTTGGCCTAAAGGAGACATGGCTTCGGCTATTGCCGATGTTCTAAATAAAAAGCTGGAATTGACGAAGGCGTGCA
Source organism: Torymus tubicola (assembly GCA_035583055.1). NCBI lineage: Eukaryota > Metazoa > Arthropoda > Insecta > Hymenoptera > Torymidae > Torymus > Torymus tubicola. The sequence goes on from JAWWEQ010000039.1 coordinate 6,261, forward strand.
AGCTATATAGAGTAAGGAGAGCTAATGAAAATAAAAATAAAGATAACAAAACGAATGAGCAGGAAGATTATGACGACGGAAAATGCATTTTTTGCCAAACTTTATACTCAGAATCCACTGAAGACTGGGTATAGTGCATGATTTGCAGTAAGTGGCCTTATGAGTCGTGTAGTGATTTAGATATAGAAAAATTTATTTGTAATTATTGTAAATAAAAATTTAATGTCAGAAAGGATTTTTGCTTTACTGTAAAAGTACTAAAAATTATTATTTATTTAAAATTATTAATTAATTTATATATAAAATCTATTTATTGTTGTAAAACAAAATATAATGTTAACTTATAAACCATATTGTTTAAAACAATTTTTTTATTAAACAATGCTTTTACATGTTTAAATTACTTCTAGTATGTCGAATACCGGTTAAAATTTATTTTGAAAAAGATAATAAAAGTATCCGGTTTTATCCCGACAATTTTTTTTGTGGGGTAAAACCGGATACTTTCGTAAATTATTAATGACATTTTTTACAAATAATTTTCTGGCTAATTAAATCGATTTTGAGGTAGACAAAAGCAAACTAAAAACAATCCTATTCTTAAATATCGTTATTATTTGCCAATTTTTTTTATTAACAATTTGCATAAAGTATACGGTTTTCCCCAGTCTCCCCTAAATGAAAAGCATGGTAATTCCGACCGTCACAAATTTGTTGCAGTCATTCATTTGCGAGAAAGCAAACAAAACAGACTGACTCGGTCGATTGATTTATTTACATTGACCGAACATGTTTTTGACGTTTCGTTAGGTTACTCTATATACCCTGTCCCAATCCATTTCCATGCTTGATGAATGATTATTTAGGTCGCTCGTAATTGCTCTTTATTTAAAAAAAAATAATATTTTTCAGTATCTTCACAAAATATATATATTCCATTTTTTCATATCAATCATTATATTTATTCTTTTTAACTTAAAAAATTTAACAATACCCATTGACCCTGCAATTCTGTTTATTTCTCTACTATATAATTGTATAAGTAAATAGTGTTAAATGACATAAGAAAGTAATTTTAAAACGAAAATGAGCAGATGTTTTTATCACCAAGAATATAAGAGAAACCGAGGCAAACGTGTCGGGTTAGCAAAGAAATGACAAGAGCATCCGTAATTCATTGGATACGACGAGTATCTCGGTGGGAAAGAGCTCACACGCGCATCTTGCCAAATCCGCACGGATGGAGAATAAAATCGACGAAGGGGATGCGGATATATTCTGGCATGTCGTCCCACGGTTTTCTTCGAACGTTTTCGTATAGCTTTTTGTACAATTTGCCCCCTCGTTCTCGTTTATTGTTTTCTTCACCTCTTTCCTTTTGTTATTAGGTATAATATTTTTTTTCTTTTTTCTTGTTTTTATCTTTTATACTTGTTGCGTCGTAAAGCAACCTTATATATTATATTCTCGTACATGAAAATTGATCGAATGACATACGGCAATTATAAAAAGAAAATTGCTTTTTTTTACAGATCGTGTATTTATGTTTTTCTGATTCGCCATGCCTTTGAAAACGTCTCGAAGGCTTGGAAAAAAGTACACATCTAGATGAAATCGAAGTGGAAAAAGGGGGAAAAAGCAGCCACAGGTTCAGTGGAAAAATGTATGAAGAGATGCTCTGAAAGCCGGAGCTGCCTATATATAGTCGGAGACTCGCGGATTCCAATCTTATTCTCGCGGTGTCGTCTCTCTCTCGCGCTCTCTCTCTATCTCTCTCTTTCTCTCTCGCATTTACTTGTGCGCGCGCGGGGGATGTACAACCATTTGGTCGGTAAGCCGCGGTTCTAGACTTGGAGAAAAGCGCGGTTTTATGAAAATAAGAAAGGAGGGTTTCGAGTTCTTTCTTCAGATGTAATGGAATTAAATGAAATGGTATATGTATATATGCATAGCGTGTGCAAAGGTTTTGGCATTTATTTGATAGAAGAAAATATTTTTTTTCAACGTTGCTAGTGTTTTTATTTATATTTTTTTAATAACATCTTTACGAGCTCTAATTCTTATCAAAGGTAAATCTACTTATTACCCAAAATTATATATGTAACAACAACATATTTCTAAACGAATCGCATAATTTATTCATTCAAACACAATCACGCACTAAAATATCCATCCCTCAAATACCAATTTCCTCGCCACTCTTTACGAGTCGACACGTCACCCCTTTCAGACGAGGCATTTCGTCATTTCTAATTCATTTGAAAAGATGAGCCAACGACGTGCGTGCGTGTGTTTTTTTCTATAGCTGCGTGATATACACCTGTTGCTCGTTCGCCGTATCGTTTACGAATGTTCAAATTGCCGAAAGTTTTATGTATACGGATATATCGTGTCGTGCAATCAAGATTAGTAATTTGGTTAATTTTCAGGTTGCTTAATAATGATGGAGAGGGGAGATCTGAGCGAAATAATCGTGTCGGATAAAAAGAATTCTATAGCTATAGGTATGAACAATACTGAAATCGTAAGTATAAATAATAAATGTTATTTGTAAGTATAAAGTAATAAATTTCTTACTTCTTGCAGTCATTCAGAATTGTTACATTGATGGACATAACTAAATAATAATTTTTCGAATTATACTACGATTTTATCATGCGATAAATGTATGTATATTTTTAGTTTTTGCGTGCTTACTCATACCTAAAACGTTAAGAATTTATATGTTCTTGACGTTTAAAAAATTTACTTCTACCGAACAAAATGGACACCCTGTATGACTTATCTGGATAATACATATTGCTTTAAAATGTAATTGTCTTGTTTTATTAAATACTTATGTAATTATTTATAATAATGTACACATAAATTTACAACAAAAAACTGATCAAAAGCATTCTATATTAGTATAATTAATAAAAAATCGATCAATTTAGTATTAAAGCAGTGATTAGCATAATTTTAAACGACATATATTAAACAAATATTACACTCACATAACTTGCTTTCATTCAAGTACTTTGCGACACCGAAAAGCTATATTGTTACAGGTAAAACGGTATAACTAAATTTTTTTGCTAAAAATGGTTATGTGACACAAGGCAGCAGCTCATTTAAATTCCATCTGAATTCAATGATATTCCAGACTAAGCAGTATATTACTTCTCGAATGAATATATTACGCAAGACGTTGATATAAATTGAAATCTGTCAAAACTGATGAAGACCGCTTTTCTCTCTAATCCGTTGTCACGTAAAAAAAATCAATTCGACAAAACCATTAAATTTTTTCTCCCACCTCCACAAAAAAGAAAGCAACGCATTTACCTATGTGATCTTACAAACGAAATTACTCATAAAAAATCTATCAATACATCGAATACATGCGATATTCGCAATAAGCATCCTTCGACTCACATCCTCCACAACTCCAGCGTATATGCGTTGAATCGAACGATGAATACCAGCGTCGTCCAGCTGATTGCATTAGAAGGCCATAATACTCGGTAATATAGACGCCCACTTAGAGGCTCTGCGTATCTCCCCTGGCGGCTTGGCGCAGCGTTAAGTCCGTTTTGTATTGAACGTAGAGTAAACGCGCAGGCCTGGGATCAGTGTGATTGCGGGATTTCGGAAGGGTTATAGGACTTGACGATGCGAGGGGATGAGGATTAGATATAGTAAAATTGTGTTTTATAGAGGTCCTGATGATTTGTTTGGATGTGATAGCCCGGGTGGAAAATAAAGAGGTCAATGATTTTTTAAGCGAAGTTGATGGAGAATAAGAGGAATCCAATGACATGCGCTTACTTAATTTTGAATATAAAATTAACGAAAAGAAACCTCTTACTTAAACTATGAAGAAAAATCATGTTGTGTAACAGTAGGTTATACATTACATTTGATGAAACCTGATTGATTTGAGTAGTAATACGATATAGTATTGCGATAAACAAATAAAAGCAGGTGTAAATAATGTATTGGCTCCACTTCGCTCCACGACGCGCTAATTTCTAGCGTTTGATTTAAAAATAAAATGGTTTAACTTTGTTGTATGTGAGAGAGAAATACAATTCTTTATACAATATTTTATATTTACAAAAATGAACATGCAAGAAATTCGAACGTTGCGAATCTCTGTGCATAAGTAGCTCCTAGTTTTCATGTTTATAAATAACTATTTTGACGACAACAGTCATATTTGTTCTATCAATAAATATATAGTCAATTTATTCTGTATACTCATATACAAGTTTACTTTTCTTCCCGAATCCGAAATCATAAAAGTTATTCCGTTATGAATATTAAATTATAATTTATTAATTTTATCGTTTTATTATTTATATTTTTGAATAATTTATAACGGACTCTCGAATTTTTGCAAGCAAATATTGTTAATATCTCCCGAGTAGAAATTCATTCAGGCTTGCCAGAGTAATATACATGGTCCTGTACAGGTTGCCTTAAAAACTTTTTTGTGTAAATGTAATGCGAGGGTGAGAAATATGACGAGTAAATGCACATAAATGAGGTAAAAAAGAAACATAATAATTAAACATAATAACAAAAGTATTACAATAAATATAAAAAAATAAATCATACAGAATTTATAATGGTTGTTTCCATATCATTTTTTTATGTCAAATTTAACTGAACAATTATTCAGATTGAAAACAAAATTCTTATTTGGTAATAGGGAATTGAGATGATTAGCATGGATTTATTTATACTCGTAGTGTGGCATACAAATCTTCTATTGTTATATTTTATTTGTACTTGCGGAAAAATTTAATAATTAAAATTACAACAAAATTCCACATATAATACCGCGCGGCCATTACTTCCAAAAATGTATCCGTCGCATCAGCATAAGACAAGCAACACTCGGACTTGAGAGCATACATCGGCGACGAGTAGGATGAGAACATCCGCTGCTCTAGTTTGCTCATATTATAAGAATTACGACACGGTAACCACAATATGTAAACACATAAAGGTATCACCCCATTTCCGGAGAGTCCGCAGCACAAACACACATATACTCGGAAAATCTAGTTAAAAACCAAAATCACCGCCATCATATCTCTTATAAACACAGAGCTCACGCGACGCGATCACCGAAAGAGAAATGCTACTCTCATATGTAATGTACGCGAAGATCAAGCAGTAGCATAATCCGTCTCTAGTCTTAAAATCACAAACTGATTGCCACGCGTTTCCGCTTCGAAATCTCACCCAATGTATCAACCAAATTAACTACACCGATAACTATGTAATTTCCATCAAGAGTGGGAAGGAGTTCACCTAAATTTTTTCTTTAAATAGCGAAGGCGCAAGGCAATCATCGCTCAGTTCTGCAGTCTCTGGTGGAGACCGCCGCTCGTCCGTGCCAGGTGACGACGCTTGAGAAACGAAGACCGCTATACTCCGCGATAGAGAGTTTATTAAAATTATAATCGATTGTAACGGCAGAAATAATCAAGAAAATTATAATAAAAGTTAATTGAATAAAAGTTAACTTGTAAAAAAGGTATGAAAACATATATTGTACATCCAAGGTTTTTCATCAACAGAAAGGACCGTGAAAACTGTAAAGGTAGTTAATAAATATAAAGAATTTAATCATATTTCTTTTCCTTATTTCTCCCTTCCTTGGGGAAGGGAAAAGTTCAGCCTACGCTTAATTTGAGAGTCTTCCGCTCGGAACATATATAGAAAGATAAGAGCTTGAACAAATAACGTACATATAACCTAGATTTATATAGATTTCCTTTACATAGTAAAGGTTGTGTCATCCTGAAAAATTCTAGTATTTGTAAAAACAAATTGATAATTACAAATTTCTAATCACTAATAAACTCCTCACTCCAAAGTATTCTCTGTTCGTCACAGTAGCATCGTTTGTTTTGATTATGAAATACATATCGGTTTGTTTACTTATTTTGAGAAATTTTTAGGCAAAGGGTTCGAAGCGTGCTCAAAGCATGTGTTGTGTATAGTTTGTTATGCTTGCTTACCGTGTGCAAAGCAATATGTTGTGTGACGCTCGCGCACTTGTACGTATCGTGGCCGATAGCGCGCCGCGCGGGGCGCGAACAAGACGAGCGAAATTCAACGGAAGACGAAAAGTCATAGTGCGAGTTAGGTGTGTGCCGTGTGACTCCGATAAAAACTGAAGTTTTGTGTGAACTGCCGTGCCGCGCCTCCACTCTCGGCAACCCGACGTGAACACGTGTCTCGAGTGCCACGAAGCGGCCGGACGAAGGAAGCGGCAAATACCTCCCTACGCTCGGGAGAGAAAATCGCCTCGCATCTCTTATTACATTTACCTTTTTACGTTAGTTTGTATTATTTTAATAAATTTGCAGTATTTTACGCACTTCTGTCAAAAAAAAGTAATATCCTATTTGCGTACGAGTTTATTGAATTGTAGATAATTACAAGTTCATTTACTATAGTACTATACATTTATATAATCAAGTTATACGACTACCAACCATGTATTCCATGAAAGCAACATTTGTCAATACATTTTGTTTAGTCAAAAAAGAAAAAGAAAGTATAATCTTAATTTATCCTCGTTACCTTCAACCGCGTCATACCATAATCTCAAGACAGTTCGTCAGATATTGATCTACAGTCCCAATTCCATATCAATTTTGTCAAACCAAGCCATTACTCCTACTTCGCAAACTTTATGTACATCTAGAGAAAAAAAATCCTCTTTTTATATACGATCTCTTGCGGAATAAAAATAATCGCCGTGTCAGCGCTGGCAAAACAGGGGCGCGCTAATAATCCGCGCGCACAGCGACAATAAAATATGGCGGCGGTCTGTCCATTCGTCTCTCTCTTTCTCACACACGCACACACATACATATATACACAGTGGAAATTACCCGCGCGTCCTGAATTTCCATGACCCGGTCGGAGAGCGAGAGTATACGACGAGCGTAGAGCTGAGAGAAAAAGGCCTCGGTGCGCTATAACGCACGTACGAGTATAAAACAACGTATGTCTGTATGTGTGAGGAATGCGTACACGAGTATCGGTGACTGACGCGGCATTGTTTAAAGGAGATGTTTTCTGCTCGAGGGCTAGAGATGGGAATAGTAGTGTCTAGGAGGGTGAATGTGGAATGAGGATAGTTTGTTGAAATAAGGTAATCTGACGTACGTATAGCAAGAGTCTTTAATATTAAATTGGGTTAGAATTTCACTTATAATATTCACGATAGTTTGCATAGACTATTGAGTAATAGCATGAAGATTTTGACAAGTAGATTGTTAAATAGTGTAAAAATTTGTTAATATGAAACAATGAGAAGTCAGGCTTTAAAAGAGATCTTTTGAAAATAAAGTTCTATTTTGTGAGTTATATACACACATTATTATATAATGTTAATAAATAACATGAGTTTATGATTCTAAATCATAACTTGTCTACGAATTTCTATTAATAAGGGATTTTTAATTACTCTATTATTCATGCGTCGATGTGCAAAATTAAAAATAAATCAATGTTATTGTTTTACGTTTTATACATAGTGATGTATTTATTATTATGCTTGATTTGATAAATTTATTAATTTTAACATTTTTTTACTTAACAAACTACTTCTTAAAATTCCATCCTACTAATCATCCCTGTACACATCTTCATAGCCAATACAATCTGTCTCCAATGTCACACATTCCCAACACCAATACACCACTACACGCAACCACTACCAAAAATACACAAACCTCAAACAACCGCACATTCAAACCTACCTTCGAACCAGACATATCTTACTATACAAAACTATATATCCACACGCAGTTAAAATGCAGAGTACTGAAAACGCGTAAGCGCGTGACGCGCGGTGGTACCTTGAAAATCGTCCCTACACTACTATGTATAGGCGCGCGTACGCTCCACGGGATTTAATTTAACGCTTCGCCGAAGAGCGCAAACGAGTTCGTGTGACTAAGGCAATTGCGGAAAAAGGCTATATACGCGTGTGTACGTACGCGCAGAAATTGGAAATCCAAGCTTGAACTGGCTGTAACCGATGGGGAAAAGTTATGCTCGCGTTCACATCAGAGCATGAGCGGAGAAACAAGCGTACTTTGCGTTGGTGTTCTTGGCATATAGGGACGGTGTAGTGAACGAAACAGGTTGGCATAGGTACGAAGGTTGTAATAGAGGATTTTGAGGTGGAAGATGAAGATTTTGATGTTGAACGGTAGGTTGATTGATTTTTTTACGTTTTTGGTAGTTGAACGTTATAGGAGTTAGATATATGAGTAATGGTTATATATTCTATATATTTATTTATTTATTTATTCATCAGAAAATTTTACAAAGTAAATCCTATATAGATAAATAATATTATCTGAGCATAGCCTGGTACAATTCTTACAAACTAACTTACAAGTAAAACAACTTAAAACTAACAGTAAAATCGCTTCAAAGGCTAAAAACATTACTCTTGTATAACATTTATAGAATTTGTAAGTTTAACATTATAATATATTTTCAGTAATCCAATTTCTTAACTTTTTCTTCCACGTTGTGCTACAAACTTTTAAATTCTTTAAGTTTTTTCAAAGTTGTGAGGATATAAAAGTCAAATACTCACCAGATCTCATTTTAGATGCCTAAAATTCACATAAATCATACATGAGACACTTACAAAGAAATGTATTAGAATGAAGGTATGCTATTAAATGCAAATTTTCCGTAGTTTTTCTCGATTGTTCACGGTTTTCCACCATTTTTACAAAGATTAAAGGGCGTAGGGCCAAAGTAAACCCTGGATTTGAATTTAGCAAGTCAAAATACACAAAAACCATGTACAATACACTCATAAAAAAATTGTGTACTCCTAACCTACCCACTTGAATACGAATTTTCACGATTTTTTAGCGATTTTTCACGGTTGACCACCATTTTTTCAAAGATTAAAGGGCGTAGGGATAAAATAAACCGTGGATTCGGATTCAGCGAGTCAAAATACACAAAAATAATGTATAATGCCCTTATAAAAAAATATTTGGCTTTAACCTATGCTCTTTAATGCGAATTTTCATGATTTTCCGTAATTTTTTTCGTGTTTTCACAGTTTTTCACCAATTTTTCATACTTAGAAGGGTGTACGGACAAAATAAACCCCAGATTCGGTTTTAGCGTGTCAAAATACACAAAAACCATGTATAGTACACTCATAAAAAATTTACTGCTCATAACCTATATTTTTAGGTGTGAATTTTCACGATTTTCCGCGATTTTTCACGGTATTTCGCGATTTTTAAAAAAGTTTGAGGGTGTCTGCGCAAAACCAATCTTGGATTCGGATTCAGCGCGTCAAAATACATAAGAATACATAGGTCTGGTTTCAGAATAGACCACTTTTTTTTGTGTGTCGGTGTAATCATTTACAAGTAGTCAGACGGGACTTATTTTGAGCTGACCAGCCACCGCAGTCCCCGCTCGTAGTTGACGTTGCCTCGTCTAACTCTATCTCTCTCTCGTAGTTGGTGGCGGCCCTGTGGCGGTCACTCTTGCAGCGGTGCGCGCACGCACTATCACACTTGTCGTATACACGCGGTGACGAAGCTCACTTCTCGCATGTCACTTTAATCGACAACATGGCTGTCGTCTTTACGCCCCGCGCGGCGCGCTATCGGTCACGATACGTACAAACGCGCCAAATTCGAATCGTGCTACGCTGTATAAGTAATTATTTACACCTTATATCAGCGCCCCTCGCACAAATGAAATAGTAAATGTCTGTCAAAGAAAAGAAATTTTGTATAAGAAATTAAAGCGCGACCCGGAAAATGAAAATCTAAAGATAGAATATAAAAAATATGCAAAAACACTTGATAAAATAATTAAGGATGCTAAGATAAAGCATGATAAAATTTCGGTAGATAAGAATAGGGAAAATCCGAGAAAACTTTGGTCATTCATAAACTATAAAATAGAAAAAAAGAGAAAGAAGGAATAGGTACAATCAGAGAAATGAAACATGAAAATTATACTATTGTAACAGACCAAATAGATATCTCGAATATCATGAATAAATTCTATTTCAGTATTGGAGAGGATTCATATCCTATCATATCATGAGTAGTAGAATTAGAACTCCTTTGCATCGCAACTTAGAATTACCTTCTGCAAATACTAAAACAATATTCATAAAGTCAATAAACAGAATCGAAATACTAGTGTCACGGACTCAGCTCGAGTATTCTCCACGTGTGAGGATCCGAGCACGCAGTCGATAAAAGAAGTTTACCCGGAGTATAAATTAAGAACGATGAGGGCGTAGTTCCGCCTAGCCCTGGAGGTGTCGCTTCACGATAAAGATTAGACACCCGCGATGCTCTCGAGCAAGCGTCGCGACGTTAGCTCAGTGGTAGAGCGCGGGCCTACAAACGTCGAGATCGTGTGTTCGAATCCCGCTCGTCGCATATTTTTTACGCGACATTCAGTCTGTCCTCTCATACATAACACTAGGAATCGTTGATAAAATGAAATTGAAAAATGGCGGCATTGACAAAATTAACGCTAAAACTCCTTACAGACCACCATATGTAGGTTTGTTTACAGTATGACTTACAAGGAGAGGCTCAGGGTTCCGGATCACCAATTTTCCTAAAACTTACAGAGGTTGTAGATATTATTGAATAA
>JAWWEQ010000040.1:0-11267 GCA_035583055.1 Torymus tubicola
AAACGCCAAATTCACGATTAATTAGATGGAGAATAAAACTTGAAGAATATGATTATGAAATCAGATATAAAAAGGGTTGTGAAAATTATGTTGCTGACGCTCTTAGTCGCGTCGAAATTGATACTAAGACATTAAAAGAGGATGACTTGCTTTCGATGCTACGTCGGACACCAGACGATGCACCTATCGCCGCTGAAGAGATTGATAAAATATTTGAGGATGATATGGTAACAGTCCACACAGCTGAGGAAGATCCGGTTTTTCGCTACCAATATCCGAAAAGAATATTCATTCTTTTAACTACGGCATCATCATGAAAACAGGAAATGACTATCAAGTCAAAATAAATAAAGATAAACATAAAATGCAGTATATCGTCAAAATCAATAAAAAGGATAGAGAAACACAAATACTTAAATTTTTCAAAGAAAATATCAAACCTGATAAACAATATAGAATTTATTTTACAAATCAAGAAATAGAAAGTATTATCTGTAAGTATCATGAATACGATCCCGAAAACTATGAATAATCAAACTGAAATAATTAATAAGAATTTATAACATATCATGAAAATTTTTAACAAAGTGCAAAATTCGACCTATTTGAAACAGTTACTTCTCTCATAATAGAAGAACATTATTTTCTAAATTTGTTAGAAAAAATCAAAAAATCCTTTGTCTTTTCAGAAGAAACGTTTGATCTAGAAATATTGACACGTAAACAAATATCTGAAATGAAAGAGCATTTAATGAAATCTTATTCTCAAAAAGAGTTAATGCTGCACTACCATAATTTATTAGACTTCCGATTTACTCAAGGATCAATTGTAACTATCCATGATTCCATTGTCTACACTCTTAAGATCCCAATCCTTAATCCTATCGAATTTTTCTTATTCCAAAGGTTTGCTATTAACAATTGGAACAACCAAACAGAAATTATAACTACTGCATGGAAATAAACAGGACCATCAGTTCAATTATCCGGCAATAAATGTCAACACATATACGATAAAAGATACTTATGCACTCAACTTGTCGCTGAAGAAATTAAACCAATTATTATCGAAATCAAGACACCCTTAATATTAACATATCCACTATCTGATAACTTGATATTAATATCAAGTAATTACTTAATTAATGTTGAAAGTAATGGAAACAAAAATTTATTTCAAGGAACACACATCATCCAAGGTAAAAGTATACTCATACAAGATTACAAGATTACAAAATTTACAATAATCTCGAAGAGTCAAAGCACCCCGAAATTTTACCTATTGTCATCGAAAATTATCGACGAAGCCTCAGACCTTTAGAAACCTTCATCATGCCCACAATCAGCGTACCAGTGGAAACATCTCAACTATCTAAAATTCATTTCCACATATCTCTCATTTCAATTATAATATCATTGCGGCCAATATTAGCTGGATTAATTTATATAATATACAAATATAACACCAAAGCTCGCCAACCTATACAACAATCAACCAATGACGAGGACGTCATTCAACTTGGGCAGGGAGGAGTTATATGACTCAGCCTCTTGACGCATTTCCGAGACAGATATCAGCTCACGCCTATATACAAGAGCCGATATAAATGAATAACTATAATCAATGAGATCATATAATCACTGTAATATAAATATATATATTATAGCTTTGTATGCTCGTCTTAAAATATAACGATCAGTCAGTCTCTGTCGGGAATCCTATCTGTACGGACGTTTGAGAGACGAATCTCTTACTAATAAAATCTCACCATTTTATTGTCTAAAATTTATTTAATTATTCTTACGACAATATCTTGTGTGTGTGTGAGATCGAGACACAGAGTGCACGACAACTTAACTCGAGCGTCACGGCTTATCTAGTCGTTTAACTCGCGCGGAGTTTCCGCGAGCAAATACGATGACGTAAACGTCGCAGTATTACCAACCTAAGCCGGGTATACTAGCCTACGTGGACTAATTCTAACAACGAAGCATGGCTACTTCGTTGCAAATAAATAAAACACATTGATTTTATATAGTACACACTGCACCCGTGCTAAAGTCATCATCATGTCTGCTTTTCTAATTTCCACGATCTCCTCTATCTTGACCCTTTCCTATTTTTCTACTCCGAATTTCAAATTATTTTATTAATGGCCCTTTTCAATTTCTGGACTATTAAATTAAAAATCATTATTATAAAAAGCGTTGTGATAAATAATCAAATTAAAACAATTTTAAAGTGAACACAGGAATAGTCGAAGCGCGCGTAGCGCGCAAATTATTCTACTAGCTATTAAAGGACACAATAATTGAATTTCGTATTGTATTTTCTGATAAATCTGGACGTTTTCGAGGATTCTGTTGAGATATACTTATATAATAGTAGACAATCAGCCGCGGTACTTATGTAATGCGTGCTCGAAGGAGAGCGAGTAAGAGAAGGGGGTACACCTACACTGTTATGTGTGCGAGGGCAGGTATAGCAGCGTACTTGATAACTCGTCACACGTGGTAGCAAAAACGAGAGTTAAGACGACGGAACTGTAACTACGCCATGACGCATGTTTGCAAACTCTCTGGCGTCGCGTGCGATATCCTCGTGCATCGAGCACATGTATAAATTGACTAAGGTTGAATTTAAATAAAAGTGTTCCACAATAGTCTGTGCCTACGATCCCTCCTTTATTTTTATATTTCGACCAACAAAGGTTATGGGCCCAGTGCACGTGGTCGCATAGAAATATAAAAATTAAAAAAAAGGAGATAGTGTCAAATAATATAGAGTGAAGTGTCATAAAAAGATTTCTAAAAAAATGGAACCGAGTAATTCTTCATCGTTTATTAACTTCCCAAAGCTAAATGCAGAAAATTACACTAGCTGGAAGTTGGATATGAAAGTTTTATCGATTGACCGCGGATCGTGGGAATTTGTTGATGGCACCGCAGAAGCCTTAAGTTCAGATGCATCAAGTGCTGTGAGAGCAGATTATAAGAGAAGAGATGGACGAGCTTTCACGACGATTTATCAAGGCATTGAGAGACAGTTTCAACCACTAATCGCAAATACGCTTGACGGAAAAGAAGCGTGGTCGATTTTGAAGGAAAATTTCGAGCCAAAATCGCGAGCACATCTCGCAGGCCTCGTCGATGAATTTTACGATATGAACTTTAATCCAGATGAAGAAACTGTTGGAATTTTTTGCAGGAGAGTAAGTGAAAAAGCGTCATTAATTAAAGATGACGGATTTGATATACCAGACACACTGAAATGTTTTCAGTTAATAAGAAGACTACCTGCTGATTATGACAATTTAGTGCAAATTTTGTATAGGGTAGATGATAAGGAATTTACTTTTGCAAGCATCCAAAAGCAATTGATAACAGAAGAAGGCAGAATCAAACAAACAAGGAAAGATGATGGTTTAGAAAACGTCATAAATGCCTATCTTAAAGGAAATAAAAATGTGAAAAATAGTAATAAAATAGAAAATAAGAGAGAAAGTGTAAATAGTCAAGAGAAAAATCACCAGAAAAACTACAAGGATTATGTGTGTAACTACTGCAAAAAGAGTGGCCATACTAAGAAGAATTGTTTGATTTTACAACGCAAAGAAGAAGGCAAGAAAAACATGCAAAACAACAATAACAATAATTCAAAAGCTTTCTGCATTGAAGACAACATTAACATTCATACACAAAAAAATAATCATGAAGCGCTTTTGAACACTGTTAAAGAGAAGTGTGATGAATGGATAGTAGACAGTGATGCAACGTCTCATTTTGCACAGAAAAAGTGCATTTACAAAATTTTGTTGAGTTGCCGCCCACAGAAGTGTTAATAGGAGATAAAAATGCAAAAACGCATGTAATAGGCAAAGGTGACGTAACTTTTTATGTGAAGGAAAATAACAAATACATCCAGATTAAATTAAAAAGTGTACTGTATGCTCCAAGTATGAGAAGAAACCTAATAAGTGGAGCATGTATGGACATAGCGATATTAGGTGGAAGAATAACAAGACGGAAATATACGACGATGAAAATAAGTATTTTTTCACTGCTCATAGAAGAGAGCGATTTTACGTTATAAAGACATATTACGAGGAGAAAAATAAAGCCTACAACGCAAGTGTGAATAGTGATGCAATGACAATGCATAGAAGATTTTGTCACATTAATATGCAGTGTATAAATAACATGGAGAGGAAAGAAATAGTAAGAGGCATAGGAAAAGTAAACAACGAGGAGGTCAAGTGCGACGTCTGCCAAGTAAGCAAAGCGACTCGCTCGTCATTCAAAGGTATGTCGTCTATAATGTCGAAAAATATCCTCGAGAAAGTATACATGGATGTTTGGGGACCCTCTCCAGTCCAATCTCTTGGCGGTGGTACTTATTTCTTATCAATTATAGATGATTTCTCTAGAAAAGTTTTTGTTTATGTAATGCAAAAAAAATCAGAAGTCTTCAAGTATTTCAAAATTTTTATGAATGAAGTGGAAAGGCAAAATGATCAAAAAATTAAATCTATACGTACTGACAATGGCATGGAGTTTTGTCATAAAGATTTTGAAGAGTTTTTACAAGAGAAAGGCATAAAAATTGAGAGAACCTCAACGTACACACCAGAGCAGAATGGAGTTGCGGAGAGATTCAACCGCACTGCAATAGAAGGAGTCCGATCGATGCTGCAGGACAGTGGCTTACACTCAAGATTTTGGGCAGAGGCTTTACATAATTTTGTGCATGTGAAAAATAGAAGCACACACAATCTGTTAAAAGACTGTACACCAGAAGAGAGATGGTGGGGTAAGAAGCCTTCTGTTCAGCATTTAAGAATTTTCGGGTCACTCGCTTATGTGCATACGCCAAGGTCAAAAAGAAATAAATTAGAAGCGAACGCTCAATTAGGAATTTTAGTCGGATATGCCACAAAAACCAAAGGTTATAGAGTATGGTTGCCAAAATCGAAATAGGTCACAGAATCCGTACACATAAAGATAGAAGAAACAAAGAACGGAGTCGACACATTATTTGGAAAAAGAAAAAATAAAGAAAATACTAATTATGTTATCAGATCCGATGACGATGAAGAATTTGAAGAGGAAATCAAAAAAGACCAAATAAATGAGGATGTTACGAATCAAGATGAAGGTTCTACAGCAGCAGATATATCAAAATGGACGAGAGTCGAAAGACCAAGAAAAACAGAAAGTCGAATCGACGTTTATTATTATTCTCCGGGTGACAATACCAGAATAAGGTCTATAAATGAAGCAAAAAAATATTTTGAAGAGAAAGGTTTAATATTTGATCAAAACAAATTTTCATTCAAACCTACGGGATCAAATGAAAACGTAAAAGAATATATAAATCTAAAGAAGAAATGTGAAAATGATCCAAGGGTAGATTTAGATGAGATTGAAATGGCTCACCAAGAAGAGGTTCTATTCATGGACGTTCCAAGGACATATGAGGAGAGTCAGCTGTCGCCCGACAGAGACCACTGGAATGGAGCGATCTGCGAAGAAATCAACATGATGAAGTCAAGAGAGGTTTGGATTGCACTATTTGCAGTAAATCTAACGTAGCAGATTTCTTAACTAAGCCAATATCTAAAATAGATTTTAAAAAAGTGTTGCATGAGAGTGTTTTCATTAGTTAAAATACTCCGGCGTCTGATTGTGGGGGAGTATGTTGAGATATACTTATATAATAGTAGACAATCAGCCGCGGTACCTATATAATGCGTGCTCGAAGGAGAGCGAGTAAGAGAAGGGGGTACACCTACACTGTTATGTGTGCGAGGGCAGGTATAGCAGCGTGCGTAAGTGTAAAAGTAGTAGAGCTAGCCGTATGAGCATGCGTACTTGATAACTCGTCACACGTGGTAGCAAAAACGAGAGTTAAGACGACGGAACTGTAACTACGCCATGACGCATGTTTGCAAACTCTCTGGCGTCGCGTGCGATATCCTCGTGCATCGAGCACATGTATAAATTGACTAACGTTGAATTTAAATAAAAGTGTTCCACAATATTCTGTGCCTACGATCCCTCCTTTATTTTTGTATTTCTACCAACAGATTCAAGTATAATATGAAATTCAACAATGCTAATCCGAATTAATTGGAAAATTAGTCATAGTTATCTTATTCCCTTAATTTATAAAGACGTAGAAAATAAACATATAGGAGAATTATTAAATGAAGGAATAATAGAAAAGTCTGATAGCCTGTATTGTAATTCTGTGCATACTATACCAAAAACTAACAATAAAGTTAGAATAGTTGTAGACCCGAAAAATCTAAATAAATGTGTAGAACCGATAACGAAAGACATCCAAAAATTGAAGAACTTTTACAAAGCCATCGATGTGCCAGATTTTTTACAAGCACCGATTTAACTTGAGCGTATTACCAAATAGAGTTACACCAAGACTCACGTAAATACACTGCATTTATAATTGATGAATGTTGTTACCATTTATGTCGAGTTCCTTTTCGTGTACGTACGGCGAGTACTGCTTTTATAAGAGCAATATGATGCGGCGACTGAAGTTTTTGGAGCGGGAGATGATAGAAGAGAGAAATAAGAACACTCACGGTTTTGTAAATATTTATGCTGACGTTTATTCAGTAGACATTGAATAAGACGTCTGGTAAATTGACTGAACTTAAAGAGATTAATTTTAATTAAAGCATGAACCACGGTCCAATAGCGAGAGAGAGAGAGAGAGAGAGAGAGAGAGAGAGAGAGGACCGGCTTCGAGGGAGGCTCGAGAGCAAAGAAGGAGCCCGCGATCATCAAGCGCGAAGGGGGTTGACAACACCGTCGCGAAGCGTGCGCAAACGGGATGCGCAGTAGATAAATCGACCGCGGATTCATACAGGCAACGGCCTAAACAAATAAATTCTTTATTTATCTATAAAAACAAAAGATTTACTGTTTTATATGTGGATGACGTATTCATAAAATCTGAAAATTTTGATGATCATATAAATCATTTAAAAATATTCTGGAGCAAGATCAAAAACGCGAATTTAATATAAAAATTGGAAAACACATTTTTTTGTCGTGATGACGACGATAACGTTACGCGACTGCGTGCGTCAACCGCTTAAATTTTTTAAATTGCGTGATTTCTTGTTAAATAAACAATAACAACTTTTTCAATGTGGTTTTTTTTAATTCTGACCACACCAATAAAAAAGTCAGGTGATTTTACATTGCCCTGTTCGAAATATCCATCTGTATTTCCACATGGAAATCCACGTAGTGAACAGGGATTTCCTCGTCAATGTGTACGTGGATAGCTACGAGGATTTTTTAACATGGATTTACACGCACACATACACACACACACACACGCACACACGCATGCACGCACGCATATATGCACCGCCTAGCGGCACATAGCAGAAGCTTACTCATAGACAGCAGACAACGACACAAGCCATAATTGTTGCATTCGTCACCATTAGGTGGAGTGTGTAACAGGTAACTCCCGTGAACACATTGGAGCGCTTCGGGACACATAAGCCGTGTTGTTCATCAACGCCAGTGACTATTTTCGAAGGCTGCCCCAACTCGATTAAAAACAACATGGCAATCCGCGTGGATGATCCATTTGAATACCGATGTGAAAAAAATCCACGTGGATCTCTATCATCCACTTGGATTTATACGTTACTTCGTTCAAATCAATCGCGTATTAATACTCACTCGGAACGGTCGTATTTTCGTTAAGCTCCAGGACTAAGTAAACAACTTTTAAGCAAGCGTAAATGTATAACCAAAATTATTCTAACCGCGGAGTAGAGCGCCAGCAAAGAGCAGACTTTAAATCATCACTAATATGAGTGACACTCAAGGGTGAACAGAACAACTTACCTAGAAAATCCTGAATAAAACTGGATCAAAGTCACAAATAATAAAAAAGGGGAAGGAATAGTCCGATAAACCAGACAAGAGAGGCTAAACAACCGAAACTCTTAGATTACCGACTCAATAAACCAACGGTAGGAAGTAATTGATTCGATACCTTGTCACCAGGAAAGGAAAACTCAAATTCTAATGCAAAAAATGATGAAACAGACAAACATCGTTAACTGTCACAGAGTGAAACTCAAAAATCACCCCCTATATTCGTAAGTGGAGTTAGTTATATCAAATCTCTAACATATTTACCTAATGAAATAGCAAAAGATAGCTATTCAATAAAAATCTTATCTAATAATGAAGTTAGAAACCAGTCAAGTACTACTGAAAAATATCTACCGATTACTGAGGCTCTTAAAAAACAGAATATAGAATTTCATACATTTCAACTAAAAAGGAACAGAGGTTTTAAAATAACCCTGAGAAATCTGCACCCATCAGTTGACACTAAGGAAATTATAGCGGAACTAGAAAACAATGGTAATCAAGTAAGAAATATAACAAGCATCAAGCAATATGTAACAAAAACCCCACTACCATTGTTTTTTTATAAAAATAGAAGCTAATGAAAATAACTAGTCTATATACGAAATAAATCAACTGTTGAACACAATTGTAAGTTTTGAGCCGGTAAGAAGAAAACAAAATATACGTCAGTGCACTAATTACCAGAGTTATAATCATATAAAAAACTACTGTTATAAACAACCCGTATGTGTTAAGTGTACTAAAAACCATGTAACCAGTGATTGTCCAATCAAAGAGAAAATCAAAGCAGTAAAATGTGCAAATTGCGAGGGAAATCATCCAACCAGCTACAAAGGCTGTGAAGTTCGCAAGCAATTTCAACAAAAATTTTTTCAAACATTAAGACCGAGAGAAATCAATCAAAAGATATGACATCTCGATTATACTGGAAATTTAAATGCCGTCAGTCAAAACGTTTCGTATGCCCAAATAGTCAAGGACAACAACAATAATTCAAACATTGCAAAACAAACAGACGAAGAATATCAAACAGTTACAGCTGGAGGAACTGTAAACACAAACAAACTCGAGGAAATGATGATGAATCTGATAACCCGAATGGACATTGTTTTGAACCTTTTATGCTAAATATAGCTATATGGAACGCAAATGGCTGCTCGAAATGAGAAGCTTCCTTCAATTATATGACATAGATGTGATGTTGATATCTGAAAAACATTTTACAGATAAAAACTACTACAAAATTCCAAATTACGACGTTTATGTTACAAATCACCCGAACGATAAGGCTCATGAAGGAACGGCTGTAATAATAAAGAAATACATAAATCATTTTGAAAATGAAAAACATGGTGCAGATTATTTACAAGCCTCTACAGTTACAGTAACGAATAGTATAGGACCAATAATACTGTCTGCTGTATACTGTCCTCCAAAACACAGAATTAAAAGTCAAATGTTTGAAAAATTTTTCGAGAAGTTAGTTAATAAATTTATAGCTGGAGGTGACCAGTGACTACAACGCTAAACATCCATGGTGAGGCTCAAGACCAGTAACCCCAAACCCAAAAGGCAGACAACTCTACGAGGAAATTCAAAAAAATGTAATTTCAACAGGTGAATTCACATATTCGCCGACAGATACAAACAAGAATCCAGATCCAATATATTTTGCAATTACACAAGGTATTAATCCAAACCAGTTATACAGTTGTTCTGGGGAGTAGTTTGCCCGGCGGGCGTAAAATAAAAAATCTATTAAAAGTGCGCACTTTACGCTACTGTGACGACAAATAATGTCCGCACCGCGGGCGTAAAGTTCAACTTTACGCCCATGGTACGAAAAGTACTATTTACACCCACATTATAACTTCTAAAATGTTGAGCCAGTGGGCGTAAAGTGACGCCTAAGAGGTGTAACAGCTCACCTATTCCCATACATACTTGGCGGACCCGACGGTTTGCAGTTCAAGGTGTAACATGGCCATTTTCATATAAAATGTATACAAATGGGCCGATTCTATGTATATCAAAAATACTGATACGCGAATCTATCACTCGAGGTAATACTCACTTAAATAATTTGGGTAATTAAGGTAAATCATTAGATTCTGTACATGTAAGGATGATATATTTAAACGGTATAATCAATTACAAAGTAGAGCCAATATAATCATTTATTATGATGGACTTGTATGTACTAACAGTTTTAATAAATTTATGCAAAAATTTAGTATTCTACATTTGCAAAGTCCACCTGTAAACTGCAAACCGTCGGCAGCGACGCCAAAAAATGGAGAATCCAATATACTTTTTTGCGGCTTGCGTTGGCAGCAGCGCCTGTACAAGCAACTTTTCAACAGTCCGGAATATGGTTTTACCAATGACGAAAAGTTGCTTTTGAGTGCTACTGCCTACCTAAGCGGCGAAAGACCTTGGTGGAGAATTCTCCACCTTTTGGCATCGCCGACCGTCGGGTCAGCCAAGTATGTATGGGAGTAGGTGAGCTGTTACGTCTCTTAAGCGTCACTTTATGCCCACTGGCTCAACATTTTAGAAGTTATAATGTGGGCGTAAAATGTAATTTTACACGCAAGGTACGAAAAATTGTATTACGTCAGTCAAGTCAATTAATATGGGTACTTGACTACAATAAACTGATTGCAGTACTTTCTTCTGTTTGATTTATATAGAAGAATGAACAAATTTGAATACATTTTGCAAAACAGTCATACAGTTGTTCTGGGGAGTAGTTTGCATTACTTGACGATTGATAATTGATTTCACAACTTTCATTTGTTTGATTTGCACTGATCAATTTAATGTATATAATTATATCTTTTATATATAGATAATACAGAAAAAACGTCTATACTTGTCTTATTTTATACTTTCGTAGAAAGTTTTATATTAACAATATTATCATTTTTAATACTTTTTATAAATATTTTTAGTGAGATTTCACAACTTTTTAAGGGTAAAAGTACCTAAAAGCATATCGAAAGATTAAATAATATTTTTAACAATATACTATATTTTGTACATTTATGAAAAAAATGATTTCAATTTGAAAAGGTGTTATTGAATAGATGAGGTTAGGAGAGAGAACAGAGAGGACCGAGAAAGCGAGCCGGCGAGATATAGAGAAAAAAAGATGGGGAGGAAGTGAGAATAGATTATACAGAAAAAAACGTCGGTACTTGCCTTATTTTATACTTTTGTAAAAAGTTTTGATATTAACGATATTATTTTTATTTTTCCATTAAAAAACAAATTTTAGTCAATTTTTTATACTTTTGAAAAAATATTTTAAGTGAAATTTCACAACTTTTTAAGGG
>JAWWEQ010000042.1:0-18279 GCA_035583055.1 Torymus tubicola
TAATTTTCATTACTTTTTACAAATAAATCGTTTAGATATCTATATTTCTTATTAGTTAATGTTGTTGTTTCATAACCAATTTTATAATTGATAATTCACCAACCCGTAACCGTTGGTCAATACTTTTGTTATTCGTTGGCCCAAAAAATTGACCAACCGTTGCAGTTAAGCCATTTTAGTTGGGTTATTTTCTACCAGGGTAGCTGCTATCTATTATTGTTATATTATATATTTTAATCAATCGATTGCCTTATCCATATTCATTAAAAAAATTATAAATGTCCATTAAGTTGGCAGAAAAATATTGGAAAATCGCAGTTTTAACGCTTGGAGACTTTGCCGTAAATTATCTATAAATCACCCGTATACTTATTCGTCTATTAAATAAATATTTTCCGAATAACCGATCAATGGAGAATTTGCTGCTAATTATTCGTAAGTCATTTGTACTGCAAAATGGTGAAAAAACTCTAAACGTCATCACGAATCTTATCATGGATAAACATTTATATTGACTTATATTTATAATCCCTTTTTATAATTCGAAACCTGTAAAATGAATGTGACATACCCACGCCTATCATACATAGAATGTTTGTCATTTAAGGAATGTATGATTAGTTACAATTTATATAATATTAATATTAAGATTCTAATATTTGCCCGTTAAAATAATTTGTTGATATGTAATAATAAATTGTATATCTCTATAAGCTAAAGAATACAGTAGTTGGAGGCATTGAAATTTTGATATAGAGGATGGACACAAAAAATAACTTCCTTAAGTTACACATATGTGTAACTATGATAATAGTACCATCAATTTATTAGCATAATTTGTACTATAAACTAGGCACTCAAACTGATTTCATATCAATTTAAGTCTTAAATTTTCTAAAATACGAAATTAAAAATTTTCGGATTAGGTTTAATAGTCAAATATTTGTCCAGATTTCGTCAATTGCGAATACTCGATAGTCTCGATGATATTGTTTCAACATATGGAGTCGAAGTTCTACAGAATTACATACAATTTTCCAAATTTAAATGATATAAGAAAGTAAAAAAATGTACTATTTTTTACATAAATTAACTAGATTGTTGCTCAACCATTAAAATCAAACGTTTTAAAATGTAGTACTTAGTCGTCTTAAAAATATCATTTGTTGATGATAGTTTTCAAAATGTGTCTGACTACTAGGTTGTTTATCTTAGTCAAATAAGCAAAACATAAAAATGAATTCTTTAATGTTTTTAATTTAAATAAATAGATTTCTACTTCACGGACATTTACCAATAGCTGATATTATAAGAATCATGAGTACTATAAATTATAGTTGTTTAAAATGTATTTTAGATGAATGTATTAATGGGAAATCTTCCCTTGCGTGTAGTCAAAACGATTTTATTTACATGAAAATAAAAATGGGTCCAACAAAGGAATTAATTGAGTTCATAAGTGAAGTTCAGGATTCTGAAAGTGTATGGAAATGTTTTATATCCTGAGAAAAATTGTTTAGAAAAAATTATTACATTTCATACATGAATATCATTGCATGTAGGGACGAATTAGCATTTTAACAAAAAAATTTTTTTAAGAACGTTTTTCTACTAAGCTTTATTAATGAATAAATTCTTTTAGACCATTTTTCTTAGCATACTTTTCTAATTAATCAGATATTTTTCTAAATTATTTTTTTTAGTACAACGTCTTGAAGGGGCATACTTAATTAAAGATTCCGGAATATTGCTTCCTGAAAATAATTTTGAATCTGAAATTTATAATGTTGACGAAGTTATGCCGTTTAAATCCAAGTGTAAATATAAAGTAATAGATCAGGTAGAAGATATTCTGAAAGAAAATGTTGAAAGGCCGAGAAAGTTTTCCAAAACTGAAGTTGCTCCACCGATTTGTAGCTTAACTAACAATGAAAGCCAAAAAGTTTATACAAATATCTATCAATTTTCTGCAAGTTTTTATTTACACCGTAAGCTCTTATTCATCTATTTGAGTATGGTTTCTTTTATATATTTATAAATTAATATTTCGTAGCGATTTGGATCTGTCGAAGTAGAGACTTTAAAAAAACATCAACAAGGAAAGTCACTGTTAAAAGCTCTGAAAACTTCATGGAATGTAGACCCTCGTGCATTAATAAGAATAGTGATAGATGGGCTAATTAAATGTCATAGAACGTAAGTACAATAGTATATTTTTAGTATATTTTGACCTAGGTGTGTGGGAATAAAAACTCGCTTATATGAGCATATCCCCAAAACGTTTTCATCTACTTGAAACTGACGAAATGGCTTATTTATGCAGGGATTTTAACAACACATAATTATAATTCTGCAAATTTTCGTTATGTAGGTACTAAGCAATGTTTTTGCAGAGTAAACATATATATGCTAATTCTCGTAATCAATTTAGAGCTCCTAAAAATAAAAAAATGCCATATTTTCTAGTGAAACTCAATAAAATGTCAAGATTCTTAATAATATTTTTTTAACCCACCGTTAATTAAAACTCTGAAATAAAGAGCATCGGTAAGATGTTACTATACTACAATATTCACAATTTTTTCATCCATGTGCCAGTTCTTATGTGGACAAAATAACGTTGAATATGGGTCACCGTATTTTTCAAAATTTGAAATTATGACAAAGTTAACTTTCCAAGGAATTCGCCCCTTTTCTAAAATGTTAGATATTAATATTGATTATTAGTTGTTAAAAAATTTATTCTCAAAACGTAATCAATTAAAAAAATACAGATTTAACTGTGTGAAAACTCAGTTTTAGACTACGTAAGAATAACATTTTTTCAAACTAGAGTGTAATAACTTAATATCTTCATTCGATTGTAATCAGTATAAAAAAAGCAAATAAAAATCGGGTTATGTCTAGGTAGCTGATTAAAAACTGGGGAACTAATAGTAAATTAGCAATAGCTTTAAGTCAAGTTCTCATCGAATTAATTTTTACTTGTTTTACAGTTATCCTGGCTTCAAAATAATATCCTTCAATAGAAAATAAACCAGCTATTTCAAGTATGATGCAGGAGACTTTGATAAATAGACGACAGTAGATTTTGGGAAAGAACCCTACAATTGCTGATGTTATAAAAATGTATCCAAAATTGATGGACTATAATGGTGATATGGTGAGTGTTTTATGATTATTTTTCAATATTTAAGAGAATATTAAAACTGGTATTCAACGACTTAGATATCGTCATTTTATTATTCGTTAAGCTTATTATAAATGAAATGCAAAAATGTAGAAAAAACGTAAAATTTAATTATTATAACTATTTATGAAATCTGGTTTTAATATGATGTATAATCGAGTACGCACTGGGCTAATTATAGTTAACCTAATTTTGAATAAGTATTTGTATTTTCAGATTGATAGTGACTTTAACATACATTTTCCTAAAAATATCGATCGTTTTATTAGCATTTTTCCAACATACTACACACCCCGTATTTTGCAGTATGTAAAAACAGTAAATCCAATAATATACGAAAAGTTTAACACTGTCGATAATGGTGAGTAAAATAACTTTTTTACTTCGTGAATGAAAAAGACCCTTTTAAAACTAATATAGCTCAATTGTCTAAGCCCTCAGACTGTCGACTCAGAATGTTTGTTCACCCAAAGTTTTGTGTTCGGTTCCCGCTCTCGAAGATTAAATAGCACCTCTGTATCGATTTTTTTCGAAAATCAGATTTTTCATGTACAAAACCGTTTCTATATCTCAAAAATGAATGATTGTGTCTAATAAGCAAGAGAAAGAAAAATACTTTTAAAACGAAATCTTTTCTACCTAATTTCTACCTCATTCAATTTTTTTGAGACAAAAATAAAATAATGCATAATATAAATAGTTATTAACTTTCTATCCTTTCTTTTGGTTAGTTTCTGAAAAAAAAATTGATAAATGAAAAAGACGAGTTTTGTATGTCCAACGATTACGGGAGTAAAGATAAATGAATTGCTTTAAAATTCTTTATAGAGGTAGATTTTGTATAGTTTTCGATCGAGTTCGTTGGACTAAATAATTAGACAATAAATTTCAAAGATATTTGAGGTTAAAATTTTTTTAACTTTTTTTCAAATCGTAAAATTTCTCGAGAACAGCTCTATGTATCTGAATCTGATAAATATTATTCACAAGAGAACTAAAATAGCTATATTTAAAATAAAACCTTTCTATAAGCTATCACGGTATTTTAAACATTGAAAAATCAAAAAAGTAATTTTGTGTTTCTAACGTTATATAATGAAAATATTTATAACTTTTTTTTGTGAAAAATTTTTTTTGAATTTCAATTTAATAAGTGCCAATGAATTGGCAGCGGTTTTTTAAAATTAATTTCTTGCTTTATTTTCTATAACTTTTTGCAACTAAATCGTTTTACCTACCTATACATTTCTTATAAATTGTTATTGTTTTTGTTTCATCAATTATTAAATGTGTCATTATCGATAGTTCACCAACTGTTGACATCAATATTTTTGTGCTAGTAGACAAGCTATTTTGGTTGGATTATTTTCTACAAGGAAAACAGTACAAATATGTAAATATAAGAAATCATAAGAATATAAGAGAATTCATAAAAAATGTAAAAAGCTATAATAATACTGGAAAAAATAATTAAATGTAAGCAAGTGTGATAATTGGTAAGATACTGTAAATAAAGTGTAGTAAATCAAAGAAGTTTAGAATATAAAGAAATTGTTTTTAAATTGTTTAGAAAAAGAAAAAATAAAGTTTTGTTTCCTTTTATAAGGTAAACCTGTAAGCCTTTACTGTCAATAAGGTCTCATTCAAAATTTTAAGAGAAATATTTTAGTCTTATAATTCGTCAAAAATATGTTGACACTCTACAGTACTAACACTATACAATTCTAGAAAATGTTTTATTGAACCCTGAAGAACGTTTTACATCAATTTTAGATCAATATTATAAAGCTATTTTTTTTTACTGGTTTATATGACTATATATCTAATTTTACAGTTTTTATGTTATATTTTAGAAAATATTCTTGATGTAGATATTTTAAATGATGGAACTTGTTTATCTAACTTTCATAACTATATATACTGCATGAAGCAATGACAGTATTGCAGCCATGTTTTTTTTTCTTCTTTTTTCTTAGTTAGGTTTTGTATTAAAAAATGACCTGTAAAAAAGTTATAGGGATCGCTAGGATTGATATACAACAAGTTTTAATTTTTCAAGTTAAAAAATCATAAAAATGGAAGATTTAGGAAAAAAAATCAAAATTTAAAAATTTTGAATTAATTCTCACTTTAGAACCATTGCATACTTTACTTTATAATTACATATTTATTTTCTGGAAATAATTAGAACCAGTAAAGGAATTTTTAACAATGTTGAAATTTGACTATTTAGTAAACTCACTAATTAAATCTCTTTAAAATTTTAAGGTTTTCCATGTACATCTTTATATGTTTATCGGTCTAATTAATTGGACCATAAAAATACAAGGAGTTGTGTTTTCTGATCAAAGGAACGATAATACTTTTTAAGGAGGCTTTTACGTTTATGGAAAAGATCATATTACGCTCTGAAACATAAAGATAATCTTTGAAACCATGCCGGATTGATTTACGAAAAAGTAATAATACGATAGTTGACGAAGTCATTTTCGAAAAAATCGCTACCTAAAGCTTCATATTTTACATGTAGTCTTATATGGAACTTATCATATATTAAATCGACCAAGTCTAGGAAACAAAATCACGAGTCTCCCTGAATCAAAATAATATCAATACTTTCAATTTTTAGGAATCTACTAGTGTTATAAAAACATAAGGTAGACGACTTAAATTAAAAGAAAAATACGAGAAAAGTGTGAAATAGAGGTTATGCTGTCACAACTATTGCTAATGTGCTTGCGATTTTCGCTACTTTCTGATGATTCATTCGCAATTTCTTCCTTTTCTACTTGAATACAACTTGATACCTGCAATTATTAAAAAAACTAACAACAGTGAGCATTCATATAATAAGTGTCCACACGGTGCCCCTATGATGCTGCCCCCACTTAATACGGCACCAAACGGCGAAGCCACCTTGAATTTTGCAAAATATTTATTTTGCTACGTAGATTACGGGTGTACTACATTTCAACCAATCACTTTAAAAAATAATTGAAGTTAAAATTATTTTATTATTTTTTTAAACTGCCATATTTAAAACTAAAAAAGATATCGCCACAAATTTTTTTATTGATTATTTATGTAATAATATATTATTAATTTGGTAAATAATATATCTATCGTAGCCTCTTTTATTTCAAATTGTAGAAAATTTTAACTCGTTTGATGAAGAATTAAAATGTATGAAATCTTAACTTAGAAATACAAAAATCGAAAAATAATATTTCAATAATCAAGAATTGGTTTTAAAATTGTAAAGAATTTGAACCAGTTTCAGAAAAAATTAAAATTCTAAGAAATATTAACTTTGAATTATTGAAATGTATGCGTTTATTACTGGTTTAAATTCCCCAAGCAAATAATTAATTACGTTAATTGAAAATCATTACTTCGAATAGTATAGATCAATCAACCATCTTGAAATACGCCATACACAGAAAACATTTTTATATCTTCTAAATGTACTACTTACATGAACATAGTCATTTATCTAATTACACTATATTAATAACTACTTAAAAATAGTTTAACTATAGAAAAGTAATCAATATATTTTTAATTTTTTATATTATAGTACTGTAATAATAAAGAAATATATGACTATAATTATATAATGTTTTTGAGAAAAAATTATACCAAAAGAATAAGATTGTCACGATTAAAGATATTGGAAGTTAAACACTAATTAAAAATATTTTAGATTAGTACTAACTGTCATGCTAATTTAAAATAATAAATTTATTTGATTATAAATAGATTTAAATTCACTTTCTTTTCTGATTTAAAATATTCTTAAATTTTTACAAAAATCAACAAATAAAATTTTTTATTATAACTTGATTTGTAGCATTCTTTAACAAAAGGAGTGAATAAATTAGTTTGAGAAAGCTACGTGCCAATATATTGGCAGCAATTCTTTAATATATAGTTCTATTTCTTTTTCTTCTTTTTGATCAAAGTATTTCAATTTTATAAAAATAAATAATGTTACTTAGTTGAAAAAAATAGAAAAAATACAAAAATTATTATGTTTTCTTTCGTACATTAAGGAAAACAATAACATGAAAACTTATCGGATTTTACGTAATTTTTATACTTTTTATATACTGTACAAATACCTTTATAATTTTTATTACATACTTAAGATTATTAAAATAATGTTCTTTTATTCGTAATTAGTGTGACATTAACCATATTTATTATTACCATAATTACAAAAACATGTAAAATTATTTATCTCAGTATTGTGCAAATCATTTAATCAATAATAACATTCTTATGTACTAGATTTTGTTTGTATTTAATATTAAATTATCTTAATTCATAGAACATGTAGATGATTCTATTTTTCTAACAATGTAGTAAATTTTATTGCATTTTCTCAGCCTTTATTTTTCGGAAAATCTATTCATTTTCGTACGCGACCTCCAAATCTAAGGAAAGGAGGATACTAATAAAATAATAAAATTGTGTAAACACTTTTTTATATTTTTAATTTTTTCTAATCATAAAATTTATAATTTTATTAATACTGTTAATATTTTTCAAGTATGACTTGGTTGTATTTTTTTCATAAACTAATTAAAACAAAATGTATTATTTAGTTGTCCTTAATAATAATAGATGTCATTATTGTAATAAGAATAAAAGTTTATTATAGTCATTATAAGACATTATTTAAATATATGCATTTATTTTCACTTATACATAATTTACTTTTTACATATTTTTAATTTAGATTCAAGCGTCTTTAATGCGAAAATCAAAATATGTGCCTATTTTCTGAGTTACATATAAAATATCGATCGTATTCTAAGCTGCTGCCTACGTCACTGCAATCGACGTCACTGGAGAACCGGCTGTGGCAGCTAGTATGAAGCAAGATCAGTATGAGTATTCAGTGGGAGGTGGAAGGGTCAGAGTAGGAGAGGAAACCCCCTCTCGGAAAGTAAAATAAGTGGGAGTATGTTGCATGTAAAAAAAGTAAAAGAGAATCAAGAAGAGGGGGAGCTGACGTTGTCAGCAACGAAGCGACAAGAAGAAAAAGAAAGAAGAAGATAAGAGAGAACTTACTGGTACACACGAAGTTACTCACACAAGTGTGCACGCGTGCGCGGATTGATACGCAGAGCGGGGATTGGCTGGCAGCTGCTCAGCGTTTCCAAATATGGGACAGTCTCTGCGGTCCATTCATAAAACTACGGGGCGCGCCGTCGTTTAGTTCAGTCTGTGTGCGACCCCCACGCATCCAGTGTCATTGGTACCGCATACAGCACCTCAGTCACGCACAAGCGCGAACATGCGTTTATTACAATAACACGTGCATTATTGTGATATAGTTTATATAAATTTAGTATTGATGGCAAAATAACGTAAGAATTGTAATGAATAATGCAATAATATTTCTTTAGTTACTCTAACAGATTTATATTATATAAAATCAAATTCTTATTGAAAGTATTAAAAATTATAATGTAGTTTACTTAATTTAGTTATAAAATGTAACATTTTAAAAAAATGTACCTTTAATTTAGAAAATTGTAATTGCAAAAGATATTGAAAGTTTAGATAGTAAAAATTCAAATTAGAAATTTTAATTAAACTTTTCTTAAAGCAAAAGTATAATTGTTTCTCAAACTATGACGATGGATGGAATGGAAGTAATAGGCTCTCAGCCACATGCAGCAGCAACTAGTCCATTTTTATTATCACCGCCTCCTCTCGGTCATCATCATGCAACATTTAATTTACAAGCTGTGCAACTAAGTTTTGATGCATGTTTAACGTATAATGCTTCAACCCCCTGTGGTGCTAACAATACTGGCTGTATCAGTAGTGTCAATTTTATGTCTGGGACACCACCTTCAACTTCTATTGCCGCCGTAGCTTCAGCTTCAATACCAACAGCGATAGCACCATTAAGTGCAAAGTCTGCACCTACCTTATCGTTAACTACTATACCAGTTCACCAGCAGTGCATTCCATCAGGTTCAATTGGCCAACGTCAAATACACAGTAACATTCAAAATCAAGAATTAAAAAGACGCTTTGAAGAAGATTCTACTCAACTCAGTAATTCCATAGAAAGCAGTAAAAAACGTTCTTTACCTCGTGCCAATTGTCATGGAGACCAGAAAGACTGTTCTATTGAATGTCGAAGTGAAGCACAAAGTTCTGATGAAAAAGACAAGCCAGGAGATCTTAATACACCAGTAACTACTAGCAGTGATTTACCTTCATTTTTTGGCCCTGCTGCACTTGTGGAGCCACCGCCTATTTCAGGTAGTCTAATATAGCTATACTATATATATTTTCGAAACAGACATTACAAATACTTATTCTTTTTTCATTTCATCAATTTTTATCGTCATGTCTTAAAAAAATATATAAATAATTAATAACAATATACATATATTATTTAAATTAGAAATAATCATTCAAAATAATTAAAAATTGAATACAATTCTTTGAATTTCTTATTATTAATTTTAATACACATACATTTGAGCCTATTATTTTTTAATACATGTAGTATAATTATCATTTAATCTTTAATTACCGATTCATATGTACAATTTATTAAAACTGTAAAATTCTGCAAATTTTCGTATTTTAATTTATATTATTTTTGGTGACAAAGTAATTTTATTATTATATATACAACTAATTGAAACATTAAAAATTATATAGAAATTATATAATTTGTAAAAGCAAGAAGGTTTTTGGTAGTTTACTTCGCAGTACATTGAAAGTTTTCTAATATTTTGATATTTGATATTTTGATATTTATTTAACCAGAAAAATTACAATGCAGTTTACAAAGTAAAATCTATTAGAGGTAAACATTGTTACCTGTACAATAGTCTGGTTGCACAAAAATAATACTTATAACTATAACTTAAATAATAATAATTTTAAAACATTTATTCTGTAATATTTGAATAATATTTTTTTATTTCGGTATTATATACATATTCTTTTTGAAATTCCATATCGAACAATTTTTTTTTATATTTAAAATTTTATGAAGTTGTGACGTAGATTGCGCGAGGAATATACCCGGCTAATGTCGAACATGTTGAGTCGGATCAATACTTGGCGACCCCGACATTCAGAAAGCTCTCCCCACTCTGCAAAGTACCTTCCTACCTTCCTTTATGCCGCATTCATTCATGTTTTCACCATTCTTACCTTTATTTAAGATAAGAGACATTTAAAAAAAAAATTTTTCTATTTGAAAGCGTTGGTAAACATATTACTCAGGTCTATGAAATGCCTCAAACAGAAATTATGAACAGAGATTTTTATAGTATATCATGAACTTAATTGAAAAATTTTATAAACGAATTATACTAAATTAAAAGTAAATATTTACTACATATGAAAGTATAAAAATAAATTACATCTATAAGAAACAAACACTGATTTATAAATTTAATTTATAAACCAATATTTAAATCATATCAGAAAATTAATTTTTGTATCTAAAGGAATTTTTAAGAGTCTAGCTATGAAAATTAATATTATATATTTTACAATATTAAAAAGAATTTAAAAAAATTAATTTAAGTCGCACAAATGACTCAATATTATTGAAAATAATTTCATAAATACGTAAATCATACAAAATTTACTTAAATATGTTTTATACAGTTTCATATTTCGCATGCACATTCACCCATTCTTCTCTCCCTATACACATACATATACTTAAACGAATAGGTATCAATTTTTTTTATTTGTTTTCTTTTTCCTATTTTCGATTTAAAAACTACAAATAAAAAAACTTCTTTTTTAAAAGAGTTGCTTACGTAAACCCTAATTAAAGAAAAGGTTGCAGCGCGCGCCTACTACTGGATATAAGTATTTTTGTTAAATTAAGTGTACTTATACATTTTAAGTGAATTACATTTATTGAGTTTTAGCAAGTGTAGAAGTTCATAAGAATTTTATGAATTTCAATTAAGAAATAAGTCTGTATTTTAAAAATATATATTAAATATTCCTTGGGCATTACAATAAACTGCTTCCAGCGTTTTTCTACAAAGTATACATTTATAAATTGACTTGAAATTATTTAAAGTATTATGATGTTTTCTTTAATACCTAGTACAGGTGCTGAAACTCCTTTTTCATATAAGACTAGTCTAAAATATTTTTAATGTTTATATTTTGTTTTTCACATGATCAATAGATGGGTAATAGCATTATTGATGACATCAATTTTCCGATATTTTTTTACATACTAAGTGCACGATTTTCAGTCCAAAAATTATTCGGCGTTTGGAATCTTGTATACAATATTACGTTCAGTATAAATCGCACTTACTTTTCTTGATCGAAAAATCTGCTTTTTCTAAGTACATGCACAGCATCCGCGGATGCTAATACATGTGACCGAGACGCTTCGAGCCGTAAGAATTTTTCAGTTTTTCAGCATTATTTTTTACACAAAACATGAATTAGCTCTTCTATTTCAATTAAATTTCTTTTACTCTATTTTTCGTTAATATATAGATTTAAAATTTTACGTTATAAACCATGTATATAGCAACAATACTAAAAATTCAATAATTGTACGGTCTGTAGCTCAGAAACTAAGGTCCTTTTAGAAAAATCCTGAATTACGTGACTTATTATTTATAAAATCAAAGTGCCTCTAGAAGTTTGAGCATATTCCAGGATCCGCATCCCTCATGAACCCCTGTTAAACAACTATAGAGCTCTAGAAGTATAAAAGAGGTATCTCTCTGCGAAAGTTCATTAAGATTAAAAAAAAATTGATATAACCCTTGAAATTTTTAGAGGAAAAAGTTCTTTTCATACTTAGTAACTGGTCAAAATTATGTATGAAAATATGGAACTGTTTCAGAGATAAAAATTATAGAAGAAAATTAGAGAAAAAATAAAATAAATATTTAAAAGTTAAAAAAAATGTAAGTTAATTAATGCCTCTTCAAATACATTTAAAAAAATGTATACTACCGTATAAAAACGAAGGAAATTGAAATTTCAAAATCTTTTTTTGATCATAATACAAAAGGAAATCGATAAATTTTCAAAATCGTTTGAAGATTTGAAAGCGACATTATAATCCAAGAGAATAAGCTGTGCCCAACCGAAATAGATCGATGCTTTCTCGAGATATCTTCTGTATGTACACGTTCAGCACACGCACGCGTACATACGACATTACAAAGCTTCCTTTTTGAGAAAACAATAATTTGATAAACATGTCATATATGGGCATATCCTCAAAACTTTGTCATTTTTCATGAAAAAAATTACCAGAAACCAATTGCGAGCACCGTTCTATACTTTTTCATATACTCATTTGAACGCTTGGAAAATAAGATCTCGTCAATGTTACTCATTTTTTCCTAAGTACGCGTTTCTCCCATAAGAATAGCATTGTGTTTGGTATATACTAAAATATGTAAAACAGCCATTTTACTTATACTCCTTAGGTTCTAAAAGCTTTATATTGTAAATAAAAATAATGCGCCTGCTTCTGCACATTAATATATTATGACTTTCTATGATTACATCAACAATAAAATTAAACCAAACTGTATTATACTTGTGCTACAATTAAATCTGTATTTTTTTAATTGATTACGTTTTGAGAATAAATTTTTTAACAACTAACAATCAATATTAATATCTAACATTTTAGAAAAGGGGCGAATTACTTGGAAAGTTACCTTTGTCATAATTTCAAATTTTGAAAAATACGGTGACCCATATTCTAAACGTTACTTTGTCCAGATAAGAACTGGCACATGGATGAAAAAATTGTGAATATTGTAGTATAGTAGCATCTTACCGATGTTCTTTATTTCAGAGTTTTAATTAATGGTGGGTTAAAAAACTATTATTAAGAATCTTGACATTTTATTGAGTTTCACTAGAAAATATTGCATTTTTTTAATTTTAGGAGCTCTAAATTGATTACGAGAATTAGCATATAAATGTTTACTCTGCAAAAACATTACTTATTACCTAAGTAATGACAATTTGCAGAATTATAATTATTTGTGGCTAAAATCCCTGCATAAATAAGGCATTTCGTAAGTTTCAAGTAGATGTATTAGTTTGGGGATATGTTCTTACATGAGATATTTCACGTGAAATAAGCAGCTGAAAATTTTAAAAATGTTCAAAATTTGTTGATACTTGAATTTTAAAAAAAGCATATTACTAAAGTTCCTCATCGATATTTCCACAAATACACGCACGGAGAGAAATTTTAGAGTAGAAATTACCAAGGTGCCTTGGTAGAACATGGACAGACTGTCAAAAACCGTAATATTTCCAGGTTTCCAATACAATTTATAAGTTCCCCAGGAAATACTACCATAACCACTTTAAAAAAATATCAAATTATCTGAGTAAAAATGTTAAATTTTACTAGGTAACCGATAAATTTTATTAACTTACTTGGTATTTGTGTAGTCGCGCATGCGCATTGCGCATTATTGTGTTTTAGAAGATTGATACTAGAGGCATGCGCGACGTTAAAATGAAAACAATACACATATTTCCGTAATTAATAACGGCGATTCAAATGACTGTTGTCAAGTTCTCCCGTGGCACAGTCGGTAGAACGTCGGACTCTCAACCCAAAGATCGAATCCCGTTACACCATAAAAATTTTTTTTTCGGCTTAATGTTTTTCATCCTTGATTCTGTTTCTATTTCTACATTAAAAATAATATATCCATAATAATAAACAAAACAAAAAAAAAACAAAAAAAATAATTTTATATCCCGAAATAATTACAAACAAATTAAAATATTAACCTTGCTAATATACATTTTCGATGTAGTTTTCGAAGCTGAATCCAAATCTGATGTCAAAAATACAATAAATTTACATTAATTCATAATAAAAGTTGACAATAATATTGGAATCATGAATATTTTAATCAAAAACGAAAATTGAATAAGCTTTTCTGATGCTCTACTATAGGTTGTCCGCCCCTCTAAAGGTTAATGAATATTATTTGAATAAAGCTGAAAAAATTTTCCCGGAGACGGGAATGGAACTTGGACGTGCCGCGTTGTAATCCAATTGCATACCGCCTGCGCCATTGGAGTACACATATGCGAGATGTTCCGAATCGTCTACATATGTTATAGCATACGGCCATTAGAATAATCATTACTTATGCATTTCCGAAATAATTGTAATAGTTAATTTGGTTTTACCAATTAGTACAATTATTCGTAAATCAACTAGCCTGCCTTATTTTGCGCCTAACACCAAATCTATGTTTGCTATTGGTCATGTCAAGTTGCCGTTGCAGGTTATATCGCGCACGCATGGTGCGTGCCTCATATATGTGCAAATCTCACAAAATCTGCGAAAAACTTCGATAAATGGACCCCTAAATTTTTTTACACCTTCCAAATTTGGTTTTTCCTGTTCGTTAGGGTCTCTAGAAGAGATATCTGTGGTCAAACAAAAGTCCATCGAAGGGTATTATTTTCTTGGGGCCAATAATCAATTGTTTAAAAATAATTAAAAATAGCTCTAGTTTAGTTCTAAATTATTCCACCAAAAACAAATTGATATGAAATTTGGAAAAAAGAAAATAAAACCTCAAGACCGAGAGCTTTCCAGATCCTTTTTCAGAATTAGAAAATGTTGAAAATTTCGAAAAAAAAGTTCAAAAACATGTTTTAAGGTGATATATGTGTATGTTATTTGATTTTGATAATTTTTGTTTTCATGTGTGTGTGTGTGTGTGTGTGGGTGTGTGCGTGCGTGTGCGTGTGTGCGTGCGTGTGCATGTGTGTGTGTGCGCGCGTGTGTGTGTGTGTGTGGGTGTGTGTGGGTGTGGATGTGTGGATGTATGTGTATTTCAAGTCTTCATATCTTAGAAACAAATCAACCAATTTGCGTCAGGTAAAGTTTATTCTCTTCGTCTCGCGGGAAAATAAAAGTACTCTGATGGATTTCATTTTTTATTGATGTTGAATTGCTCTTGAAAGGTATTTAAATTACCTATATTTTATTTTTTTGTAAATTTAAAATATCTTCACTCTGTCATTTGTCATTAATGAAAACTTTTTTATTTTTCAATAATTAATATCTCCAAAAATATTTTATATATCAACTTGAAATTTTAACCAGTTATTACACTAATTGAAGGCTATATGTGGTAAACCTTTCAAGAGATTCAGAAAATAAAATATATCATTTTAAATATTGGAAGTAAAAATTAATTAAAGGAATAATTAAATAAAGTTTGAGGAAGCTAAGTGCCAATGAATTGGCAGTGGTTTTTTAAAATTAGTTACACATTGGAATATTCCCAAAAAATTTCAACTTTATTTCTTCAATTTACAAAATTCATCACACTAAATTTGCGCTTCATAGCATGATCAAGATTAAAATATGAACTTCATATTATTTTTTTTCATATCAGAATTGATATTGTTACTATTGCAGTGAATACGTTTGCGACTGATTCATATGGTTTGCCATCTTTGGTTACTGATCCGTATAGCTATAAGCAATTTTTGTAGTTCTAGTTAAATTAACCTGGGTTAAAAGTTCATTCGTTGAATCTGTAGTAACCAATTTTATATCGGTCATATTGAAGTTAGCATTCATCTTTATCGTAAGCTGCTTTGAAATTGTAATCATTTAAGTCTGTACTTTGTCATGATGGAGATTGTCACACACAAAATGAACATTTCTTTCATTAAACATTAATATGAATAAACTATTTAACTTAATATTTAAATTTGACTTATCAATTAATAAAAAAATGTAAACAATATTCAACGTTGGCTTTGGAATGAAGTGCTCAATACTCTATTTCTTCTGTATTTTTGGTGCCAAATCCATAATAAAATTAACAGTTTAATGCCAATCGATTATGTTTAGTTTTATGTAGTAAAAATATCGATAAAATATTAATTAACCAAGTTATGTTTAGAAAGCTAGGCTTCACTCAAAGCGATCACACCTCAAGTTACAGAATTGAAATAATTTATTAAAATAGAAGCTAGATGATTCCTTAAAGTAGAGTTATTTAATCGGTTTAAGATATTGTCAAAAATAGATGATAATATAATAATAATAACGAGGTAATCAGTGGGATAATTTTTCATTCAAATCACTAATAATCTTGAATCTTTTATGCATTTTATGAATATTATTTTTACTTATATTCATAAGTTTATAAAATTATACATTGCGTTCATTGCTGTTCTTCAACAAAACAAGGGCGTAATTTTTTATCTGAACATACTTTTCAATAATTTCATTCTGAAAATTAGAATTTCATGTATTTATAAATAATTGAAGTATTTGTAAAAATTATAGATTTGCAATGAACAAGTGATTACTTGTGATATAATATCTAAGAATAAATATATAGCTTTTCAGACGAAATAGAGTTTATTCGCAGGAATAAACATATGAAAATTCTTATGAATTTTAGAATAATATTTGACGCATAATATGAATACAGAGAGAAAATAATATAAATTTTACTATCTTTCTGATAAATCAATTTTATGAGAAACAACGTCTTCACTCTTCAGTGATACCTAAAAGGGGCTAAATTGAAAGTCCTTTAAGTCTTTCTATTGCGCTAATTATATATCTATACCGTTATACTCTATCATTGCTATAAAATAATTCATTTCAAAATTAGTTGATTTCAGTTAGTCGCTTAATATTATTCCAGATCTTATTTATATGCATATTAAAAACAACTATTTCAAGTAGAAACACTAATCCTGCTGAAATCCAGCCGCTGCATAAAATGCAAAAACTTGTGATCATCTTTTCTAAATTGATACTTTCTAATTCCTTTCTTTCAATGACTCTAAGATATTTAAAATTTCTGGGATCATAAAAGAAGCTTATAAAACCTGCGTCACGAATTCGTGACAGAACACTATTGAACTTAGGAAGTAGGGGTGAATCCTTTCTGTGCATAATAATTGCGCTTCTTTCTATCAAGTTATTTTTTGAGATATGAATTGTTGATATTTTGGGTACATAAAAGTTTAAACAAGATCTTAAGCACAAGCAAATTATATTCTCGCTCTTGAGAAGACGATCAATACATATCGCTGTATTGTAATCACCAATATAGAACTTTTTGCGAATTTCATTTTGCCATATCATTCCCTTCATACCTGGCGGTCCATAAATTGTAAGATTTAATAAAATGACATCCTCTATTGTATCAACTGATGGTCTAGTATCTGCTAAAATATTAATAGTACTCAAACAACTTTGTAAGATACTGTTACTCACAAGCGCCGTGACGAAAACAGTGATAAACAAAACTCTTGAATGATTATTATTCCATTGATTGAGTAAGCTGGGAGTATTTGCAAACATACGTATGAATTCTAATACTGCAATCGATGTTGATGTATTGAACACGTGTTTTAGAATAAGAATACAAGTGAAGAAAGTTGTAATTAAAATCAACCAAGTGTATTTGTTAAAAATCATCTTAAGTCTGTCCATATAACTCACAGGAATATTCAAAGATACCATGGTCATTGCATTACTGTAAAACGGATACGTTTGCATTTTCCAATAATCACGCAGAAAATATGAATTTAAGATAAAGTCTACAGTGTTGGAAACTACATCTCTGACGGGTCCATCTGTTATTGCATTTTCTCCGACATAGCCAAATCTGTTGGCATGTTTAATGGTTACTGTGGCATTAATATAATCCAAAAATATACAATTAATACGGTAATATGCATCGACACATCTGTTGTAACCAATTTTCGGACTGTCGTAGTGCAATTGCATTAAATCGTCTATAATGATGACCTTCAAATTGTATCCACTAAGGTCATTCGTCTTGTCGAAATAAAGATTTTCACAAGATAACTGATCTATAAGTAAAATAATAAATGAACAATTAGAAAATTTTTTCCGGAATCCGAGGGTATCCCATTTTACTTACAGAATTCTGGAGAAAGGTGATTTGGATTTCTAAGTTCGTACAGGAAAAGCGGCCAATATTCGTTTTTAAAATAATTATACGATGATTCTTCCCATGAGAATGGAGCTTTATTTGCATAGGGATTATAAG
>JAWWEQ010000043.1:0-22394 GCA_035583055.1 Torymus tubicola
AACTTTAGGTGCAACCGATCTGCCACCTGTTGCGCGCGCCATTTGAATGCGTAATTCGCATTTAGGTTGGCACAGTGAAGGCGCACCTTAATTGCTGTGCCTCCACTACTACGGCACGCTGGCTCACAGCTTCCTCTTTGCTTTATCAGTATGCGGCTGCACCCTCTCACACACGCGGGCAGCGCGCAGGCTGTCTTCGCAAGGCATACAGCATCCCACTCCGGCACACTCGCCTTCTCTCTCACTCTCATGCTCCGGCGCATACTCCTTCTCTCTTACCTACATGTGCGCAGGCACGGCACGCAGGCTGCTGCTATGCCTCTCTCATTCTCCCTACTCTACTACGATTTCTCTCTCCCTCACTCCTGTACGCTCGTACTATCTCTCTCCATTTTTTGTATATGGGCTCGCATATGCAGCCCGCAGGCTACCGCTCTATACTTCTCTATCACTCTCCCTACTCCGGCACTCGCTCTCTCTCTCTCACTCCCATGCGTTCGTCGCGCGCAGGCAACGGCAGTACACGCGGTAGCTCTCTCACTCCGTCTCTCCCACTCCGGCGCGCTTGCCTTCTCTCTCGCTCTCGTGCGCGGCACGTTTCTCTTTCTCTCTCGCATTCGTGAGCCCTCGCACTATACAGTCGCCGTGTACATGTGTAATGTTTGTGTGTGTAGTGTCAGTATTTGTGTTTGTGTTGTGCTCGTGGATGTGGCCGCTGTTATTATTTCTTTCTGCCCGCGGGACGGCACGGCTTAGCTACCGCCTACTCGTTTGGTGTGCGTGTGTCCGCGTGTGTGCGGCCTTGGCTCGTCGGCTGCTTCACGTACCTCAACAAACAAGAAAGTCTATGTGTTAGCTCCGGTGCATTACATACACACGGAGCTGAGGACGAGGAGGAGTCGACATCGTAGCGGCTTTTCCTTAATGCCTTCTGCATTATAAGTTATTAAGCATTGACTGTGATATTACATTGCAAATCACTATTTTAAGAGATTGAAATGGTGACTTATTTTTATATTTTTATAATTCATATTTTATATTTTAAATCGAAGATTTGTGAAGTATTTATTGTATATATTATGTTATTATAAATTATTCGAAAAGTTATATTATTTACATAAATTTTATACACGTATTATAAACATTTGTAAAACAATCGTTTACAATAAACTATTATTATTATTATTATTATTATTATTACGAATATGTTTTTAAATTCTGCCAAATGCAAGTGCACTAACAGCTAGGGAATGGATTATTTGGTAAAAGTAATTTTTGCAAAAAGCGATCGCGTATTATCTGCTGCCACGCTTTGCTAGGGATCAGGGCAAAGCGGCGGTTCATGAGGAGGGAAAAATAGGAGGTGCATAAATGAAACAAATAATACACTCGCAACTTGTAAATTTGTAAACGCACAGAACAATCTTTATTAATAAAATTCTATAATCAAAAATAGGGGTTTATCGATTTTACAACAACCCGGGCGCCAGGTGCATGCGTCACTTGCACCAAACTATTATCACCAGCTAGCTCGCAGACGGGAGCAAGGAAACTGCTAACTTACGGCTACAGCTACAGCACCTGCTGTAACTCTTGCGAGTTCGAAATACTAACCGCTAATGTCATGAGTGTACATAGCTTGTAAAAGACGAAGACTAGATATTTAGTTTTGTTATATACATATCAAAAATTATGCCTAAATATTGGGTACTTTCGACTCTTTTAATTTTAGTGCCTTATATGTTAATGTCTAGATTTTTCGGTGTACTGTCAACTCGATTCCCAAATTCAATGAATACTGTTTTTTCCGTGTTTAGCGAAAGTAACAGCCTGGCTTCGTTGCTTAGTGCGCCATAAGGCAAGTTTGAAATTAAAGCCACGTTCGGATGGTCCTGGCATATTATTAGTGAATTACTGATAAATTTCACTGGACATCCTGCGTTATATTTATTCACTATTTCCTTTACGTGAAAGAAATTTTCGCACACTAGGCACAATACCGCTCCTACTTTGTCTTGTTGGTGGCTTTTGTAATATTTTGTAAGGATGGTATCAGGCGGCTCCTTGCCTCCCGACTCCATATTGGCGACAAATTATTTAAAAAAGTATTGTAATTTCTAGTTTGGCAGTTCTATAATTTCAAGTTTATACTTATATGCGCAGTGTTTATGTATACATGTCCATCCCGTACGACGGTCAGACGAGAACTCATTATATAGACAGATTCAAAATGTGTCAGTCGCAGCCCCCCCTCCTCTCCCCGGCACTCCCCTCAAAATAACGTAAAAGAATGTCTTTATATGTTTTTGAGAGTTTCTAAGCTCCCCTCCCCCCATGGCGCCCTCCTACATCGACCCCCCTAGCGCCCCCTCACCCCACCTCTGGACCCCCCTCACCCCATCTTCACCCGCTCTGAATTTTTCCCCATGTTATATAGACAGATTCAAAATGAGGAACTCTAAGGTTACTACTGTATAGGGTGGTGTGGAAGACTGTAAGATATATATTAAATATAGTAAATTTGCGCGAGTGATTAGGAGTCAGGGTGAGTCTTTTTTATTAGAAGGAAAGAGGATTTTTCTCGAGGTGATAGTGAGTGTGTGGAGTAAGGGTCGGGTCGAGTTTTCCTTTTCTTTTTTTTCGTTCATTTAGGTACCCTGGTCATTCCATCGAGGCAATTTTCGAGGTATTTAGTGGTTATAGTGTTGTGCTTTCTTTCAGGTTCAGTTACCCGGAGGGGAGGAGGAATAGTATCCCCTGTGTCGTCTTTGTCTCTTTTCCTTTTCGTGTCATACGTATCTGGTATTTGGAAGTCGGAGGATCAGCGAAGATGATCGCAGGGGAAGAAGGTTGCTATATCTGAACCCCCTTTTCGAGAACGAGTATCTGGCCGAGCAGAGATAGTGATAGGGTGACGGCTAGGTCATCGAGAGGGTTTGACCACGATTAGCAAGTCACTACGTCACAAATGGCGCCCAACTATTAAGAATTAGCAACAACGGGTCGTGTGGAGTTGAGATGAAATAGTGTAGAGTGCTGTAAAGAGAAAAAAATCGAGGAATTTGTGGTTTTTATTTTTTTTTTTTGCAGGTGTCTCGGAAAGCTAAGTAGCTGAAATAACCCGAAGTAGTCGAATTCTTCTCGTTGGTATTGTTCTGTTGCGTGTTACAGGGAAGCAACGTTAATTCTTACACGAGTGTACGCAAATCAAGTGAAAGTGGGTCGAGGAATTTTCTATTTCAAGTATACAAGGCCCGAGGAAAATTACCTCTTCGCTAAAAAAAAGCGAGCTTATTACCTTGTTGAGGAACGTTCAAACTAACAGGGTCGAGGAATTTCCTTCTCCAGTAAAATAACGGGGTCGAGGAATTGTCAAAAAAATAAGAGGGTCGAGAATTTTTCTTTCTTCTTTCTCTCCCTTTGTATCTTTTCTCCTACTTTCTCGAGTTTCCAGATTTAGCAAGCGTATATTGTGCAAGGGTCGAGTTTATCGTGACAAGTGACTTTTTCTTCCATTTTCGACCAAGGTAAGAAAATGGCTACCAAGAGAAGTAAGAAAATGGATGAGTATCAGGCCAGGGTGAGGGAGCTTAGTAACTCGAGGGATTATCTAGCAAAATACCGAGACATTATGAGGAAATCCGGTGAAGAGGTAGAGAATAACCTTAAGGAATTAAAACTTAACACTCATGGCAGCGCACGTGCTAAGGCAGATAGATTATTTCGAGGTTATTTAAGGGTCATTGGGGTAACTGAGGTACCCTGGGCACCAGAAACGGACGAAGCAGCGGACGTCCTAATACCTGAACAGGAGGAACTCATAATGGCACTGAGTGACAACGAGCCACCGCAAGATACAGAGGATGAAAGGCAAAAAGGGGCTACAAGTAGCACAAGGCCTTCAGGAACTGAAGTATATCGCACGGCAGTGACAGCGGAAAATAAAACATTTCCACTAGCAATTCCACCATTGGGATTATCGCAAGGCGGAGCGATCCCAAGAAGAAACTTCACAGAAGACGACAACAGTTTAGGCAGAGAGGGCTTAAAAATGAACCTTCACGTACCACACTTAGAAGCGACAGGTGCATACGGCACGTTATGGAACAGAATTGAGCCGAAAACAACGTCCAAACCGCTAGATAGCCGTGAAAACCGATTAATCTCGAAACTTCCAGAAAGCGAAAGTGACAGAACACACTTGGACGAGGAATATCGGCCTACAGACGGGGTATTTATCAGGGTGAGCACGAAAAAAGTCACTCGCTCTACCCCAAGGCACCGCAAAAAAATTATATGTCCTGAAAGCAACAGTTCAGAATCGGAAGAAGAAAAAGAACCCACGTCAAGGAATAAACTTTGAGAGGATTTTCGAGATTGTAGCCCCTGCAGCTCGGT
The DNA here is from genome assembly GCA_035583055.1 of Torymus tubicola. Lineage (NCBI taxonomy): Eukaryota > Metazoa > Arthropoda > Insecta > Hymenoptera > Torymidae > Torymus > Torymus tubicola. The sequence continues at coordinate 4,399 of JAWWEQ010000043.1, forward strand.
CGATTCAAGGGAACGATACACACCTTATCGTGGCCCGCGAAGTCGAGTCGAGTAACCATAGTAGGAATGAGTATAGAAACGACAGCCTAACAGTCATAAAAACGCTGAAAGGCTGGGGTTTGAAATACTCACGAGACGAAAAAGAGTCGCCAGAACAATTACTGTCACGTCTGAAAGCGTGCAAAAAAGCAACAGGAATTGAAGACGAATACTTAATACCGTGCCTCGCCAGCATCCTAACCAATGAAGCAGGAGATTGGTACGAAATCCATCAAGAAGATTTCGAGACGTGGATCTTCGCAACATATGAGAGAGCCTTCAAACGCCAATTCATTGGAGAACTACACGAGGATGACGTGACGGAAGAACTCAGATCGCGTTACCAAGGGATGAAAGAAAAAGTAACCCCTTTCCTAACGAAGTTCAGAAAAATCATTGGTCATCTGAAGAGACCACCAGCATTGAGAGAGCAATTAAACTTGGCATTCTCCCACCTACGGCCAGAATACCAGGATTACCTATGGGATAAAAAATTAAACAGCTTCGAAGCAATCGAGAGTTATGGTAGAGAATTCGAGAGACGCGAAGTAATTAAGGACAGGTATCGCTCCCCACCACGTCGAGATAAATCGAGGATCCCGGGGACGTCTTACGCAGGGCCACACAGCAGTGCACATAAAGTCGCAACGGTGGAGGAGTCCTCGAACAGCGATGATCACAGCCAGACAGATAGTAAGAGAGGGAAAAAGAAAGTAGCGAAAGGACGAATAAAAGAGACTAGTGAAGAAGTAGCCGCTTTCAACAGTAATGCGGCAGGGAGACCGACCAGCAACTGGCCACCGAAAGGAGCGGCAACGGCAGGGCCTCGACGTTCGCAAAACGAACCAATGGTCCCAAAAACAGCTAACTGTGACACAAAAAAAACGAATATGCTCGTTAGCCAACCAGCACCGTACACCTTACAGCCAACTGAGATACCACTAACGATGGGCAACACAGCATTTGTGGGCCCGTGCTTCATTTGCCAGTTGGTAGGCCACCGAGCAATGGACTGTCCCAAGAGAATATGCTATGCTTGTGGGCAAAAGGGCCACTTGGCACGTGATTGCAGCACAAGGCGGCAGAAGAGTTGCCGATGGTGCGGCAAAATTGGAGTTACAATAAAGGAATGCACCAACTGCATGCCAATAATTGCCGCATTGGGAACCGCTTCGACCAGGACGCTATAGGGACCCCCGCGTCCTGTGCACAGGAAAAAGGGGTCCAAATCTTGGGAGAGAAGAAGTTCGTGGAGGTAGGGAAGGTTAAATCAGGGTCGAGTGGGGAGCAAAAACGAGACCTCGAGGAGACAGATTTGGGTAAGGAAGTGATGGAGAGAAAGGAGCCTTGTGTTACGGTTCGAGTAGTGAGTGCAGCGAAACCTTGTGCAACGGTTTCAATGCAAGAGGGGCCTTATGTTACGGCCCGTGTAGAGGAGGCAGCGAAACCTTGTGCAACGGTTTCAATGCAAGAGGGGCCTTGTGTTACGGCCCGGGTAGAGGAGGCAGCGAAACCTTGTGCAACGGTTTCAATGCAAGAGGGGCCTTGTTTTACGGCCCGAGTAGAGGAGGCAGCGAAACCTTGTGCAATGGTTTCAATGCAAGAGGATCATTGTGTTACGGTCCGGGTAGAGGAGGCAGCGAAACCTTGTGCAACGGTTTCAACGGAAGAGGGACTATGTGTTACGGCCCGAGTAGAGGAGGAAGCGAGTTTGTGAAAGCGAGGAAATGGGTCACATGGAAGTCTTCGAGCACGGAAGACGACAGTGAAGACGATGAGGAGCCATCGCCCGACGAAATGGAGTTTAATGGAGACGTCGTGCTAGAGCTGTCACTTGATAACTGGAATATGCCACAGGCGGAGACTGACCAGGGCCAAGCGGTGCGACTAAAACTCTCACGCGACATCGCATGCGACGGTGCTGCAGTACCAGCGCCTTCAGCAACACCCCCCCCCCGTTGGTAGTTGCACCGGGGGGTGTGGTCGGAGAACGCTATCCAAGAGGATAGCATTAAAGTATCCGAGTTAATAAGGGTCGAGGTTGTAGTGGAGGCAGCCGCATTAGACAATAGGAATTTCCTACGAATCGTGGTCGGAGGAGAACCTTGCCTAGCCCTGTTAGATCCGGACGCTACGATATCATTAGTAGACCCGAGAATATGGAAGAGATATAGAGATCGTCTACAAGCGTCGAATGGTTGCGTAAAAGGGGTGTCCGGGGCCCCGATGAAGTCTCGAGGAAACTTAAAGGTATCCATTGATGTGGATGGCCAGTCGGGGGTACTGGAGTTTAGAGTCGTCAAGGAAATAAATCACGATATGATCCGAGGGATGGATTTTGGGGTCGAGTGGGATTTATCAATACCACTTCGAGCCAAACAGAGGAGGTGCGGAGAGAAGGCAGGATGGCGCTCGTTTGCGAATAGTATCGAGGATACCACACCACCAATTACAGCGGAGTGCGCTGGCTTAGTTGAGATGACAGCAGATGAGACAGAACGAATTAAAGAAATAGTATATCGCCTCTTTCACAAACTGAATAGCGACTACTTACCAACCACCCACCTCACCGAGCACCACATTGAACTCACTAATTACACCCCGATCCGCCACGCCCCAAGACGCAGGTCACCAGCGATGTGGTTAGTAGCACAAGAGTTGGTGCGAGAGATGCACCGCGCAGGAATAATTGAGCGCTCCGCCAGTGCATGGTGCCACGCTCCAGTAATACATACTCAACGGTCGAACTAAAAGGGATGCTTATCCCATACCAAACATGGACGCCATCTTGGATAAATTACGTCGAGCTAAGTACATCTCCAAGGTCAACCTGAAGAGCGCTTACTTCCAAATCGAGTTAGATGAGGAAAGTAGGCAGTACACAGCATTCGCAGTGCCAGGCTCAGGCCTGTGACAATTCAAAAGGATGCCATTTGGTCTAACGAATGCCCGCGCAACATTCCAAAGGTTGATCGACGCGCTATTTGGGCCCGAGATGGAATCAAATGTGTTCGGGTACCTCGATGACATCATCATCGCGAGAGATACCTTCGAGGAGCACGAGAAGTGGCTAGAGATCGTATTAACAAAGATTCGAGACGCACAACTAACCGTGAATTGGAAGAAGTGCGAGTTTGGATGCTCGAGGGTCAGGTATCTCGGGTACTTGCTCGATCGAGAAGGGTTGAGGCCAGACGCGGAAAGGGTTGAACCAATCTTACAGTACCCAGTGTCCAAAACAAAGAGGCAGTTACGGCGGTTCCTTGGAATGGTCGGTTGGTATTCGAGGTTTATCGAGAAGGAGAGCCAAATCAAGCTTCCGCTGCTCAAACTGATAAAGAAAGCGCAAGCATGGCAATGGAGCGCGGAACAGCAACAGGCATTCGAACAATTAAAATTGGCTGGCCTCACCAAAGCACCGGTACTGGCCAGGTCCGTTTTCACTCGCGAATTTACGGTCCAGTGTGACGCCAGTAACGATGCCATAGGTGCAGTACTGTCTCAAGATTTCGGGGATGGAGAACATCCCATAGTGTTCATTCATCGAGTACTTTCGAGCGCCGAGAAGAATTATTCCGCGACGGAGAAGGAGTGCCTGACCTTGGTGTGGGCGATCAAGAAACTACGTCTCTACTTGGAAGGATATAAGTTCAAGGCCATAACTGACCATAGTGCCCTTCGGTAGTTGCAGCATCTAAGGAAGCCAACTGGTCGGCTAGCACGCTGAGCCCTAAAACTGCAACAGTGGGATGTTAAGATCGAGCACCAAAAAGGGGCGATGCACCGCGTTCCAGATGCCCTTTCAAGAATCCTGGGGGTAGAAGAAGATGAAGTAGAGGTCGCAGCATTCGAGGAGGTAGAGGACACGTGGTACTTCCAAAGAGTCGGGGAAATCCAATCGAATCCAGTTAAGTACAAGTCCTGGAGAATTGAGGACGGGATGATTTACAAGAAGAGAGTGGACACCATCTTGGGCCCGGTCATTGGCAATGATGACATGTGGAACCTGGTAGTACCAGCAGAACATCGAGATCGAGTTTTGCGCGATGCACATAGGGAAGTTACTGCGGGACACTTGGGGGTCAAGAAAACGTACGAGAGGATTGCACAGGAGTACTATTGGCCCGGGGTGTGGTATGATGTATATCACTACGTGCAGGGATGTGATGAGTGCCAACGCTTTAAACCCGACCAAACAGCACGCAAAGGACTCATGGGGGGTCGAGTTGTCGGGAGCTCTTCGGCAGTTGTCGCGTCCGACTTAATGGAATTTCCACAGAGCGGGGGGCAGTATCGGTACGTAGTCGTATTTCAAGACTTATTCACACGCTGGATTGAGTTGCGCCCCTTGCGGACGGCCACAGGTAAAAACGTAGCCAAGGCCTTTGAAGAATTGATACTGTTTCGCTGGGGCACCCCCGACTCTTTACTCACTGACAACGGCAAGGAGTTCGATAACAAGGACTTGGCGAGAGTACTGGAGGTCTACGGGGTGACGCGTATCATTCCCAATCCAACCCCGTGGAGCGTAGTAACAGAACTATCAAGACCATGATCGCCACCTTCGTCAAGGCGAATCATCGGAACTGGGATCAATATCTCCGGCACGATCTTCGGCACGCCATGAACACCGCCGTGCAATCAAGCACCATAGTATCGCCAGCATTCTTAAATTATAGCCGGCAACCGGCCCCAGTTAAGAGTCTGAGGCGAAAAATCGAGTTGAAAGGCCCGAAAATTCGGCTGTCACCGGAGATATGGTTAGATAGATTAAAGCGATTAGATGCATTAAGGGACTTGGTGGCGAAAAATATCGAGAGAGCACACCAGCGGCAAGCTGAATATTATAACAAGGGTCGCCGGGATGTGCGGTTCCAGATGGGGGATCTGGTGATGCGGAAGGTGCATATACTATCGAGTGCGGCCCAGAAATTCTTGGCGAAGTTGGCCCCTGACTGGGAAGGGCCCTATAAGGTCATCGAGGTAAAACCCCCAAACGTGTATATACTAGAGATGGAAGGGAGATGAAAGAATCGTAAAGTGCATGTGAGCGAGATAAAGAAGTACCGCGAGTGTCGACGGCAGGAAGACGGGGATGGTGGTGGTGGTTGTAGTGACAATAAACCACTGTAGTAAGTGTACTTATATGTAATCTAAATGTTTCGTGATGTATCGTCCTTGTGTTGAGTATTCGTGGGAAGTTACAGAGAAAAGGAAGAGTAAGCGTTGTTTAAAAATACGAAACAAAGAGAGCAAGCCAGGATGTCAACCCCAGCAGAACAGCCTACCCTCCAACGGTCCAGTGGATCCACCAGCCCGTGCCTTAGCCTTTCCCCGCTACGGTCTCCTGCGGGATGTGACAGCCAGGCGAACTGGCTAGAGGCCCAATTGCTGCAGGATATGCAGCCTGAGGACAAGTGGCGGGCGGCGGTCAAACAGGCCCCGAGGATCGGCAAAAAGGCCCCTGCGACACCCGACGGGAAGAAGTCTGAGGAGGAATCCCAGACGTCTCCTACGCTGGCACCACCATCGCCAAAAAAGGGGTTGAGAGGGGACCCGCAGGTGAGGATAGGACGGGATTTGAGGCACTCCTCATCGACCTCGAGTCGGCAAGTGAGATTCGGGAGGGGGAGGAAGGATGGAATGAGTGGTCGAGTTGCCAAGCCGTAGAGGAGCTTGAGGGGTGGTTTTTGGAAGGAATTGATGATGGCGTGCCCCCTCCGCCCAGCAACACACTCGATTCCGACTTAACTCCCCGCCCCCTTTCTAACGAGCCTGGGGTCGAGCTAGGGGAGGATTAGAGGCCGAAAGGCACACCACTACACGTGCACGAGAGTCGAAAGAGCCTCAAACGGTTCGCATTATTACCATTCCTAGAGATCGAGCCCTTCCCGGCAGAGGGAATGGAGTGGGATGAGGAGGAGCCTTCGCCCAGCCCAATCGCCCCGGTTGCCCACTGACCAAAAGGCAAAGGGCGACGGGAGCCCCGAGGTAGGAGGCAGCGTGCCACTCAATACCGGCGTATCCGCACGTCCCGACCACCAGTCCCCCAGTCAGGGGCCCAACACTCCGGCCAGCTTGCAGGAGTCAGGGGGACCCCAACCCTCTGAGCCAGCCGGAAAGGTGGTAGCTGTGGATCCACCAGCAGTCAAGGGGCTAGTCGAGCGGAGATCCGCTTTCGACCGCTTGGGACAGGCGACTGGAGAGAAGCGGGAGAGGTCCCCTGATAGGTTTCCAGACCTGCAGCGGTATCCGGCGCGTGGAGTGCTGTTTGGGGGCCTCCGCCCTGTGCCAGTAGACGAAATGGATCCTCCGCGCGGTGTATACTTCAACTGCCGCCAACCAGGCCACACCCGATTTGTATGTCGTGCACCCCCGAGCATGTTTTGCTATAACTGCGGTCGTAGGGGCACGACTCTACACTCCTGCCCTCGGTGCTCGGAGGTGCGCGGACAATACTTGGCAGGACAACCACCCGCCAAGGTGGGTCCGGCGGAGCACGAGGCAACACCCAGGAGGAGAATCTCCCGCTGGGACCAAGCGGAGGTAACCAACCAACCGGCTCCGCCTCTCGAGAACCAGGGCAATCGCTTGGACGGGGCGAAACCTCGGACTGGCGGGACTTCAACCATCCCCCAGCCGGCCACAGCAACCCGCGCATCTCTGCTGGAGTACTTCGAGTCCATCAGCCACCTCGCTCCGGACCTACAGGAAGTACTCCTGCGAGCTTATCTGGCCCAAGGCTAGGGTGAGTATAGTTGAAGTCATACACACATTGGAGGGGACGACCAGGGGTCGAGATAAAGCCGTCGACTTCAAGGTAGTCAACGGCTTATCCGGGGGGTGTTTGTGATGAAGTCACAATCAGCAGCCTCGTGCTCCCGGGGAGCGTGCTGCCGCCATGTTGGTCAGCACCTGGTCATCAGAGGCGCTACGCGCACACACACTCGTGCACCACAATTACCCGCGCGGATGTCGAGCGGGTCGCGGAGGGAGAGAGAGAGAGCGCGCGCGAGGAGAGAGGAGTAACTGCGCGCACGGGGAGGCCGCGCGACACGGGGAGAGCCTCCGGAGGCAGCGCGGAAAGAGAGGGAGCGCGAGAGTAGAGAGAGCGCGTCGGGAGGGGAGCGCGTAGAGAGGGAAAGAGACCGCGCAGAGTATAGTGAACCGCGGAGCGCGCATTGAATAAGAGGGTAGACTCGCGAGCCTAATTAGGATCATAGGGGCGCGCAGGATCAGGTGTGGCGCGATCATCGCATGATGACTTGCAATCACCCGCGAGTAAGAGGTGATGAGCAAAGGAAGATTGCGGTTATCAGACACTTTTCCTTTCGCCGTTGTTCGAGTAACACTAGGAATTATCGAGTACGGAAGTAAATTTGCGCGAGTAATTAGGAGTCAGGGTGAGTCTTTTTTTTGTTAGAAGGAAAGAGGATTTTTCTCGAGGTGATAGTGAGTGTGTGGAGTACGGGTCGGGTCGAGTTTTCCTTGTCTTTTTTTTTCGTTCATTTAGGTACCCTGGTCGTTCCATCGAGGCAATTTTCGAGGTATTTAGTGGTTGTAGTGTTGTGACTTCTTTCAGGTTCAGTTACCCGGAGGGGAGGAGGAAGAGTATCCCCTGGCCAGCCATCCGGGAGAAGCCTTGTCTACAATTGACTTATGATTTCTCTTTATATTTAGTAAATAATAATTAACTTCATATTGAATAGTTATTTGCGAGTGTAACTGTGTACGTGTCCTGTGCCGTCTTTGTCTCTTTTCCTTTTCGTGTCATACGTATCTAAGTATTTGGAAGTCGGAGGATCAGCGAAGGTGATCACAGCGGAAGAGGGTTGCTAATTCTGAACCCCCTTTTCGAGAACGAGTCTCTGGCCGAGTAGAGATAGTGATAGGGTGACGGCTAGGTGATCGAGAGGGTTTGACCACGATTAGCAAGTCACTACGTCACTATATATATATCAACACACACAATAGTTTACGTGTGCACGCCGTAACACGCACCAGCGTAAGTACATTATGACGATGTCGCAGAATCGTCTCGGCGATGACACAAGACGCACATGTGCTGCGAGCGCCATCGTCGTCACCGATGAAGTTGCTATAGCCACACACTGGCATACGCGCATACGGGGTTCAGGAGGGGGATCTTGCACTGGAGTATCGCGCGGTTGCGTAAGCAGCGAGAAAGAGAGAGAGAGGGAGAGATCTTGCAGTCGACGGCAGCCAGCGTGAGCTATACGCCGCGCAACTATCACCGCTCGGGGCAAGAGGAGAGGGACGTGCTGATGGTATGAGCTAGCCTACAGGAGTGAGAGAGATGTCACCAACAACAAAGGCCAGGCTATGAGTTTAAGAGAAAACGCATGACAATAACAATGCTATAAGAGAGAGAGAGAGAGAGAGAAGAGAAGAGAAGTGCTAAGAGAGAAATTTCACAGCGATGATTTGAATGGTTGCGCATGCTCCTAATCGGGCCTATTGCCGTTCTAATTATAAGCAACTCATGCTAATTTAACGGCAATGGGCCTGATGGTAAGGGAAAACCTGGCACATATCATCCCTCTACAATAACCGGACAGTTGGTTTGAATAGAACGGCGTTGGTGAATGACGAGGATCTAGAGTTGTTACTAGACAGTCGGACCATCAACCAGTTCAGAAAGAGAAGAGTGAGAAGCGTCAACCAAGTTAGTAGTGAGAAGTGACTGAGCCGTCGACTGGAGCAAGAAAAGAGAAGTTCCACAGTAATAGAGTACAGCGAGAATAAACAGTGATAGTGTGTAGCGTGAGTAGAAAGTGTATTCTGCTTCTAGGTTCGAGGGGTCGAGTTTTTCTTGTTCTAGGTTCGAGGTTTTAGTATCTGCAGTCCGAGACTTTCAAGAAGTTTGAGCGAATCAGCAGTGTTAGCGTCATAGTAAACAGTTATAATTGGCAATCCTAAATTTTATTTAATATTTTATTTTCCGAATAAATACTCAGTTATCATAGATTGTGTAGTGTTATTAGTGAGCGTGTCAGCCTTGTGTGTGTGTCTAGTTTAGTTTTAGCTTAACCGAAGCAGATTCGGTTGTTGCTTGTTGGTTGTTGCTTTTACGTTGCTACCTCCTCAAACAAAATAAGAGTCGCAGTCGGCTCCGTTTTTGTGAATAGATGGAGAAAAATAGTAGTGATAGTACTTGCTGAGAATTGTCAAATAAAAATACAACTCCTCGAGGTGTTTTAGCAAGTACAACGGTACAACATAAAGCGGCTAGTTATTTCTGACTTTGACGCGATGAATTTATATATTGAGAGGAGAAATAAAAATGCGATTAGGAGAAAGCAGCAGACTTGAGCACGCGTCTATACTTCTGTATATTCTAGATATCTGTACTTTGCTTTAGGTTTTCGTATATACCATGTACGCATCTTATTTGCGGCAGGTGCAAAAAGGGTGATTCATTAAGCTGATAAATCAGCTGATATTTCTTGGTAGGGCTATATACGTATATAGATCGTCACGATGCGCGTATATACAACTCAGCGACGTGTGCATAAGTACGCATCACATATCACTGTCTATATACTCTTGAACACTAAAAATCTCGTGAAATCTCCGTTTCTCTCTCTTCATTTGTCTCTCTCTTACATTTTTAAACGTTTATGAAAGAAGAATGCTATGAAATCAAGCAACAAATTGTCGAGTATTTAAAAATCAGTCAAATTTTCGCTGATAGTTTTTATGTGATGAATCAGAATATTTATTCAATTTTTTTTAGTAATTTGCAATATTAAAATTCATAATTTTTTTATCATACTTATGCAATCCTTAAAAATCTCGTAACGATATTTGTTTAAAACAATATTTTCAATTTCCGAGGGAAATAATTTTGTTTTTTTATTTTCTTTTTCGCGTCCGGCAAGTATGCGTATTTAGCAGAAAATGATCAAAAATTTAACTGATTTTTAAATACTCGACAATTTGTTGATTGTTTTCATAACTTTCTTGTCTTTGATAAACGCTTAAAAATCAAAGAGAGAGACAGAGGGAGAGAGAGAAACGGATGTACTTAATCGCCAATATTTTTACTTTCTTTATTGAGGTAATTTTAGAGAGATCTTACTATAAGTAAACATTCTATTAACTACTCAATTTGCACCTTTACTTCAAAATATTTTCATTTTGGTTTAAACGTTACTACAATTCAACGTTTGCATTGTTGAACATTTACAATTTTCACTCGATACTTATAATAATTTTTTAATATCTATAATTGATTTTGAAGATTTGCTACTCTTGTTGAAAATTCATCGTTACAATATCACATCAATTGAGGTATTACTTTAAATTATGACTTTGAATGTATAAATACATTAATAATTCATAATCATCCATAAAGTACAAAAGGTTGACTTTGATTAGTGAATATTTTTGTTTCTTCTTGTGTATCAGTGTAATCTTTAAATTAAATATATAGAATTTTTACTTGTCAATATAAATTAATCGAAATTAATTGATAGAGTTATTTATGTTTTTACAATTTAAATAATTTGGACTAACAGTTTTGTTACATTTATATCTGAAGAAAATGGAGAATCACATAAATCATTTATCAAATAATGATCGACCAGTTCGCGTTAGGCCCAGAGTTAAACGAACGTCGCATGCGGAAGTGATTATGAAAGAAAGACAGCGTAATCAAGCAGCTGAAAGAATGAGAAGACTCAGAGAAAGAACAGGAAGTCTAGACTAACAATCGAGGAACAATTAGCTCTTGAAGATAAACTCCGTAATTTAAGACAAGAAAGAGTTATAAGATCATGAATACGTTATCGTGAAAGTGAGTGTGATGATGAAGAAGGTGAATTCCATCGTAGATTTGGGAGAAATGCACAAAATCAAAATTTAGAAAGATTGAATAGGAATAATAGTATACTAATAAGTAATAATATCAATGAAAATTATTCGGGAGAAATGAATATTTTATGTAGACATTGCAGTTCAAAACATTTTGTAAGGTGCATAATAAAGGTAATTCATTCAATGACCGTTGCGTTCACGGGTCTGTAGAAGTTGTAAACATTCCAGATTTTACAAATAATTTGAGTTCTTATTTTGCAAATAATCACTTAAAAAGTTAAAAGTTTTTTGAACGTGTTCGGAATTATAACAGTACATTTTCATCGTTTAATGCTAATTTAGTTGATTTTCCTAGAGTAGGGAGAGCGCCATATTGTTCTAAATTCAAGGACAAATATATTACCAAATACGGAGCCTAAATTACAATTATTATTTAGTTTGAAACCAGGGTATGACCGTAACAAATACAATTCACCAAGAGTAAATGAATTTGCTGCTGTTTTTGTTACTACAGCAGATGCCGACATTCCCGAGTCATACGTTAAGATACGAAATAAGAATTTACAAATATTACCCAAGAGAATTTTGAGAAGAAACTATGATATCATCTGATAGATACACCACCCAGTCGAGGCCAGACCCCCTCTGCGTGCGCGACTATGGATATGCTCCATTTTGCACCGTTTATATCAAAATTGTATTGCACGTTATTTATTGCGCCTATATTACGTTTTATTTTATTTTATTTTATTACTTCGTACTCATTATGTCGTTCTAGTCTTCTTCGTTGTTAAACCTATTTCTATACTGTATACCTTGATAGTTCACTTCTTTAACTATTATTACATGCGAATCTTAACAAGCTATGTAAAATTATTATTATATTATGTTTGTAAGCTCTCATTTGTATTTTTTCACTCAGCGCCAGACGGAGTTATACTCCAAGGCGTCAATAAACAATTCAATAAATCAATCAATCATGCAAGCCCTCTCTCTCTCGCGCGCGCACGCGCAATGATCGCTGCCCGCTGTATATTATATATTTGGGTGTGTATATATGTATACGCCTGAAGTATCGTTAAAGCTGCAAATCGAGAAAATGAAAAGGAACATAAAATAATTCAGTTGTCTGTATCTTTTGAACGAGATAATATTTTAAATAAAATCTTTTGTTTTGAGTAGAGCAATGAAATGGCTTTCGATTAAGAGGGATATGTTATAGAGTTGAAACTAACGCAATAGGTATACAAGCGCATTGAATTTCTCATACACCCATTTCAATGTATATCATTGCGCAGTCACTCCTAAGGCTCTTTCTATACTTGCCTTAGGAGTGTTCCTGCGCTCCTTGATTACTAATAATTGTATTTTTTGAGATATATTCACGAAAATATTTTTGTTTTAGTAGCCTAGAAAAAAAGAGAAAGATAATCTATTTTTTGTCATTTTAAAGATATCAAATACTTTTAACAGAATCTTCTCAATTTTGTTCTTAATTTTATCCAAATTAGTTTTTATTTCTTTTAGAATAACATATAATAAAAAAATCCAATAAAAGAAAATTAGATTTTTTGAAAATTTCATTTATGTAAAAGTAAGAAAAATTATTTTTAATATATTTGTTTGTTCATTTTAGATCGAAGATAAGTCGAACATAATTCCATTGATAGCCGGATTGCGAAGAGATGTTTTGGTTCTTATATCAGAGGTAAGAAAATATGCTTATTTTACAACAATTATTTTATGATCTTCTTATTCCACAGGGTATTACTTTAATTTGGGAAAGTTACAAACTTGATTCCTACGTTCAACGATTATCAGACGTAGTCTTATCATTTCAAGAAAAAGTTGAAGATCTTCTAGTCGTAGAAGAACAACTAGATGTTGACGTAAGATCATTAGAAACATGCCCTTACTCAGCAAATACGTTTGCTGATATACTTACAAAAATACAGAAATCGGTTGATGAACTTTCACTGAAAAATTTTTCTAATCTTCATATATGGGTATCAAAGCTTGATGAAGAAGTTGAAAAAAATTTGGCTTCTCGCCTTGAAGCTGGAATTAAAGCTTGGACTGATGCTCTAATTGGTCGAATAAAAGAAGTGGATTTAAGTATGGATACAGATGCTCCTAGTCAACCGACTCATAAATTAGGTGGTGATCCAAAAATTCAGAATCAATTACATGAAGTAAGAATTACAAATCAAACTATGTACCTTTACCCAAGTATTGAAGATGCTAGATTTCAAATTATGCAACAGTTATTTGCATGGCAAGCTATTGTTACTTCGCAGGTTAGTTTAAACATTTACTCGCACTGTCAAATATTGGATATAACTGTGATTATATTAATTTGCTTTACGTATCCTTTCGTATTCCTTGATTTTTAATACTCTTAAATTCAATTGTATTTAAAAAGCAGACATAGAAATGCCGTGTGATACTGATCGTAACTTATTAACAGAGAGCGCTATTATTAAAATAGCTTACAAAAAATATTCGTTGGTGTGCTCACGTATATTCGTAATATTATCAGTTTTCCATTCAAGACTATGTCATTTATTATATAATTATATTTTCATTATTACATTTAATTTTTATTATTTCAGTTTTTAATTATTAATTTTTAATTTTTATATTTAATTATGATGTTTAATTTTTTCATTATTTCAGTTTTAACATTGATAAAATAATACGCGTTTCTTATTATTTGATGAAGTCCAACATATTAAAAAGTTATTGAAATCGGTGAGGTGAGGTTAGGTTGGTTTGGGGGAGTTTCTTTGTTAGATCAACTTAACAGAGGCCTCCATCACACAAATTCATATTTACAGATTAATTGCAAGCATTCTATAGTCTAAAGCATTAGTTTCAAGTACAATGTATGTGGTAATGCCATCCGACTGTTATCATTGATTTATACTTGGTAGGCAATAAGTCCTGCTATTCAAAATACTAAGGAAAAAACGAGTGATTTGTCTTATGCACACAGTAGCTACGTCACGAGAAATGAGATACCATACAGTTTAGCGTCTAAATGCTGAATGCATTACCACGATACATTACCAGAAGAAGAAGGGGTTTCATCGACAACTGATTCTTCCGCGACAGGAATAGTACTGACTAACCCGTACTGACTAGCCGGTGATGTAACAGTATTTGAAGCTCAAACCATCTACACCCAGCAATATTAATTATGTTAATGCGTCTGGTTACATGCATCAAGACGGGTTCCATGGTGCCATCCACTAGATTAATAATCACGTATAATTCATCACACAACATACTAATCAAAACAGCTGCCGCATGATCGCCTGTTTCGCTTCCACAATACCAGTAAACACCACTCTAAATGTTACGACTTTTTAGTCCTCATACCGTAGAAAAAGCTATTACCTTCCAGTGGGGTTCTATTGTATTCATGATTGTGGAAACCGCTAATTCTTAGAAAAGATATGTAAACATAATTTAGTTGTAAAAGGTCATAAAAAATAAGGTAATGGAATAATAAAAATATTGTAGTGAAGTAAGGAATTAAATTATTTCGAAGTTAAACATATCATTATATTAGGGTTGTAATTACTCAAAACTACTGCGGGTAAGGATAGTAGAGCAATTTGCGAAGATTTACACAACGAAGAATCTTATTGTTTCACTTCATTGTAATGTGGATACTTACATCAGTGAATGAAGTATTAAGCACGCGTATTTCAAAAGAAAGAATAGTGCAAATGATTGTGTTTCACAAATCAGGCCGTTTGTACATGATTTTATTTTTGCCAAACAATCACATATACATCGGACGTTTCAGGTGAACTGATCCGCTTAAAAAATTAAACTAGCTGAAAAATCTTTTATCTGATCAATATAAAAACCGTGCAACAGCTAAGCCATCGCTCATGCGTCAATTCACATAAGTAATAAATAAATTAATAACAGAAATGTTATTGGCAGGCGAGTCAGAGAGGTCGCTGACGCCGTGGCTTCGGACGTGTCAGGGTGAGCCGTAAGACCAGCTCGACGGTGCTCCAGTGGGATAGCGACCATCAAGTCAAGTACAACGAGATTGAGCTGTATAATTACAAAAAAAACCTTATCTTGCTAAAAGTATATATTTGACGATTTCGATCAAAAGCTGGTCAGTTTTTACATAGGAATAAGTATTTTCCAAAAAGTGTTCGAGATGTTTCCGATGACAAATAGAATGCAAAAAAAGTAGGCGCAGAGCGATTTTAGCGCGTGTTACGGCACGCCAATCAGGCGCTATGCGGGCTCTAGTCTGCGCGCAATATAGTGCTTTAATCTGACCAATACGAAAACGATAAAAATTACTCTTTTTTAGTACAATTCTGTAGATTAAAATGACATACAGTGTGATTATATTTTGCTTAAAGATAGAGTCTGTTATCATTCTAGGTAAAAGTAAGTTTTGAAGTTCTCAATTTTGGGCTACACGATTGACATCTTCATATTCGTCATTATAAAATAGAACTACAGATAAAAATTATTCAAATTTCTTGAAAATTCAAGATTAACTCTTTGTTGTTATATAATGTTACTATTTTTCAAAATATTTGGATGTCTTTAACACTGTACTCGTGTTTTTCCGTGAAACACACGAAACAAATGGATTTTAAAAGGTTTTGCAAATAATTACATGTCAAATACTACACGTCTGATACTTCTAAAATTTCTACGTTGGCAGTATTCAGGACCACACATCTTGGCACCTCGGCCAGAGTCCGGCAGCCGATTGACTTTTGATAACATCCTCTTCATTTGTTGTTTATATTATTACACTCTAGTTGTACATTATCTTAAAAGTATAAGATTCCGTTTTTAAAACAAATGTTGAGAAATAAAAAACTGTGCTGTATTAAAAAAAATCCAATGCGTCTTTGGGTTACGTGAAAAACTGTTCGTTTCATCAACCAATCCCTATAGAATTATAAACAAATGAAAATTTTGTCGTAATGAGCATAACGACAAGTTGCTGATTCGGAACAAATAATTTCAGTATAATTATTCAAACAATTTTTAAAATTTGTTCAATATTTAATAGTAAAGTTTGTAACACAGGTATAACGTCTCCCCTAATGTTTTACATTGAACCATCTAATAATTGCTTAATACCGTGGATAAATTAGATATTCGTATTTCAACTACTTTTCGCGCTAACGATGAACTTGCGTATTTGGAATTCTTCTCAAGGCCGACGTGGAGAGCCTCGACAATTCTTTCCCCTTTTTGTTTACACTCACTACATGAGAGTAGCCGCGGTCTAGCTACTGTTGCGATTGTCTACAGTGCAAATATTTTGCGAAGCGATAGACAATCTTCAAGCTGATGCTTGACGAAGTCGGGTATCAAGCGTTGTACATGACTCGAAGGTTATGGACCTCGTCCGCGCGCTGCCAGATGCCGTGGTGTGGGAGTTAGTTGATCCGAGTGGGTGACATCTCGAACTCTTGGGTGGTTACCCGTCGCATGTGTCCTCCATGAATCTACCTTACTCTACCTTCAAGTGTGGGTCCTGACCTTCGAGCATATACTAACTGGAGATAGCATGTCGCGGCAAAAAGCGTGACCGAGTCAGAGAGAGAGAGAGACAAAAAGTATCGGGGTATATGCTTTCTCACTCTAGCACGCACGGGATTGGTCGAAACTAGGAGCATATACCCCGATACTCTCTCTCTCTCTCTCTCTCTCTCTGACTCGGTCACGCTTTTTGCCTCCACATGCTACCTCCAGTTAGTATATGCTCGAAGGCGCACACCGCCGCTCCCCGTATCGATGAAGGTATAGCGAGCAGAGCCATTGGGAAATCGTTCAATGAGAATCGTGAAAAGGTCAATAAAAATAATTACAAATAAAAATAAGAGAATGCAGATTAAACAAAAAATTAATATATTTAAAACATAATATATGATTCACTGATAAACATTGTGTAATGCTTTTAAATAAAAAACAATTAAAATACTCATTACGTTTATAAAAGCACGCTTTGGCAAAAAGCTTGCGCTGGGCCACTCGCCGCTGTCTTTTTAATCGTGTTACTATTGAGCCCTTCATTTCTCCATTCTGAAGATTTAGAATTTTGTAGTTTAAGACTTGTACTTCCGTATGATGATATGCATTTAGAAAAAAAAACTGATATACTTTGAGAAAAATGGCTCTGAACATTCAACTCGAATTTTTTACCAGAAAAAAGAGATTGGGAGTAAAAAGAATAGCACCATTGGCAAGAGCAGCAAAAAATTTATCGATATATGAATCGCTTCATGCAAAAAGGACCCTTAGTGACAAAAAAATCATTTTTTAGAAAACGTAAAATACGTTATTACTTTTCTTACGTTCGGACGATTCTTCTGAAATTTTGTACACACATACAGTAATGTAAGAAAAAATATACCATCATTAGTTTAGCTTAAATATTTCTGTTTATTTTTAAATAATAAATTATCATCAGTGGATTTAGGGCCCTTTTTGCACGAATTCTATAAAATCACACATTTATACTAATAAAATTCATTTGGAGGCATGTGTACAACCAAATCACTCGACAATGTATCACTGACTACCTACATAACGATATATTCTTTGTTTTGATTTTGGATTGTTATTAACCTTTAGACTGCCGGGATTTGAACCTTTAAAAGTGGCCAAATTACTGTCTTGTATCACGTATCAACTATATGCAAAGTTCATGTCAGAGGTCGAGCCTATATATAGACTTTCCGGCAGTCTAAAGGTTAATACTTTAAGCTGTATATTGATAGTAACGTAGTACTGCCTACACTACTACACATCAATTTATGGTAAATATTGACATATTTGAAACTCTAAATATTTTTGAGTAAATAACCAGTAGCGCGTAAATTTAACTTTTCTTATCAATATGATCAGTACTGTTTTTATTACAAAATTAATTCTATAGATACTAGTAATACAGCAATTGTTTGTAAAATTACGTCGTAAGACGTAATAAATATCTTTTTATTAATATACTATTTAATCTCATCATATTCATATTCCTCATTTTCACACAATTGAAATCGTAGCTAAATACAACTCTGGCTGTCCAGTCAAATTTATTAGTAACGTACTAATAATTT
>JAWWEQ010000043.1:22522-32817 GCA_035583055.1 Torymus tubicola
GAAAATATACAAGAAAATTATACATTTTTTTCTTGAAACTGTTTTATGTAATTCATGATTTCTACCGTACAAGCAAATTTATTTTCTTGACGTACACTTAATAATTACTTTTGTGTCTTCATACTTATCACTTTCTCTATCTAAATAAATATTTATTTTGGATAAAACATTATTATCAATAGGTAAAGCCTGACTTTCTGAATTATCTTTTTTTTGTCGTTTTCTTGTATTTATATTATTATCTGATATTCTATTTTCTTTCTCGTCCTTTTGATTACAATAATTAATTGAAGACACCATAGTTCTGTGCTTCACATGTGGTATTAAAAATTTCATTTCATTGAAATACATCCATCGAC
Source organism: Torymus tubicola (assembly GCA_035583055.1). Taxonomy (NCBI): domain Eukaryota; kingdom Metazoa; phylum Arthropoda; class Insecta; order Hymenoptera; family Torymidae; genus Torymus; species Torymus tubicola. The sequence goes on from JAWWEQ010000043.1 coordinate 22,882, forward strand.
TTGTATAAACAATATCTGAAGACGACCCAGATGGTACATAAGAGTTTTCTTTTCTTGTACAAGTTATTCCATTTCTTGCTGATTTCAACTTCTGCAAAATCAATTAAAAAGTTTGAAAAGTGATAATTTTTATTTTATAAGAGTATATAAAATGTACCTGATAAAAATATATTGTGGCTTGAATATATAGCTTGGGAAATTTCATCAAATACTTGTTTTTTAACAGTAACTATATTTAGCTTACATTCAACACTTTTATCATGAATAATGGGTTCGTTTTTCACCATAGAAATAACTATCTCATTAATGGAAGCCTCAATGGCAGTGGTCACACCATCATTTTCTTTTGACATTATTTCTTAGTTTCTTTTTTTAAACACTATTAATTGCAATTAAAATGATAAATAATTTATTCTAAAAAGAATATTCCGGCTGCACGTGTACAATAAGCAAATATTGTACACAATGGTAATGATTAAGGAGAACCTTGTTGATGTCCTCATAAAAAAATCAATCTGAAAATATTTTCTATAGATTATATATTATTTATTGAAATGTATAATTTACAATTAAACTTACTTTAACCTCTAAACCTCCTTTAGTAAATAACTATGAGATAATTATTGTTAATAATTGTTAATAAATAAAATTATCTTACTATACTAATCAAGAAAATATACAACGGTTATGGAGTAATCGAACGTGAACTATGTTGAACTGAAGACTGTTTACTCTACTTTTGTTCCGTACAATACAGAAAGGTAGGAAGGAACAAACAGAACACACAGAAGACACAGAAGACGCATATGTAGATAGTCCCCGCTGACCTATAGGTGTTAAGACCCCCTTAATGAAATAAAATTTAGTGATTAAAATAAATTATCTGTAATCTCTAATTTGTATTTTTTTAAATAAAAAATGTATGTCAAAATATAAATAACTTGGTGTCTTTTAAACTCATGTTTTATAATACTATTTTTAATTAAAATATACGTATTAATAATAGATTTTAAGCTTTTTATATTGCTTTTAGAACTGTATATATTTGTACTTTTCTGTACATCTCCGTATATTTTTGTACATTTCTGTACTTTTTTGTATATCTGTGTAATTTTGTCCGAAAACAGACAAAATTTACAGTAATATACAGAAAGGTACAGAAATTCACAGTTTTTAACGGAAATTCACAGAAATTCATAGAAAGTCACAGAAGTTCACAGAAATTCACAAAAAAGTACAGAAAAGTACAGAAACGTTACAGAAAAATACATTTCTTACTTCCGCCAGGGGAGACTCGATATATTAGTCCGATTGAAGCATGTTATCGCATGATTAGTAAACCATTACAAAATAAAAGTCATAGTATCATACGATTATCTGTTCATTTTCCCAAACAACAATCTTTTGTAATCGATGATATAAATGATGAAATTGCAGTAGAAGTAGCATTAAATCGAATGAATACGTTATTATCTTACTTTATCTTTTAAAAAATGGTGGAAAATCGTGAAAAATCGATAAAAAATCGTGAAAATTCGTATTCAAGGTGGTGGTTAGGAGTAAAACATTTTTTTATGAGTGTATTACACATGGATGTCCCAGTTTCATCCTTGACTATTATTTTTTCAATCTTTTTCACTGAGGAAACGTCTGCATACACAATTCTAGATTTAGTAATCATGTTAAAACCAGTAGTGTTAGTCATACAGAAGTAGCAGTCTTTTTGGTTTGTTGGAGCAGACCATTTCATTGGTTTTGTAAATTTTAAGTTTTGTTGTTGTTTATCTTCTTGCCATCGTGTTAGCATTGTGTAACATGGATTACAAACTTTTTGTGGTACCCACGTTTTATTTTGATTGGTTACTTCCACACCAAAGCATTCATTGCAGTTTGATTTAAAACTGTCTGAGAAAGGTCTAAGACATTTTGAAGTTCCATACTCTCTACAAACGAGACAAAACAAATCAGGACTTTTATTACATTTATGTGGATGATTTCTTGTATCATTACACTCTACAGAGGCTAGGTTACCCACCAATGTAAAGTTGCGGTTGCTTGATGACGACGCCTGCCGGCCCGCTTTCTCACCCTGACCAGGCGTCGATACTGGGGTTCCGAATCCTTGTATCGTAAGGTACTTATCACTTGAGCCTGCAATGACGGCATAACGCCATTAACCCAGAGACTCTGCTATACGGTGCTGTTGCCCACCGCCAGGACGTGGAGGTGCCCTGGTTACAGACGCAAGCAATAGGTCGTAATTTGAAGAAGTCAAAGCTGAACTAATGTATTCAATAAATACTTTTATCCAATATATTAAAAAATTTATTGAACCAATGGTATAGTCTGCTTCAACATGTCAAATTGATTGCTATGTAGTAAAAGTCCGTATTCTTTTTGGTTTGTTTGTGGATACTATGGGATTGTAAAATTTTTTAGATCCTTCTCAACCAGTTTTAAATCAAATTACAATGAATGCTTTGGTGTTTACAAAACCAATGAAATGGTCTGCTCCAACAAGCCAAAAAGAATGGTACTTCTTTATGACTAACATTATTGGTTTTAACATAACTACTAAATCTAGAATTGTGTATACCGACGTTTCTTCAGTGAAAAAGTCTGAAAAAATAGTAATCAAGGATGAAACTGGGACATCCGAATGCATGGATGTAGACAATTCAGGCGTAGCAGAGGAAATGGAAGTTGAGGAATTGTCTGAGGAAGAAACTTCTGAGAGTGAAGGAAGCTCTGAAGATGAATACTTGCCAGATGGGGAAATAAAAGCTCCTCAAACCTTTAATCAAACGGAGCCAAATTATCTTATTCGAGATCTAGGACTGCCTAAAGATGGAGCTGAATATCTGGCCTCTGTATTCAAAAAGAAAACCACGTTGGCACAAAGAGCAACAGCTTGTTTCTACCGAGATAGAGAAAAAGGATTTCGAAAATGTTTCTGTACAGATGTGAAGGGATTAGTGAATGAGCTAAAAACGAACTCATATAAAGACGAGGATTGGAGACTTTTTATTGATTCGTTAGAACGAAGTCTCAAAGCTGTCTTACTTCACAATGGAAATGAGTTTGCATCTATTCCTATAGCTCACTCGACTAAACTGAAGGAAACTTATGAAAATTTGAAGATAGTATTGCACAAAATAAAGTACTCTGAACATCAATCGAAGGTTGGGGCGATCTTAAAATTGCAACCATGATATTAGGACAACATCCGGTTTTACTAAAAATCCCTGCTTCTTATGTTTGTGGGATAGCAAAGACAGGCAGAGTCAATATGTTTAAAAAATATGGTTAACTAAGGCAGATTTTCAACCAGGGTCGAAGAACATTATACGCCTACCATTGATTGATCCATCAAAGTACCTACTTCCTCCACTTCATATCAAACTTGGTCTTTTGAAACAGTATGTAAAAGCTCTCAATGAAGATGGCGATTGTTTCGAGTATTTAGGAGAAAAGTTTCCCGCAATAAGTGACGCTAAATTAAAAGAAGGTATTTTTGATGGTCCCCAAATTCATGCTCTATTTGAAGACAAAAATTTCATGACAAAAATGAGTGTCAATGAGAAAACTGCATGGCAAAGTTTCAAATCTGTATGTGAGAACTGTTTAGGAAATAAAAAGAGTGAGAACTATAAGGAACTTGTCGAAGAAATATTGAAAAATTTTAAAAATTTGGGTTCTTGATGAGCTATAAAAAGCATTTCTTACATTCTCATCTCGACTACTTCTCTTCTAATCTTGGAGACTTCAGTGAAGAACAAGGAGAACGATTTCATCAAGATATAAGTGTAATGGAGAATCGTTACCAAGGAAAATGGGACGTTAACATGATGGCAGACTTTTGTTGGATACTTAAAAGTGACAATGATGCTCAAGTGTGAGTAAGAGCAAAAAGGGAAAAAGGAATCCCTTGCACAGGTCATTTGAAGGAAAAGAGTTCGTTACAAGAGAAAAAAGATGTAGAGCAAACAAAGTTGACGTAGTAAGTATAAGAAAAAGAAAAGAAAAAAAAACAAACAAAAATCGTATTTAGAAAAGAGAAAGGATTTCTTCAATGATACGATTTATTTTTATTTTCTTTTATCACCATATAATGTTATTTTTAAGCAATTTTCCAAGATTTTTTGACATTTTTTCAAAGTTGTGAGGATATAAAAGTCAAATACTCACCAGATCTCATTTTAGACAACTAAAATTCACATAAATCATACCTGAGATACTGACAAAGAAATGTATTGGAATAAAGTTATGCTATTAAATGCAAATTTTCACGATTTTCTGTAGTTTTTCTCGATTGTTCACGGTTTTCCACCATTTTTACAAAGATTAAAGGGCGTAAGGCTAAAGTAAACCCTGGATTTGAATTTAGCCAGTCAAAATACACAAAAATCATGCATAATACACTATAAAAAAATATTTTTCTTTAACCTATGCTCTTTAATGCGAATTTTCATGATTTTCTGTAATTTTTTTCGCTTTTTCACGGTTTTTCATCAATTGTTCATAGTTAGAATGGTGTACGGGCAAAATAAACCCCGAATTCGGTTTTAGCGCGTCCAAATACACAAAAACCATGTATAGCACACTCATAAAAAAATTTATTGCTCATAACCTTGTGACGTACGACTATTATTGACCAAAACCCTCTCGATGACCTAGCCGTCACCCTGTCACTTTCCTCTGCTCGACCTGAGACTCAATTTTCGACAAGGGGGTTCAAAATTAGCAACAACTTCCTCTGCGACTGGACTACCTTCACTGATGTCCTCGAGACCGTTGATTATACCTAAATATAAAAAAAAGGGGGGGAAGATGACACAGGACTCGCACAAAATCACACTCGCAAATAAATAACTCCACAGTTTTATTAGATTCAATGTTAACTTTATTGAGATTGATCCTCAACTAATTTAGCCTTCGCAGGGTAATTGACCCGGGTACGACCTCTGGCACTGCTATCACAGGTGGTGGCTGAAATCTGGAACAATAACACTAGAAAAATCTCGAACTCCGACACAAATATCCAGGTGGCCGCTGAAACAATTACCCACGACCCGCGATCTAGACCCTGAAAACCACCTTCCTCGAACACTCGTCATTACGTACCCGTATACTTGCTATGAATCTCCTTACTCAAGCATTGAATCTACGATGAAAGGTAATACTATCCGTCTCGGAGGTTGATCAGTAAGAGAGCGATCATCGCGATCGCCCTTTACTCATCACCTCTGTTGAAGCACACGCCGCGAGGAGGGTCCATCTCGTCTACGGGTACCGGGCGGAGGCTCCCAAACAACACTCCGCGCACCCGGCACCGCCGCAGGTCCGGGAATCGATCGGGCGACCCCTCCCGCTTCTCTGCAGTCGCCTGTCCCAGGCGGTAAAAGATAGACTTCCGTTCGCCTGCTTCTCCAATTGCTGGGGACGCCGCTGCTATCACTTTCCTGGGCGGTTCAGAGGCCTGGAGTCTGACTGTCTCCACCTGCGGGCTGGCCAGGGTGGCGGGTACCTGGCTAACGCGCGCTTTCTTCCACCTCTGCAAGCCACCGGGGGTTGAATGGCTCTCGTCGCCCCTTTCCCTTCGGCCAGTGCCCGATTGAAGTCGGCCAGGGCTCATCCTCGTCCTACTCCATCCTGCCTGCTGGAAAAGGCTCGGTACCTAAGAACGGCAGAAGCGCGAACCGTTTCAGGCTCTCTCGATCTTCTTACACATGTTGCAGTGTGCCCCTTTTCGTCGAATGCCCCCCCTAACTCGACCCCAAGCTCTTTAGAGGGGAAGTGGCGAGTTGGGTTGGAATCGTTTTCGTTCCTTGGCGGAGGGGGCACGCCATCTTTGAAACCTTCCAATAACCACCCCTCAAGCTCCTGTACGGCTTGGCAACTGGACAACTCATTCCAAACTTCCTCCCCCTCCCGTTTCTCGCTTGCCGACTCGAGATCGATGAGGAGCGCCTCAATTCTGCCCTGTCCTCACCTGCTGATCCTCTCTTGATGCCTCACCTTGGTGAAGGCGGTGCTACTGGCGGGGGACTTGTTGATTCTCCCGCCAACCCCTTCGTGTCAGATGTTCCTCGGGCCTTCTTCCCGATCTTTGGGGCCTGGTGGGCAGCCACTCGCCACTTATCCTCCGGCTGCATGTCCTGCAACAGTTGCGATTCCAGCCAATCCGCCTGACGAAGGTAGCGATCGTAGTCTTGATAGTTCTATTGCTTCGCTCCACGGGGTTAGATTGGGGATGATGCGGGGGTGCTGTCACCCGCATCATTCCATAAACCTCCAACACCCTCCCCAGGTCCTTGTTATCGAACTCCTTGCCGTTATTAGTGAGTAGACAGTCAGGAGTACCCCAGCGAAACAATGCCATTTCCTCGAAGGCCTTAGCTACCTTTTAACCCGTAGCCGCCCGCAGAGGGCGTAACGCGATCCAGCGCGTAAACAGATCTTGGAAGACTACGACATACTTGTACTGCCCAACGCTCTGGAGAAATTCCATTGAATCGAACGCGACATCTGCCCAAGGACCATCGACAACTTGACCCCCCATGAATCCCGTCCATGCTGTTTGATCGGTTCTGTAACGTTGACACTCATCGCATCCCTGCACGTACTGGTATACGTCATACCACACCCCGGGCCAATAGTACCATCAATTTCCAGATATCATCGTCACCAGTGATGGGGCCCAAAACAGCGTCCACCCTCTTCTTATAAATCATCCCATCCCCGATTTTCCAGAACTTATACTTGACCGGGTTCGATTGGATTTCCTCGACTCTTTGTAGATACCATGCATCCTTTACTTCCTCAAAGGCGGCGACCTCTACCTCGTCTTTTTGCCCCAGGATCCTCGAAAGTGCATACGGGACGCGGTGCATCGCTCCTTTTCGGTGCTCGATTTCAACGTCCCACTGTTGCAATTCTAGGGCCCATCGCGCCAATCGACCAGTTGGCTACCCTTCCAGGTAGTGACGTAATTTCTTAATCGCCCACACCAAGGCTAGGCACTGCTTCTCCGTCGTGGAATAATTCTTTTCGGCGCTCGAAAGTACTCAATGGATAAACACTATTGGATGTTGTCCGTCCTCATTACTTGCATCACACTGGACTGTGAATTCGCGAGTGAAATCGGGCCTGGCCAGTACCGGCGCTTTGGTGAGGGCTTGCCTCTTTTTTATAAGCTTGAGCAACGGAAGCTTGATCACACTGTCCTTCTCGATAAACCTCGAATACCACCCGACCATCCCGAGAAACCGCCGTAATTGTCTCTTTGTTTTGGGCAGTGGGTACTGCAGGATTGGTTCAACATTCTCCGCGTCCGGCCTCAACCCTTTTCGATCTAGCAAGTACCCGAGATACCTAACCCTCGAATATCCAAACTCGCACTTCTTCCAGTTCACTGTTAATTGTGTGTCTCGAATTTTTGTCAGGACGATCTCGACCCATTTCTGGTGCTCCTCGAAGGTGTCAGTCGCAATGATGATATCATCGAGATACCCGAACACATTTAGTTCCATCTCGGGCCCAAATAATGCATCGATTAGTCTTTGGAATAATGTTGAGGCATTAGTTAGCCCGAATGGCATCCTTTTGAACTGCCACAGGCCGGAGCCTAGCACCGCGAATGCTGTGTACTGCCTACTTTCCTCATCTAACTCGATTTGGAAATAAGCGCTCTCAGATCGACTTTGGAGATGTATTTGGCTCGACGTAGTTTATCCAGGATTGCATCCATATTCGGTATAGAATAAGCATCCCTCTTAGTTCGTTCATTGTGATCTCGAAAATCGATACAAAATCGAAAGTTACCATCCGACTTCTTCTGTATTACTGAAGCGTGACACCACGCACTGGCGGAGCGCTCGATTATTCCTGCGCGGTGCATCTCTCGCACAGCCTCTTCTGCTACCGACCACATTGCTGGTGACCTGCGTCTTGGGGCGTGGCGGATCGGGGTATAGTTAGAAAGTTCGATGTGGTGCTCGGTGAGGTGAGTGGTTGGTAAATAGTCGCTGTTCAATTTGTGAATGAGGCGATCTACTATTTCTTTAATTCTCTCAGTTTTATCTGCTGTCATCTCGACTAAGCCAGCACACTCCGCTGTAATTGGTGACGTGACATCCCCGATACTAGTCGCGAATGAGTGCCACCCTCCCTTCTCTCCGCATCTCCACTTCTTCGCTCGAACTGGTATCGATAAATCGCACTCGACCCCAAAATCCATCCCTAAGATCATATGGTCGCTCTGAATTAAAAAGGAGTCAACTCGACGTCAAAAAGGAGTCAACTCGGCGTTGTCTTCAAAAAGGAGCCAACTCGGCGTCGTCTTCAAAAAGGGGGCAACTCGGCGTCCGGTTCAAAAAGGAGCCAACTCGGCGTCGTCTTCAAAAAGGGGTCAACTCGGCGTCCGGTTCAAAAAGGAGCCAACGCAAACACGATTTTTTTTCCCGAAATTTAGGTTGGCAACACCATTGAATGGGAAAATATATCATTTGTAATATATTTATAGACTGCATTTACATTACTGATTATAAAATATGTTATGTATATCTTATGTAAATTTTTTCTTTGCACCATAGCTTATAAAAAAAAAATTGAGCTTTTACCTATAAAAATACATCACCAGTTTGCTAAAAAAAATTATTTAAATGTTTAAAAAAAAGTTAGCTTTTGTAATAAATGGATGTATACAAAAAATGACTAAAAGTAAAACCACACTCATGTATAATCTGGCTAATTTTTTTTCCTTCCCTAAATACAAAATAAGTTTTCACATTTAATATTTTGGGCTAAATATATTTACGTTAAAACATATATATTATATATGTTATATAATATATATGTTATATATTATATTATGACGGACGAATATTTCTCCGTCAAACTCTCTTTTCCGTCGACTGTATTTGTGTATTATACGTATTATAATATTTATAAGTTGTTACAGGTGCGGAGAGCGAGAGGGAACCGAAGCGACGAGCAGAGTGAGAGAGACAGAGAGAGAGAGAATAAACACTGTCGCCAGTACCGCTTGCGCACAGGTTCAGTTTAGGTCTGGCCTTGACCGTGTTAAGGAAGCCCTAGCGCATTCTCGAGCGTCCTATATTGTACCTGCACTACTACGTTGCGATTGCCACTATAGAGCGTACGGATAGTTTTATGTGTGTGTGAGTGTGCTCTACCGAGTGCAACGTGCGATCCCGCTGCGCCCGGGAGAAGCGACCTACGCAAAATAACCGGTCAAGGCCACCGTCGAATACGTCTTCAACGGCAAGTACAGTAGGCATTGTTTACGTCGCGTGCCGATACAGGACTCGAGCCGCGCCAAACGTAAACATTGCGCACATTTCTAACACACTTAATCTTGTACTGTGTATTGGAAAAGGAAAATAGTTCGAATATTATATTCGTAACTAAAATATTTTCTTGTACTGCGAAAGATTATATTTCAATTAAACTGTGCGTGAAAGCGAAGTGCATTATAGCGACATCGCATTAATGAACAACTATTAATTTAACATTATAACTAGTAAATAATAAAATAACAGGTTATTAAATTATTTAACAAAAATAAAATTTGTTTTTCCTGTTACTAATTAACAATTGAATAAAAGATTTTTTTTGGTTGGTGATAAAATATTACAGTAGCTAATATAAAAGCGAAGTCGCTATAATATACAATATAGGCAAACGAGGACAGTGTTTACGTTGCGCATCGACATAGAGTTCGAGCGGCGCAGAAAGTAAACAAAGTGTGCCTTTCTAACATACGAAATTTTAGACCGTGTGTTAGAGAGAGAAGCACTGCGAATATTATATTCGAAATTAGAATATATCTTCGCGCAGCGAACACGCCGATTCAGCGCTACATTATATGCGCATAAATACATCACGCATTGGCGCGTGACAAACAAATAGCGA
>JAWWEQ010000043.1:32917-43274 GCA_035583055.1 Torymus tubicola
CCTCTTCCAATAGCTATCTGAATCTAACAATAACTTCTGGAACTCTGAAAAAGAAATTTCCACAAAGTATCTATGCTAGTTTATAAAAATTGAATATTTATGCAGTTAATTTATACTTATCTGATATACATCTAGTTGGTTGAAGATTTGGGTAAACACAAGGTACAGCTTGGCTGAATAAAACTACCTAACCCCAAATGACACATCAAAATAAAAACATGTGGTCGCACAGAGCAGCCGACACTGACAGTTGACGCTGCGGGGCAGCAATCAGCATTTTCGTGGCGCCTTGTAGCGGCGTCTTTCACACTTTTTCCCAACTCGTTCGCGCTCGAGCGCACAATTTGAGTTCACGAATATCATTTAAAATTTCATGTGTTTAAATTACGTATATATGTATATAATAGTATGTTACGATACAAGTGCGGGAAGTAGGGGTTCCCACGAGTATCGTATACTATTTTTCGTCTCGTCGTGAGGGAAGTTGAACCATGAATAAAGGTGACATTTTTTCGCTCGAGCCGAAGGCGAGAGCGGCGGTAGAGGCAGGGAAGTTGAACCACGAATAGAAGTGAAAATTTTTCGATACGGTGAAAGGAACGATCACTTCCCGCACGGCGAGACGAAAAATATATTGACATTAAATCAATTAACTTATTTTCTCAGTTTGATATCTAATCAAAACGCTTTTTTGAGATATTTTTTTGTTAAAAATTCATTAAATAATTATTTTTATAAATTTTAAATTAACATTTTAAAATATTAAGTTTCTTCCTTTTAACCCTAAAAATTTTTTTTCAACTGTACTCTATCCTTAAGTGTGAAGACTTAAAGAATACAGATCTAGAGAGATTTTCGATTTGAAATTTCTAAGTCGTCCAACTCAATAAAGTTTGTATTAATAAAATGTAAAAAATTCGGTTTTATCCCTAATTTGACGATAGAAAATGTCACACTAGCCTCTTTCAGGCCGTAAAACATTGCAAGTAGTAGTCATAAAAAAATAGTAGAGATAGGACTATGATACACTATATATAAAAATATTTCAAATTTAAGAATTTGAAAAAGTTTCTTTATCCCGTTAATTAAACAAAATAAACCTTTTAAGATTTCTTATTTATTCCTATCAATAAAGATTTGTTATAGGTTGTGTAATTATTAATAAATAATTTATTGTATTTTACTTTTGCTCTTACTTTTTCTTTAATTGTCTGTTTGCTTTTAGGTTCGTCTTCAAAGTTCTAGATATCAAGTTGGTTTGGACAAACAAGAATCAAGCACTTACAGAAACCTACTCACTAAACTACCTTCCGGAAAAAATTCACTTGAATCCGCCTATGAAGCGATTGAATTTAAAATGCAGGAAATTGTCAATTATGTAGATCAGTGGTTAAGATATCAATCTTTATGGGATCTCCAACCTGAAAATTTATATGGAAAATTGGGTGAAAATATTATGTTTTGGATGAAATGTTTAAATGACATAAAAAAAACTAGAACTACTTTTGATACATCTGACACAAGAAGAGAATTTGGCCCAGTCATCATTGATTTTGCCAAAGTCCAAAGTAAAGTATCTTTAAAATACGATTCTTGGCACAAAGAGACTTTAGGAAAATTTGGAACGCTACTTGGAAATGAAATGGCAACTTTTCACGCTCAAGTTTCAAGATCTAGAAGTGATCTAGAACTTCACTCTATTGAGGCAGCAAGTACATCTGACGCTGTCAGTTTTATTACTTATGTTCAATCACTAAAACGAAAAATGAAGGCTTGGGAAAAACAAGTTGACATTTACAGAGAAGGTCAAAGAATTCTCGAACGCCAACGATTTCAATTTCCATCTCATTGGTTACATGTTGATAATATAGAAGGAGAATGGGGGGCCTTCAACGAAATTATCAAAAGAAAAGATACGTCGATCCAAACGCAAGTAGCATCACTTCAATTAAAAATTGTAGCTGAAGATAAAGCTATAGAAACGAGAACTTCAGACTTCTTAAATGATTGGGAGCATGGGAAGCCGGTGGAAGGTCATTTAAGACCAGATGATGCTCTACAGCAACTTCAGTTATTTGAAAATAAATTTAGTAGATTAAAAGAAGAAAGAGATAATGTTGGAAAAGCTAAAGAAGCCTTAGAACTTTTAGAACCTGGAGTTACATCAATAAATGAAGATCGCATGCAAGTTGTTTTTGAAGAGCTTCAAGATCTAAAAGGTGTTTGGTCGGAATTATCGAAAATTTGGACGCAAATTGATGAAACTCGGGAAAAACCTTGGTTATCAGTGCAACCACGAAAACTTCGTTTACAGTTAGATACCATGTTAACGCAGTTAAAAGAATTGCCAGCAAGATTACGACAATATTCATCTTATGAGTATGTGAGAAAAATGCTCCAAAATTATACAAAAGTTAATATGTTAATTGTTGAACTTAAATCTGATGCATTAAAAGAAAGACATTGGAAACTTCTTATGAAACAATTAAAAGTTATCTGGGTTCTTAATGAATTGACTTTAGGTCAAGTGTGGGACGTTAATTTACAAAAGAATGAAGGAGTCGTTAAAGACATAATTTTAGTAGCTCAAGGTGAAATGGCTTTAGAAGAATTTTTGAAGCAAGTACGTGAATCATGGCAAAATTATGAATTAGATTTGATAAATTATCAAAATAAATGCCGTTTAATTCGTGGATGGGATGATTTGTTTAATAAAGTCAAAGAACATATTAATTCTGTTGCTGCTATGAAATTATCACCTTATTATAAGGTATTTGAAGAAGAAGCAATTACTTGGGAAGAAAAACTTAATCGAATTAACTCTCTATTCGACATTTGGATTGATGTCCAGCGGAGATGGGTTTACTTAGAAGGCATATTTTCCAGTAGTGCTGACATTAAAACTTTATTACCTGTCGAGACGTCACGGTTCCAGAGTATTAGTTCAGAATTCCTTGGATTAATGAAAAAAGTTTCAAAATCACCAATGGTGATGGATATTTTAAATATTCCAGGTGTTCAAAGATCTCTTGAACGCCTGGCAGATCTTCTAGGTAAAATTCAGAAAGCACTTGGGGAATACTTAGAAAGAGAGAGAACTTCATTTCCGCGATTTTATTTTGTTGGCGATGAAGATTTACTAGAAATAATAGGCAATAGTAAAAATGTGGCCAGGCTTCAAAAACATTTCAAAAAAATGTTTGCTGGTGTTGCATCAATCCTACTAAATGATGACAATACCGTAATAACCGGTATTGCATCCAGAGAAGGAGAAGAAGTTATATTCCAGAATCCAGTATCAACTATTTCTCATCCTAAAATTAATGAATGGTTATCTCTCGTGGAAAAAGAGATGCGAGTTACACTTGCATCAAGTTTAGCACGTGCTGTGCAGGATATAAAGGGATTTAAAGAACAAAATGTTAATTCACAATCTCTGATGCATTGGTGTGATAATTATCAAGCACAAATAATTATCTTAGCAGCGCAAATATTATGGTCAGAAGATGTTGAAGCTGCATTACAGGACGCTCAAGATAATTTAAGAGTCAATCCTTTAGACAAAGTTCTTTCGCAGGTGGAGAATACTTTAAATATTTTAGCAGATTCTGTTCTTCAAGAGCAACCACCGTTGAGAAGAAAGAAATTAGAACATTTAATTAATGAGTTCGTTCATAAGCGCACAGTAACCAGACGACTAATTTATAATAATGTTTCAAACCCTAAGGTTTTTGAATGGTTATGTGAGATGCGGTTTTACTTTGATCCTAGACAAACTGATGTCTTACAACAACTCACTATACATATGGCAAACGCGAAATTTTTCTATGGATTTGAATACTTAGGCGTCCAAGACAGACTTGTGCAGACTCCATTAACTGATAGGTGTTACCTCACTATGACACAAGCCTTGGAATCTAGGTTAGGTGGATCGCCATTCGGACCAGCTGGCACAGGAAAAACTGAATCTGTAAAAGCATTAGGTCATCAATTGGGAAGATTTGTTCTGGTCTTTAATTGTGACGAAACTTTTGATTTTCAGGTAACTTAATCAATTTATTATCTAAGCCTATCATGAATTTTAATACTATAATGTATGAAAAATATTTAAATTTTAATTATACTAACAGTAAGACAAGAAATCAAAATTCGGAAACTCTTCGCATAATGGCATTTTAGGAAAGAAGTTAAAAGAGATAGGGCTAGTTAATATTTTATGTAATTATTTCATATTATGTTATAAATGTCTAAAATCATCATTTAAAAATTTTATCTCCAAGTATCAGTGGGGATAATATGATAGGTTTTAATAATAAAATTCAGAATAACGCTATGTACTATTCAGATTACAGAACTTGCCTGGACTTCTAAACCAAAGTTCTCTTATAATACACAAATATATATAAAGAACTTAAGTTCTCTTATAATAAACAAATGTAACAACTTCTTAAAAAATTTCTTGTTTTGTGGAAAACTCATAATAAAAGGGGTTGAGAAAGAATTTACATTTTGATTCGTAACATTTTGCAGTAAGGCGGTCTTACACCTGTAGGCCACTGAGGCCAAAATAACCTGAAAAAATAAATTAAAATATTATTATCACTAAAAAAATTTATTGATTATTATTCTGTCTCGGACACTCCTTAGTAATACATATCTATCTGTCTCTTTCAATTTTTCGCATTCCAAAGATTTTAGCGAATAAAGTTAGAGGTCCTTTGATCGTTTCAGTCATGAAATATTGTCCTTTTAAAAAAACATTTTGGCTTTACTTTCTTTTAGACTAGTTAATGGGTTTTGATGCAGTAAAGTGCAAATTATTTATAATACACTCACCTATAGCATGGAGCTCTGGATTTTTAAAATTTTTTATTAAGCATGTTTTTTTATATAAAAGACCATTTTTTGTTGTTAATTTTAACAATTTAAATAGTTCAAACAAAAAAAAATGAAAAAATTTTTAAAATCTAGAGCTTAATACCAAAGGTGGATGTATTCCAATAATTTTCATTTTATCGCATGAAAATCCATCAACTAGCCTAAAAAAGAAAATAACGCCAAAGTTTAAAATTTTAGAGTTACGCTATTAAATTTTTCCCACTTCCTAAAACATATAAATAATTATTCCTAGTTAATATTGTAAATGAGGTTGTATCAAAGAACGCGGGAGCGCTCTGGAGGCATGTATAGAAAGAGTCTTAAGGAGTGACCAGGCGATAATATACATTGAAATATATTGCGCTAGTTTCAACTATACAACATATTCCTCTTAATCGAAAATCTTTTAATTGCTGTATTCAAATCACAAAATTTTATTTAAAAATATTATCTCGTTTAAAAGATACAAACAACTGAATTATTTTATGTTCGTTTTCATTTTCTCGACTTTTCCTCATGTTATTCCCACATACGGTTTGCAGATTTCTAGCTTTGACGACACTTCCGGCGTATACATATATAATATACAGGGAACAGTGATCATTGGGGAGAGAGAGAGAGAGAGAGAGAGATTGAAATCATTTTATTTCGCCAAGGCAAAGGCCGAATGGCGCAGTGAGAAATAATAAACGCATAATAAACTATGACAGATATAAGAAATATGTAACTAAAATATATAAAGTATAAAAGGTATAAAAGTATAACATATATAATAGTATAAAGCTAAATTACATTTGACTTAAACGTTATTTCTTGTACATCTTTGGAAATACACTAACGGTTTTAATTAAAGTAAGTCCTCATCGCAATACCAATTACTGCAATGCCACGAGATGCTTTCAGAGATTAGTGGAGAAAATATAAAAACTGCAAGCATTGATGACATCATTCGAGAGCGTAGACCAGAACTCAAGCGCAGTAATTAAAAAGATGTTCTTATAGGTCTCAGTAGACGCGTTAGGGATATTTCTTTGAAGTGTTTGCAAACGCTGAGATCGACGCAACTGCA
This sequence comes from Torymus tubicola, assembly GCA_035583055.1. Taxonomy (NCBI): domain Eukaryota; kingdom Metazoa; phylum Arthropoda; class Insecta; order Hymenoptera; family Torymidae; genus Torymus; species Torymus tubicola. The sequence continues at coordinate 38,865 of JAWWEQ010000043.1, forward strand.
TAAATTGTCGCGATAGAGCTTCATAGAAATACATGGGACGTTTGGTGTTTAATAGCCTAAAAGTAAAGCATCCCCGGAAATACGTCGATCACACGCTTTTAACCATTCCAACTCTGATCGATAGGGGCTTGTATGTGTATCACGACGCAGGTTAAATATAAAACGAATGCCCGCATTTAGAAGATGCTCGATTTTAAGCTGTAGATACCCCGGTATACTATCATAGACCAGACAAGCATAATCCAGATATCTAAGCTTAAATAAGGCATTGTGCACCTTGTACGAAATAGAACAAACGTTAGCATTCCAGGTCAGACCAGAAGTCATGATTACACCCAAGTTTTTTATTTGATTTACGTACTCAATAGGGTGATTGTGAACAACAACTGGTGGCAATTGCTGGGAGGCTAAAAATGAGAGATTAGAAACACTACCAAAGATTATTGATTTAGTCTTGCCTGAGTTAAGTTGACGACGATCAATGCCCCATTTTGTAACGATATTTGCTTCTTCCGTCATATGGGCAACTGCAGATGAAATAAGGTTTGCTGGACATTGTATGAATAGTTGGAGATCATCAGTAAAAAAAATAAAAGAAGATTTGCAATACTTCAGATAAAGTGGCAGAGAATTGATGAGGATAGAAAAGAAAATAGGTCTCGGCGATGAGCCTTGCGGGACGCCTGAAGTCACGGGCAGAAATTCTGAAACTTCGTCATTGCAAACTACTGCCAGATATATATAAATGTACCCATTTGATAGCATTGAGACGACTGAGAACTTCATACTCCTACACTCAGCCAAAAGGGCTCCAGGATCGATTGAATCGAAGGCTCTTCTGAAATCAAAAAGAGTTACAAGCGTGACAAAATTATTTTCGATACCGTAACGAATCCTATCTGTAAGATACAGGAGTGCTGATTGGGTATTATGATCTGCCCTAAACCAGAACTGGAAAGGCGAGAAAAGAAAACTTGCTTCGAGGTGTTGCGAAATCTGCGTGGCAATGATTTTGTCGAATATTTTCGCAAGATGACACAAATTCGCGATGGGCTGTGTATCTGAGACAGATTGAGGATTATCGCATTTATGTAGTGGGATAATCAGGGCTTCCAATGATCTGAATAAATATTTGTGTTGATCGAGCAATTAAAGATGTTCACTAGGAGAGGTAAAATTAGTAATAATAGACTTTTGAGGTGTGTCCATGGTAATCCGTCCGGGCTTTGACCTTTAGATTTACTAGAAAGTATTCGCGCCGTATCATATACCTCAACAGCCGATATTTCGTGGAAAGATAACAAAGTACTATCACTAAAATCTTGGATAGGTGCACCTAATGAGGCAAGCAAACTTGTAGGGCAAAGGGGATGTGCACAAGCAGCTGAACTGAAAAATAAGTTCAACTCATGCGCGGTAAATCTTTTACAACTATTACTAATTCTATCGGCAATCAGTCCCTCCTTCCTCAAGATACACCAGATGCGAGTACTATCATTCGTCGATGCTGATTCGTTTCGCAAATGAGCCTGCCTAGCGGATAACATGAGTTGGTTTAATTCACGACGCTTAACACGATATTGCGCAATTTGTTCTGCTGATCGTAGACGCCGCGCACGCTTATAAAGTGCATCTCTTTCTTTACAAAGCTTCTTAAGATCAGTTGTAATCCATGGCGCCGGGCGTCGCGAAATTGTACTAGAAACATAAGGCGCATGATGGTCAAGGCTATGGTGAAGAACCTCACTAAGAAACGTAACAGCACTAGACGGATCTGGAGAACAATTACTTATAATCGGACTATAATTTTATCCGCTACGATTTACTAAATGAGATAAGCTGGAGGAACTATCCAATATCGCGAGATAGATAAACGTGACATCATTATTTCTGAAATTAGTGGTTCCATAAGGGACTAAATACAGGGAGCGCTCACTAATTGCATCTAAAAGGTGTCGAGAGTGGAAAGTACTCTTAAGCACATTAACATTAAAATCTCCTAGAATAATGATAGTTTTAAATGATTAGCACTAAAAACTCAGTCTCAGTGAGATCTGAGATTTTTGAAGCAAATAGGACTTGATGAGTAAGGGAGCTTTGGATGTAACAAGCCACTCCGCCACCTTGCATATTTCGAGTCCTGCTTTTGTTTTTCAGACCACGATCATTCCTTACTAAATGGAAGTCGTTGATTTGCACGTGGGACGAAGGAAAGTCCGGGTCGAGCCAGGTTTCAGAAATAGCAACTATAAGCGACTTGACATCCTCAATGAATTTCATAACAGCATCACGCTTACGCCTTAACGAATTTATATTCATATGGGCAACTGTGAGGTAGCCAGAGCTAGGCGATGGCTTGCTAGACAGAGTTATAGTCGGTTGGAAAGAGATTAAGAGCACATCAGAATCAGTTTTTACGAACAAAAATCTGCTCGTTTCTAACCCAAACCCTTTCAAAATGACCGGCCTTTGCACATTCTCTAACTAGTCTTAATAAATCATGCTCTTCTTTGGCTAGGAAGTCATTTAGATAGACCTTCCTATCTTTAAGGTCGGGTAGATCGAAATAGATTTCTACTACAGTGATATTTCTTTTGAGAATCTTCAGCCGCATAACCTCATTCCGTACTTGCACTGATTTAAATCGCAAGATGAGCGAATATGACAAAGGAGCAGACGCACTATCGTTGGATGTACCAGGAGGCTTCTTGACATTATTGAGTTTCCTTATACTAATTAAGTCATTTCTGAATTTACTGGCTGCAATAAAGTTAAAGATGCGGGTGACTATTTCTTCATAAGACAGCTGACCTTGAATAGGTAAGCCTGAAATGAGAATTTCCGCAGTCGATTCGTGAGGTTGTATAGGTTGAGCTGCGCACTGTTCAAGCGCCTGTAACCGCGCGTCAACTTGACTGAATCGATCTGACGTGGATCTAGCCACCTCACTTAGCCTAGATTCAAGTCCCATCATGTGTTTGTTTGTTTGTTTGTTTGTAGTATCATTCATTAACGCTCTAGGAGAATATCATCTTAAGCGCGGACTTAAATAAAAGTACATTGTTTATTACAATAAGTAGCATAGTTGTGCGCATTTGTTACAAACATTTTAAATTAATTTAAATAAAAAATTCTATAGAAGGTAACATAAAACAAATTAAAAAAAAGAAAAAGTAAGAAGAAGAGCTCGTCTGTGAAAATCTCGGCATTCGCCCTATTGCGGTCTAAGGAAAAACCATGGGAAACACCTTAGACGAAATTTCTTATTGATGTCACGGTAACCTCTAGTCAGATATTATCTTCTACGAGCAATAGATGCTGGTAAACTAGTTTTTTAAATGCTCGAAGATTGGGTGCCATTCTTATTTTAAGAGGAAGCAAATTCCAAATTCTGCAGCCTTCCGCAACAAAGGTATCCTTACTGAAGTTCAACTTACAGAAAGGCACATCGATAATTAGGGGATCCATTCTGAGGGTTCTGGTTGCAATGTTTGACCGGAGTGTGAGTTGTTCTGCAAGGTATCCGAACTGATTAGTATTAAGAATCTTGTAAATGAGCGTGGTCATAATGTATTTCCGTCTTGTATTTACTTTTAACCATTCCAGAGAGGCAAAGTAAGGAGTGATGTGATCAGTTCTTGTAACGTTACAGGCAAATCTTATGCATGAATTAAAGGCTTTCTAAAGAACATTCACTTCGTCCTTAGTTAGATCACAAATTACAGCACTGCAGTAGTCAAGAATGGGAGAGATTAGAGTTGAAATTAACAATGTCCGAATGTCCTTAGGAAGAATGTGTCTTGAGGCCTTAAGTTGATGCAGTGTTCCATAGATTTTCCTCGATCTTTGTTCCGCTTCCGTTTCCCAGGATAAGTTAGGCCTTAGATTCATCCCTAAATATTTCACTGATTCAGCAAAGGGTACTTCAACTCCTTCGACTTTGATCTTGGATGTCGTTCGTAGATCAACGTTGGAGGTGATGTTAGCATTCGTCCCAACAATAGGTATCTTTGTTTTGGTGCTATTTACTCTCAGTCCCAGATTTTTAACCCATTTAACTATCCGATCTATGTCCTCACTAATTTTTTTAATTTCCTCATTCAGATTTCTTGGATGGTAAGCCTTGAAAATCGTGATGCCATCTGCAAATATGTTGTACCCACAGAACCGTAGAGTAGATCTGAAAAATATAATATAAATAGAAGAGGAGAGGTCCGAGGACTGATCCTTGCGGACCTCCTCGCTGAACAGGTCTCCATGAACATTGATTTCCTTCTGAGATTTTAATAGCTTGAGACGACTCAATCCATTTGATTGCATTGTCAGAGAAATTAAGTTTCTTCAGAATTTTAAGTAATTTGACATGTATTGCCCTGTCAAATGCTTTCGAAAAGTCGAAGAATACCATAA